>JAPMOQ010008606.1:619602-674082 GCA_026543055.1 Argiope trifasciata | reverse complement strand
GTGACATTGGAATTCATAATTGAAAGGGATGCTGCATATGATTAAAATAAGCATATCTTTGAATCTAAAAGGAAATAATAAAGCAAGAGCAAAGGGGAAAGAATCGCACTACTTGCTAGAAAGACTTTCCTGATGAAAATTTTATGTGTGTGTTATCATGATCTTGTACTCCTCAAATTTCGGAATTATGGTGACCAAAACAAGCAGAGGGAGTTGTTCTTCTTGCAACCCTATGCCCAATATCGTTTACCTTGTCAGCCATTTTGATTTTTAATTTTGGCGATTTGAAAATTTTTGCAATGTGATAATTGTAATAATTTTGATTAATGTATTTATTTATTAATATGATTAATGTAATAATTTTGCAATGTGAAAAGGCATCTTTCTTGGCATGTGTGTTTTGGGATCATTACATACTGAAGAAAAAAATTATAACTTTTTTCTTATTTCAATATTCAAACATTTCCTTATTTCGATATTTTCTTAATAAAGAAAAATCTTTGCAATTTGGTTTTAATGGTGACCAAAAAGCGCCAAGAAAAATTCCTCCGAATTATAAAAATATACTCAAGTTCATTATTATTTATTATGAAAATTTTTGAATGTGCAAATCACATGCTATATTATTTGACGACTAAAATCACCAAGTTGGTGTCTTTTTTTTTTTTTTTTTTGGCACTCTTTGATCTGTTGTCACAACCCACAAATATCAAATCTTAAAAATCAGAAAATCTGTATTTATCTATTGATTTATGATTAAATGTACAATACTTTAATCATCGAGAAAAAACATTAAATTACCTGACTGTTGAAACTTTATTATAGGGCTTTTTCAACAAACCAAATTCAAACGTGAAGAGGCATTTAGCGAATTTCAATTTATTTTCAATATTATTAATCAATATTATTATTCAATTTTACGAAGTCCTATAATAGATGGAATCTATTAGGTTGTGCGTATGAAATGTCGGATTCTTAAGTGATTGTATAAAACTGCATATCTTTCTTCAAAAGCTGTTTATTCAATCAAAGTATGCTCCATTCGCTTCAATACACTTCTCCCAACGAGATTTTAAAGCGTAGATGCCTGTCTTAAAAAAATTTTGGTCTTTAGAATTAATAAACTCTGATATAGAGTTTTTTAGACTGTCTTCATTTTCATAGTGTTTGCCCCTTAAAAACAGCTCTAAATGCTTGAAAAAATGAAAATCGGTCAGCGAGAGATCCGGTGAATAGGGTGGATGCTGCAAAACTTCATATTCCAGTTCGTTCCAGCTTATTTCGCTCTGTCAGTGCGTGCGGTACCCACTTGTCCATCTTCTTAACCTTGCCAATCTCAGAAAGGTGTCTCAATATCGTTGTATGGTCAACTTTCATCCTGATAGCAAGTTCCCTCGTGGATACGGCTGGATTCGCTTCCACTAGAGCCTTCAGGTCATCATTCTTCTCAGACGTTTTGGGTCTTCCGCGCGGCTCATTTTGCAGTGAAAAATCGCCAGTCCGAAATTTTTCGAACCAACGCTGCACTTTCCGATCGTTAACCGTATTCTCCCCAAACGCTTGGTTTATGTTGCGTGCAGCTTTTGCAGCACTATTACCAAGTTTGTACTCATATAAGAAAATGACGCGAATGTCGGCAGAATTCATATCGGCAATAAACTCAAAAGAAATAACAAAAGGGAAGACCTTCGAGAAAACCTATTTTGCTGAAATGAGTCTCTGGCAATGGACAATACGACTATGAATGAGGTTATGCCAAAGACAAAAGTATAACGAAAACAGGGAGACAAACGTCCGCATGTAAAGAGAATCCGACATTTCATACGCACCAACCTAATAAATACCAAGGACAAGCTCTCTGACGAAGTTATGGATTTTAAGCCAAGGATGCGTTTCTTGTTTTAGTAGTGCCGACTAGAGTCAAGAGTAAGCCTTAGCTACTCCCACATCACTTTCACTTGCACCACCCCTTTTTACACAAGGGCACATTCACATATCTCACAGAGATGGTACAGATGAAGAGCAACCATACCCAAACCGGGACTCCAACCCAGGAAGCCTAGATCTCCGAGAAGACGCGCTACCCTTATGCCAGGATGCCGGCAGATATAGATTTAACTTGGATTGTCTGATAGCTTGTAGTAGATTGATTGTAAATGTTTACCGCAACAAATAATGTTTAGTTTTTCGGGCAAGTTTATCAGTTTTTCTTCTTTTGAGACTGCTGAAGCATAATTTTAGTAATGAAAAAGGAATCATTTGGACTAAATTAGTTTTAGCACCACGGCATTTTCTTCCGCCATCAACTGGCTCACTCAAACTGGATCAAATATTCCAAACTAAATAGTACAGCAGAACACATTTCTTTGAAACTGATGAATTTTGACTCAAACATTAGATATAGTTGCATTGTTAGATACATTGCGTAGTGCCGGTTTAATCGAATCGGAAATGCAAATAAAAAATGGCTTTAAAAACCTTTCTTAAAAACAATTCTTTAGTCTTTCTAACTTTGAGTTAAATACTATGACTGAATTCTTAGTTTAGTGTTCCTCCGAGTTTGCCGCCAATATGGTAACACAAGAAAGCAAGCAGAATAGTTCTTCTAGTAACGCCAACACTGATTTGTTACATATTTTTCCCTTTGTTCAGTTATATATAAACTACATAATTTTGTAAAAAATAAAAATTAGAAAAAAAAAATAATTTTAAGAATTTAATTAAATTACGTTTTATAATTGAAAGTATTATTACTGCTAACCAGCGGGTGACCGAGCTCCGCTCGGAGAAAACAGGTATCGAAGCTAACTCGAAGATTTAAATTTTCAATTGTGATTTATCAAAACAATACATGCCATAAGAAAATTTGTGAAACCATTGGTGAAAAGATAACCGGTTAAACCTCGGCTTTTCATCGTCCACCAGCGATGTCATGTCTTGATGTTCCATTGGAAATCCCCATCTGCACTGGTCTCTTCCATATTTGCTGACCATGCACGGAGCGTTTGGGTTCATATCACCTCAAGGGTTATGGATCATCCATTTCGAGATCAGTTCCGGATCATCTTATGGAAACTTTATTAGTTCGCCATATTGGCTATAGATGGCAGCACGTTACCGCTTGAAACCTATTAGCCATTATGGCGAACTAACAAAGTTTGAAAATATCCTATCTGTAACTCCGAACTGCTCGACCGTAGCGTTTCAAAACCGGCGCCAATCGATTCCCCGTGGCCAAAAACCCCAGACCCCCAAGTTTACCGGAGTTTATTAATTCTGGGGCGATTTTCGACTTGGCAACCATTCCTCGTATTATAGTATTAGATAAAAGATTCTAATAGTATTTTAAAAATGAGCTACGAACAGATAATATTTATCTTTTTGCAATTCTTATTGAATTAATTTATTCTAATTAAAATCATCTGTTCACTAGTTTCGTCAGAAAAGAAAAACTAAAAACATCTGCTAAAGCTTTTTGAAATCGTTTGTTTTTATTTCACAGTTTTTCATTTTAATATTATCTTTTCATTATAACGGAATTCTTTGCGATTTGTTGTAATACTTCGATTTTGTCTGATGAATGAAGTAATCAGCAATTGTCATATTCATTAAATAAATTAATTAACATTTCATTAACATAGATAGCACCACTTTTACGTTTAACTTAAGTCTCGCATGTTTGATTTTTTATGAATAAAGAAATCCAAAAGTTTTTCAAAAATATGTAACATTTTCTTGATATATGTGACAAAGCGCATCGTGATTTAAAAATTACACTGTCGTTTTATTTCAAAAGCAGGCTTTTTTAAAAATTAATTTAACAGCCATTGTACTTTTAATTTTTCTCCCAAAGAATAAAAATTGTGGAAATTTTCCCAAATATTATTTGATTACATAATTACTCACAAAAAAGAAAGTTGACTTTTTAAAAATAAACTTCCGTTGTTCTTTGAAACCTGACTGATTGATTTGACTTCCTGACTGATTTTCATCAGTGCCTCTCATGGGAAAATCAGACAGCAAAGTACAGGAAAAAAGCAACGCTGTCTGCTCAATTTCAGAAAACAGGGACAGCGCGGCAAAGGGGAATAAAAGGCTGCTGATCGAATATCTGCCTTTTGTCCGGAATTAATGGGAACAGAGAGAATTTTGTATTTCCTTTGTTGTACGAATAGGAAGTACGAATAGTTAGTATGCAATAAATCTCCTTGATTTCGTTAGTTATTAGTTGTATGGATTCATGTATGGTTAGTTGTATGGTATGGTAACATATGGTTAGTTGTATGGTATTATTCGTTAGTTATATGGATTTTCATCTTTCAATAGTTGCAAAGTTTCTAATAAATTTAAAATGCATTTTAGGAAATGTTCGTCTATTCTATAATCTGTTCATTAATAATTTTTTTAAGTAATAGTGATTAAGTTTTAGTATGAATGTTAATGTGTGCTAATGACTTATGGATAATGCAAAATCATCTAAATTCAAATCAAATTTCAAATTATATTAAAATAACTTCAAGAATTCAAGTAACAAAAGAAAACATTTGATGTTTCAAATTTATATCTCTGTTTAATCACATGATACTTTTTTGTTTACAGAATATAATGTCAGTTCATTTTAGTTAATACCCAGAGATTATTTGATATATGCACGTGCTTCATGCAATTTTTTATATCAAAATAAAATGTTCAAGAATAACAAATTTTCGCTCCTATGGGATACGAATAGGAATGAGTGCTATAGTTTAATTTACTATAGAGGAAAAGAGTATTATTAAGAAAAGGATTTCTGATTGGGTTGATATTACTTTCCCTTTCTCTCTCTCTCCCCCTCTTTAACCCTTAACCTCAGTTGAATAATCTGTCATAGTGCAAACAGCGGAAAGCATGAAATCACTAATTTGAGAAACTTTGATACATTAATTTTATATTTACTTGAGTAACTTTATATTTACTCAAGTTACTTGAATTATTTTATCTAAAAAGAACACGTGTAGTAGAGGCACGTTGTGTCATTTAGTGGTGAATCGATAGAGGAATCCTAATTAGGATTATCGGAGGGTTTCTTGGGATTTTCCCTTGCAATTTGTACTAGTATTTCGAATGTTCACTGTATGTCCTATTCTCTCCTTATCGATCTGTGAAGGCGCTGTTTGTAGCGGTCATGTGTCGCGTTTATCAACTATATGATTTTTCATTAATCTTTTCTGTATGCGTATATACTATCAAATGTCTCTGAGCTTTTGACTGATCCTCCATGGAAACTTCTAAAATAACAAATAATATTTTTTTTAAATTTATTCTATTCCAACTTAGGTCAATAAAGAAATATTTTATTTTAGTTACTTTTATTAAATAATTATAAAAAAAATATTGATTTTCGCAAGAATTGAACTTGTATTTTTCATCTGAAAAATACTTACTGAAATCTTGCATTTTACCGTTTGAGCCCGTTGATTTCCGTTTTCATTACAAACTACTAAAACTCTATTTAACGGATTAAAAATTAATTACATTGAATTGAATTAATATTTGAAAGAAAAAAACTGTATTAGCATCGAGTATCATCAACTACAAGTTTTTTTAAAAAATGCATTTGAACTTGAGTGGATGAATAAAAAATATTTTATAAGCGATTGAAAATTTGAACAAGATATATAATTAAATAAATATATACAGGGGGTGTGAACAAATAGTAGAAATTAAAAAACACTATCCATAAATAAGTTGTCTTTTTAATAATTTAATACATTAAAAATTAAATAAAAAGTTGCTCTTTGGAAAGCAATTGAAAAATCTGTACATTATTGGAGAAACCGATTATATAGATTGTAAAACTACATCCATTTCAACTCTTGTCTGTCTTCAGAGCTAATAAAATGTACAATGAACTTTCGATAATAAATAACCGGCGTTAACTTTCTGAATTTATTTGAATCGAGAAATCTCTGCATTTAAAACCAATTCGTTTTTTTTTTCTTTCAGATGGGCTCCCCCAGCCAAAAATAAATTATCTGTTAAGAAAAGAAATAAAAGCCATTGATGCATTAAACAGCATATAAGAATTGCTTTCAAACTACAAAATGATATTAGAAAATGAGCCTAAAAGTTATAAATTCAAACTAGTTTAACACGATATTTTCTTAATTATCATCAATACAGTTCACCCAAAAGGGACCTCAAAATGTATTATTGCCTGTGGCCTCATATTGTCAAAATACATCAGTGATTTGTTGCTAAAAATTTTATCAGTGATACGCAGAGATTTAATGCGTTAACTTGTGGTTCAGTTATGATTCGCATTAGATTTAGAAATCAAGTTTCACAATAGGCAGCAGCAAAGATGAGATATTCACCTTACATCAAAATGTTGCATATTAAATATCAAACGCTCCTTTTCACATAGCAAAGCATAATGCATTTTGTTAAAATAATAGAAGCCACCATTAATATTTGATACTAACTGGTACCCGAAGCGTTGCTGTCGCAGAAAAAATAATTTTGGAAATATCGTTTGAAATTTAAA
The DNA here is from genome assembly GCA_026543055.1 of Argiope trifasciata. Classification (NCBI taxonomy): domain Eukaryota; kingdom Metazoa; phylum Arthropoda; class Arachnida; order Araneae; family Araneidae; genus Argiope; species Argiope trifasciata. Next base: position 667,556 of record JAPMOQ010008606.1, on the reverse strand, counting down.
AAAACTGTCTTGTTTAATTAGGAATGAGTGATATATAAAGCAGAAGCGTAAATAATATCAATTCTATTTTTTTAAAACTTTATTATTCAAGACTTTAGGGTTGGCAATATTTTTTTTCCATCTTCAATAGAAACAAATAAGTGCAAGTAATAAGTATTCAAAGTTTCATCGCGGTAAGGCAGCGCTTAAGAGATAAACAGACATTCATTCATTTTTATTTATATAGATTACATAATTTTACTATGACCATAACCATTCCAAAAGTGCCAAAAATAAGTATTCAAAGTTTCATCTCAATCGGATGAGCGGTAAGGCAGCGCATAAGAGACGTACAGACAAATATTCATTTTTATTTATATAGACTTTGTAATAGCACGCAGTAATTTGAAAGTAGATATTACTAATCTATAAAAAGCAAAACATTTGTGGCAAATGTAATGCACAACTTTTTAATATGATTGACAATCGGTTAATCCAAAGAAAATGTAAGCTAAAGTATTTAATTCAAATACTAAGTATATGCGTCTTATAATCGTTTCCATTTTAATGGTTTAAGAGAAAATTTGGTTAGGTTTAAAGGCCCAAGTGCCAATTTGGTCATGCTGCATCAAATGAATGTACGTACAAACTAAGTGAAAAAACAGATTGCTGCATCTTGAGTGTATTTTATATTCATTATTAAAAAATGAAACAATTATGCCAAAAAAAGGTCTAAAGTGTTCAATACACATTCTTAGATACAAAATTGTATATAAAAGTATCTATGCATAGGATTTTTTTTTTTTTTTTTTTTTGAAAATAAGATATTTTTATAAGTCATGATATAAAAAATAGAGTAAAAAACAACCACGAAAATAACTGAGTATAAACTATGAAAACTAATTAGAGCAAAAAATTCTTATATAATTCTGGGAAACAGATTTCTGATTTAGTAATTGATATTTATTTTTTCCTTAAATTGGCTTTAACAAACTTAAATTTTCGATATTTTTAATAACTACATAATAAAAACTTATACGATAAAAAGGTGAAAGAAAACATTTTATTCTTTTTACAAGAGTTTTAACAAAACCTCTTGTGCATCTAATACAAATGTATTTCGTTTTGAATGCAAAGTATACTGCATAAATCTCATATTTATAAATGAATGTAAAATTTAGATCCTTCCACAAAATATATTGCATTTTCAACAGTAAAAAAATAATCCAAGTCCGTAATAGGTTTGAAACTTCAGAGTCTGAATATAATAATTTGAAAAACATCGTTTTAAAACTTGGTAACTGATGGACCGATGAAAGTTTTTTTCTAAATGAATCTCTATGCAGCTTCCTCTTCTTCGAATTCGCCTTCTTCTTCAGCAGTCGCTTCTTGATATTGTTGGTATTCGGATACAAGATCATTCATGTTCGACTCGGCTTCTGTAAACTCCATTTCGTCCATGCCTTCTCCAGTATACCAATGTAAGAAAGCCTTGCGACGGAACATGGCTGAAATTGAAATTTAGAATTTTGAAATAATACTCTACACATGATTATTATAAATTGATAATTCATATTGTCTTATTTATTATTTTACTTTTTTGTACAACCAGCGAGAGTGGTCTTCCCAAAACTGGAATTACTCTCTACTGAGAGCGTAATCCGTATGAACAACTTGCAAAGTAATGGCGTACAGTACTTATGAAACGCTTACTACTGTTGTGGATTTAGGGCTTTTATTCAATCTATCATATTGTGGCTGGTGGTATTGGCTCGGAATAGAACCTTTGAATCTCGGGACCTTTTGACTAGAAGCCTCTTAACATAGCCATTAAACGAAAGCAATTGCTAGTGCCCTTAATGGTATCTGGCTAATAAACTTACCACCACATTACTCCCACTCCAGTGAGTCTGAGGGGAGACGAACGATGTTATCGCAGCAAGTGATTTTGGTGGGTGACGAACATTTTTATCGTGCAAAGCACTATGACGAGAGTGCGTAAATTGTCGTTGTTGCTGCTTCTAGAATCTAACGACTTTTGTTGTGGGTAGATGGCGCCACGATGATATAAAGTTGAAGGTTCCTTGTCCGAGGTCACCAATGTAGAAGGTGGTGTTGGCTCGGAATAGATCCCGGGACCTTTGGGTTTGAAACCTCATAACATAGCCACTAGTCAAAAGCAATTTCTCATGCCCCGTAGATGTTATCTGGCTTATGAACTTACCACCACAGTATCATCTTTGGCAATTCATCCCTGGCGTACATACTTTTGTCACAGTTAAAATTAAGATGAAAAAAAAAAAATGAAATATTGGACGTTATCGTAGTATATACGTTTTTTAATTTGCATGCAATATAATTATTTATGATTTGTTTGTATAAATTCTTCTTTTTCGTCCTTACCAAATAATGAGGTGAACGGTTAAAAAATATTTATGCATCCATAGTAATATTTAACAACCTAAAAAGTCAATAATCTAGACGAACTAGCTGATGATGAAAAAAGTAGACAGAATATATAATTATTTAAGTTGATTTTCCCTCCAAAATTAATTTTGCATCTTCTTATATTCTGTAAGTACTTTTATTAATCACAATAAAACAAATTAGCGAATAAAATTTCAAAATGATGCACCATCTTGAATGGTGATTCAGAGAAGCCAGCCTTATATAATTTCAGCCGGGGACACAGAATTTGGCTAGTAAATTTCTCAGTTTAGCTATTGTAGCATATAAATTCACCCTCTTCCTTTGCACTTTGGTCTTCTGAAGAAAATGTTTTAATTTCTTTAAGTTCATAAGAGAGGAGGGGGGATTCAAAGAACCTCATACCTGTGAACTGTTCTGAAATCCTCTTGAACAACTCTTGTATGGCCGTATTGTTCCCGATGAATGTTGAGGACATCTTCAGACCTCTTGGTGGAATATCGCAGACGGCAGTCTTCACGTTATTGGGAATCCACTCCACAAAATAACTGCTGTTCTTGTTCTGCACGTTTAGCATCTGCTCGTCCACTTCTTTCATACTCATACGACCTCGGAAGACTGCTGCTGCCGTCAGATACCTTCCATGCCTGGGATCACAAGCGGCCATCATGTTTTTGGCATCGAACATTTGCTGAGTCAGTTCTGGAACAGTCAATGCCCTGTATTGTTGACTTCCTCTGGACGTCAAGGGAGCAAACCCTGTGATGAAGAAATGCAACCGTGGAAATGGAACCATGTTGACGGCCAGTTTCCGTAAATCTGCATTCAGCTGTCCTGGAAATCGGAGGCATGTTGTCACTCCAGACATGGTTGCTGACACCAGGTGGTTCAAGTCGCCGTAAGTTGGGGTGGTCAGCCTTAAAGTTCTGAAGCAGATGTCATAAAGAGCTTCATTATCGATGCAAAACGTTTCATCTGTGTTTTCTACCAGCTGGTGCACGGAAAGAGTGGCATTATAAGGCTCAACTACAGTATCAGAGACCTGAAATTAAACAGAAAATTTCGTAACTGGACTAAACAGCTAGTAAAAGTTATATTTAAAACAGAGGACCTTACATATGAAATATAGTTTCAAGGATTATTTGCTTAAAAAGGGCTTTACACATTTGTAATACATGTGCGTTATTAATGGGATAGTGAAATAATTAAAATTACCTTTATAAGGAATACAATTCAAGAAAACGCTTTTTAATTCTTGAAAATTTCTTAAAATTTATTACAATTTAAAGTTCTTTATTCAGTTTATCTTTATCGCCATTTTTATATAAATCAACGTGACTTATTTTATAAATTTTCATAAATAATTTAATGATGTTGATGCTGACCATATGCAACTTAATACTTTTCATGTTAATTGATTTTCGTACTCATAATTAATTGATTCTTTTAGCTGAAACTTATATTGTTTTGTGAAAACAGTAAATATTTCTTTCGTATATTTATTTTAGACACCTTTTTCTTTGTGTGTTTTCTTTACTTGCATATATTTTTGTGTTCTCAAAGTGTATTTGTAATCTTCCTTTTTTGCTTCTTTGCCACTGGATTATGAAGCAGGAATTTTGCTAAACTGTTAATTCTCAACGAAATAAAATGGAATATTTGTTTAGGAGAGGAAGGATAAAAAACAAAACATAAATTGGAACTAATGTATTCATTTTTATTTCGGTTGTTTCCAACTAAAGAACAGGAAAAAAAAAATGAAATGTTTATGAACTATAAATTCAAGGTATATTCATATATTTCAAAATCCTGATCCTACACACAAAAGACTTTTAGTTAGTTTTCTAAACAAACATACTATATTCGTTTCTATGATCAATTAACTTTACTTTTTTTTCTCACAAGAGTAAAATTTTTACAAAAAAAAAAAAGGGGGGGGGGGAAACTAGTCAATATTTTAGAGCTTACATAGAAGGAGGCAAAATCATCTCTACTAATAATAAACAATGTGTGTGTGTGCGTGTAGGCCCTTTGTAAGCAAGATCATTTAACTTACAACTTCAGACTTGGTATATATATATATATCTATATAACTTGGAAAGTGGGAATGGGCACGCCAGAGCAATATTTTTAAAATTTAATTTGAATTTTTATTAATTAAATATTAACAAAAATTAATAAAGTTTCCCCCATCATAATTTTCGAAAAAATTATTGCAAAAAAAAAAAACCCTTTGTTTAAATTTTTTTTAAAAAATTGTCTTTTTAATAATAACAATTTGACATTCTAGCAAATTTTCCCTGAATTTCAGTACTTTCTTAAGAATAATTTTTTGCTTGATTTTCAACAATAGATTACATTCTTACTTTATTCAAACTTTACTAAATTTAATTTTACTTTAAATTCAAACTGTTTTCATTGTTTTGTCAAATATCGAATGGCGTAATCTTTCTTCTATTGCTGGTAGGTAAAAAAGAAGGATTTTGTTTAATATCTGTGCTATTTACATGGCGGACAAAAAGTGAATTTGCAGTCCCGGAAACATTTAGAATATACTAGATGAACAGCACATTTACATTTTTAACAACACTATGATGTCAAACGACTATAAAGAGAACAATGATCAAAGCATATGTAAGGCAATTAAGATAACATGGCTTTTTTGTCAGAAGTTTTAGTGTTTAGCAGAACCATAGATATGAAGCTATATTGAAACTATTTATTTAAAAAATATATAACTTCACAGAATAGCCGATCGCCCGAGAGGACTAGATTTCCCTTGTGAAGATGTGATTAAACCCCAGCCGTTGACAATATGGTATGTTCTACGACTAAATTTGTTGAATGCTATGAAGAAACGATTATTCAATTTTATTCAATTTCTTTGTCTGTTTATGTTAAACAATTGATTCAGGTTTATAATTTTATTGTCAAAAACACACATCCAATTTCATTTATCTAATAACATATTTGTCATGAAATTATGCAGAAAACTTCATGTATTGGAGCAAACAGGCCAACAGTCATTCTCTTCTTTGATAAATTTGGTCCAAAATTAGATTCTAGTCTGCAATTCTGGAGATTATGCTTATGTTATCTACCTAGACTTTTTAAGTTTCTCATTTATGTTGCTTACATGCTCCTGGGCCGTATTTGTCTCTAAACGTCGCATGTTTAATCAAATCCTGCAGCTTAATAAGTTGGCGCGTTCAATCTTTTTGTTTTGTTTTTGTGATTGCTTAAAACTTAAATATTCTACAAAATCCGTAGGTAAATTTTGTTTTGGCATTCCCATTTTTTTTTTTTTTTTTCTCTTTGTGTATTTCATACATCAAAAAGTAGAAATGAAGACATCGATCTAACAAAAACAGCAACAACTAGTGTCTTACTTTGGGCGAAGGCACTATACTGAAAGTATTCATAATGCGATCTGGATATTCTTCTCTGATTTTGGAGATCATGAGGGTCCCCATTCCAGACCCAGTGCCCCCTCCGAGGGAGTGGGTCAGCTGAAAGCCCTGCAAGCAATCGCAGCCTTCCGCTTCTTTGCGAACCACATCCAGCACGGAATCCACCAATTCGGCACCCTCGGTGTAGTGACCTTTGGCCCAGTTATTGCCAGCTCCACTCTGACCTAGATAAAAAGGATAAAATCTGAATTGAATACTTTCCAAATGCTCATATTCGGTGCATTTTTTGTGTTGCCAGAATAATAAATCTAACTGCTATGAATATATCAAATATGTATTCTCTTTTTTATATTATTCGGGTCTTACTTTTACTTTTTTTTTCTTTTGAAATTGATCAGAAATTTGACAAATAATAAGAATATTAGTTCATTGAAAAGAATTTTTAAAATTAAAATTATTTATTGCTTTTATTTTATTATTCCTGGAGTCTTTATTTTACGATTTTAATTACGCATTATTAATTTCTTCATTCTAAAATCTTATATCAAATAATGAAAAGGAAGCTCCATTTTGTTCTGAAAATTTCCCTGGCACTATGAAATATGATTTTTTAAAATTATAAATGATCCGTGAACGAAAATCAATAGTTCAATAAATTCCAATGAATTATTTTGTATGCAAAGATTTTTTTTAACAAATGCAATTTATAAATATCGGAGAATCTAAAACATAGAAACTTTATGAAAATTTTTGCTAAGAAATATGTTTTTGAGCAGTAACATCCAAAAACGAATCAGAATGGATCACATGTCGTCATTAAATGATAGCTGAACAAGAAAATTTTAAAGAGGCAATTTTCCAAATTAGCTATTAGATTTAGGACAATTAAAATTATTATGATGGTTGCCATCCTACTGGTTGGTGAAAAAACCAGACAGTTCGGCGATGATTTGGCGCCTTATTCTCAAGTCTCACTTTAGGCTTTTAAGTGATTACGTCTAAAACTTTGATCAGTTGGCGATGTTACAGTACCATATCCTCAAGGCTTATAATTTTTAAACAATTAAGTTTACAAAATTTGATTTTTAAAAAAAAATTTATAATGATTTAAATAATTTCTTTTGATATTTTAATATTTTGATAAATCTGAGACCGAAGGGGAAAGTTGTAGATGTGTTAAAAAGTAACTTACCAAAAACAAAATTGTCTGGCCTGAAAAGTTGGCCAAAGGGTCCTGATCGCACAGAATCCATAGTGCCAGGCTCCAAATCCACCAAGACAGCTCTGGGGACATATTTACCTCCTGAAAATTGAAAAAAAGTCATTAATTAAAAATAAAATATCTTTGTATTTTATCTATTTTAATTACAAAGGATAAACGAAATTTTATTACACAATTAATGCTCCAAAAGATATCTAATTAATTTGTTCCTTACGATGTCTTAAATAATTAATGATAAATAATATTTTTTATTATTTTTGTTAACTTAAAATATAAAAAATACTGCTAAAAAACATCATTGAGGTTTAATAAGGAAATTTATTGAACACAAGACTTCCTATTTTTATCCGGTTTTACAGAAATACATACAGCTTAAATTTTATGCAAAAACATTTTTTTCATAAATTTTTAATGGCATTAAAAATGGTTTTTGTCTTAAGAAATTTATGTTGTCTTTTTTTAAACTTTCTTTAATTATTCCACGTTACTCTTTCTTTTGCCTGTTTCTAACAGATTTTTCAGCGACTTTTCTTTCTGTTAAAAAAAATTATAGTACTTCTTTGTCTAAATTATATACTCAAATATCAAGATAATTTTCCAGTTTAAAATGAAATGCGATAAAAATTTTTGAATCAAACAAGACAGGGTTCCTGTTTAATAATATGTATTAGAAAATATCTTATTTTCAGTATCTCTTTTTCGTTTGTCTTGTGTCAACATCTTTGAAAATTTAGCGATCTATTAGTCTATTTTTTTTCTCTAGACAAAAATTATTAGGTACTTACTAATTAATGGTGAAGGATTAGCCGTAATTTCGACATTTTTTTAAAAGTATAAACAGCGTAAACAGATGCTTGTTTTGTTCTCATAAGTAAGTTACAAGCGCGCTCATGGCGTTGCAATTGCAATTTGGTATTACATTTGGCAAGTTTTCACTCTTTCACCTTTAATTAATAAATGCCAATTATTTTTTATTACCTGTTGCTTCGTTATAGTAGACGTTTATTCTTTCCAACTGTAGATCAGAATCTCCATGGTACGTTCCAGTTGGGTCGATGCCATGCTCATCCGAAATTACTTCCCAAAACTACAGACAAAAGCAAATTTTTTGAATATATATGTGATTGTATGTTTCTTTTATATTTGTAACATAAGTTGACATTTCATATGATGTGATGATTCATATCATGTAATTAAAAACAGCACATTAACATTTGAATTGCAAATTTTGCTTGACTTAAGATTAATGAATCCGTCATCAAAATTTTATTATTTTGGGCGATTTCTAGCCAAATGTATTTTTCACAATTTTTTAAAGCAACACTTAACGCCGTTCTGTTAACATTTCTGATAACCATTCAAGGAGGCGGGATTTTGGCGCGTTTTTGACGCTGAGCACGATTTTGAGCGTGGTTGGCGGGAAATCCGGTATTAATCTTGTCTTACCGCCAAATTTCCTTAGATTGTTTTGCATTATGTCAAAATGAGACAGTACAAATCAGTATAAATATAATGAATAACAAAATTTTCAAAGCTTTCATTATTACGGAATGATATACGTTACTATGAAGGCAATATAGAATGCAGATTCAATCTTCTAAGATCTTGAGAAATATACATAACGCCAAATTCTTCACATTTTGAATGTTAATGTTAAGCTATTTCATATCTGCGATTAGAACTGTTATCTCCAGAAACAACAGTAAAAATTCCAGAACCAGAAAGCAAGACGGGCCTAGATTTATTAATGCATAGTCTACGGAAATTATTTTGGGATAACTGCTCATAAAATGGGCTCTATCCCAGTAAACGGTACGCTCTATTTTGGCGATTTTTTGGCGCCATTTCTCGGGCGATATTTATTTTCTCCTTGGCAACTTCACCCTTTCTCTCCCGTTAAAATATGGTAACCTCGTGATGATGTAATTCTTGTTTCATCCAATTATATTCAAAATTGTAGGAAGTAAGTTTGAATTTCAAAACTTTAATTTATGAACATTGGAGAAAAATGTGTTGTTCTTATTTTAAAATATGTTTTGTGCATTTTTAAATATAGTTGATGAGAATTAAGGTCAGATTATTTGAAAATTAAACATTTTCTAAAACGGTATATGTTTCAATCTGTGGTGTGGTACAGTTCTGCATTCTCTTCAATCGTATTTATTTTAAAATTTCATTGTATTTTAATTTCTTAATTAATCTATTTGGCTTTAAGTTTTAATTTCTGGTTTTTAAAAGTATAATGGCTTCTTCGTCTTTGTCTGGATCGAAACAAGACCGAGTGAGTTTGAGGTTTTTTTTTTGAATTGGAAAAGAAAGGTAAGTTGGATGTTGTTAATTATTGTATGAGTGTAGGATTGATTGCTAGTCATTATACTTGTCCTAATTGTAATGAAAATATGAAATTGGTTGAAAGGAAAGATTTGGATGACGGGTATGCTTGGGTTTGTCGTGTGTATGGAAATTTTTCAGCTTTTTGTCTTTCTAAAATTTTTGTAATTTATTGTTGTTTTGTGATATTTTCTTGTTTTTGGTGACTATTTTCGGAGCACGACTCCATAGAGTTCACGCTCAGTTTCTAGGTCTAACACGAAGATACATCGACCGATCGCCATCGGAACATCGTCGGCGTCACGTTTTCTGATGTTGCGATGGCAAACGGTCAGTGTCCCGCTGCGTGTTAGGCTTATGTACTTGGCGTGTGCTTCGCGGAGTCGTGTTTCGCCAATAGTCGCCAAAAACAAGATGGCGGACAAGGAGCGTACCGTTTATTGGGAATTAACCATAAAATGTAATAAGGGCAATTTTTTATTGCAATACCATAAGTTGTTTGCTACAAGTACCATTTTCTGGTGGCCACCCATGATGGAGGACTTTTGGCGAGTTTGTTGAACATTTGGCACGGTTTTGACATGCTTATTGAGAAACTGTAGGCTAATTTTAAATCTTACCAAAGGATTCAGAAAAGGCAAACAATACAGTAAAAATAAGCATTGAAGGGAATTTTATTGGTTAATCTGTGCTTTGGGTCCCCTGCTTGGCGCATTTTCAAAAAACAGCCAACTGACGCGTTTTTGCGTAGTGTCTCTCAGTGCATTCAACTCCACAAGACAACACGTAAAAACGTGCCAGTTGGTGACTTTTTGAAAATGCGTCAAGCAGGGGACCAAAAGCACATTTTCACCGAATTATTCAGCTTGATAATTTGAATTGCCATGTAAGCAAAAACTTGAAAGGAGCACTAAGGTAAAATCCTATTTTAGCCCACCTCTGGTGACTTTTTCAAAATCTCGCCAAATCAAAAGTATTTGAATTAAAAGGTTAAAAAAAAGAATTCTTACCTTTCGCCAAAAAATTCTTATTATTCGCCAAAGGTGGGCTAAAATAAGATCGACCCGAGCACTAATATAGTCTTCTTTGCTTTGATTAAATAATGAAGTAAAAATTTTTGATCATATAATGTAATTTTTACACTTAAATATATTTTAGTTAAATTAATAATTATTATTTTAAAATAGGAATGTTCCAGCATCTAAAACTGAAAAGGTTTCTGTAAATACTCTCCAAATTTTTCGTTGAAATAAAAAGAGACATTTAAATCTCATTTTTTTTAAATATCATCAAGTGTCAAACTCGAGACAATGTGATTTTGAACAATAATTGTTAAATCAATATAATGAGCACATCTATCAAAAAGCTAATCAATCAATTAATCAGCTAAGAGTTTAAAAAATTATTATTAATTATTCAAATAAAGCATCAAATCAAAATTATTTTACATAATAAGCTAAATGAATTTATTTTTTTCAATCAGTCAGAATTCCATTAATATTTAAATGTAACTTAAGAACAAAAATGAATTAAGATTTAAGACCAAATTTCTTGCAAGAGGTGACAAGTTCAGTCAATTGTCTGAAAACATGCCAAATCATTCCATTTTGGATGACAAAAAGAAATGGTAGCAAGAGTGCTCTAAGAATTCCACTAAAAATAGCCATTATTACACTTGATGAGGAATTGCTTCAAAATAACTTCGGCGACCGGACTTCAAAAAGTCTAGCCAAAAGTGGGACTTAAAGGACAAATCGGAAGTTTAGACCTCTTTCAAAAACTTAAGTACTACACGATGTACATTTTATTTCAGAATGTATTTGTGTAAATGTATTAATAGGTTAATAAAGCAAATTCAATATAAATCAAAGCTATATCAGGAATAAAGAGTATTTAAGACTAAGCTTTGATATACTTTCATTTGGCGCTCTCCGAGGTTGGCAATTTTTCGGTGGCGCCTTTGCTACTGTTACATTATTGCTGCCGTTCGCGCCACATTCGGCCAATGTACTAAAATTTGGCGATAAACTATACTTTTTGGCGAAAAGGACTGTATATCAAAGCTGTTGCGTATGGAATACTATAATTAATTTCGCTTACATCGAGGCACTCTCGTATTGCCTTTGTTATATGCTTATAACAAATATATGCATAGCAATGAAAAAAGAATTTTCGCATTCTATATACTATAAAAAATTCAAAATCTGTCAAAACTTGTAGATTGTTTTATGTTATAGGAATCAATGCTTTTACTCATTTAGTTTGAAGGGGAAAAAAATACCTTACTAAAAATGAGCAGAAGACAAAAAAAATCTTAAGTAGGTTGGTCTTTATCAGACTCACATATAGACAATTTTTAATTTTTAATAATTAATAATCGGTTAAAAACCTTTTTAAAGAAATAAACAAAAATAAGGGCTATCCAGAAGTTCATACTTAGAAAGTTTTTAAGAAGTAAAAATTGCTTGATATTTCAAATGCGAAATTACCAAAATAAATTAATATAATATTTGCTTAAAAATGTACATGGTCTTTAAGATTTCACATGGCAATAAGTATTGATGTAATAAAAATATATAGATGAATGCATTTGGTAAAATTCTTTATAAAAAGCACAAAAAATTCAGATAAACTTAAAATGATTTTAAGTAAATTAATACTTAGAAAATACGAAATTTCCTTTAAATTAGAAAATATGTTACACCCAATTACTCGGACTTCCTTCTATGATAAAAAAAAATTATAAGAATTCATTATTAGAGTGAATATAAATTTTTATCTCGATCTAGCAGCAACTGCTGGATACAATTTAGAGCCATTTTGCGAGTAACTATTATCATAAAACCTCTTTATCACTCAAAATTCTAGGAATCTATCAGAAAAAATAGGAAGAAAATAATATTTACCTTGGCACCAATCTGATTACCGCATTGACCAGCTTGAATATGAACTATTTCTCGCATTTCGAACTCAAAAAATGACTCAGTGATCATACAATGTTCAGCGAAAACGGACAAAATACAAATTTTGTTAAAATGGAACAATGAATAAAAACATAAACTCACGCGAAACCAGAAAATGTTATTTCACGTTTTGAAAATTGCAGCACTAAGCTTGTGGTGCCCAAATTCTGATCGCTGAAGTATTATTTATTGTATCACGTGGATCAGCGGAAATGCAAGATTTATTATTGTGATTTTAAAAAGATGATCCTCTCTGACTCACTGTATTTCCACTCTTTTTATGATGTATCTAAATATTTTTACTTATGTTTTTCCGAGTTGGCAACCAGAAATTGCTTTAAAAATTAGTGTTTACTTTGGTTTCTGTTAATAAAGTTGTGTTTCATAGAGTCGATGTTATTCCAAATGATTTAACGTGTTAATTCTCTAATATGCATTGCATAACATCAAAAATATCTCTACAAGCTTTTCATTGATAAGCCTTTAAATAACCATTTTTTTAAAAATAAAATTACAGTTCGCATTCTTAAAATTCAGATTCACATTTTATAAATCGATTGGCCCATTTAAATAATTATCAAATCATATTGATTAATCAATTTGATTCGAATTCATATATAACCAAAAAATAAAATATCATCAATAAATTTTTTCATTAAATTTTCTGTAAAGGATATTTGAATGGCAATCTCTCAAAAATTCACCTGGGGAACTGAACTTTCTAGTTGCTCGCGCTTTAATTTTTTAGAAACACATAAAAAATTTGAATATAATTAAAATATTTATTAAAAATAAAATAATTTATGGAATTAATCATTACTCTGAGATTGATTGCTTACATTAATAGACACAGGCCTCAAAGCTAGCAAAATTTTACAACTTCATTTGAATTGAGCCCAATAAAATGAATAAACTCTTTTACTGCCTTGTGAACTTAGAAAGGAACTAGTCATACTCACTACGATAAAGAATAGACCATGACCACTAGATTCAGGAATTGAATTACTCAATCAACAGGTAGTTCGAATATCAGTAAATATTCTGAATAATCTTACTCTAGTTCAATTAACAGCATGAAGACCATTGAATTTCCATCTGTAAATTCAAAATTTTTCAAATTCTATAATAAAAATTAAAGCTCATTAAAATGAACATAGTAAACCTTCTTTCCAATGATACGTCCCTGTAAGAATTGCAAATACAAGCTGGAAATTTTCAAGAAAGGTACTTTAAAAAATATCCCATTCGATATTGAAATGACACCTCCAACAGAAAAGAAACAAGAAAAAAACACAAGACAATTTCAATCCAGTTTCTCCAAAGAAAACAACAAAGAAATTAAGAACCTTCATAAATCCCAGATTAGAACTGAAAACCTTTTTTTTCTTTTCGAATCAACTCAACTAAGAAATGGCCAGCAAAGAAATATGGAAATGAAATCCTGCAACTAACAACTACAACAAGGCAAAAGAATTAAAAACAGTGTGAAAATCACTGCCAAACGCGGGGGATTTCCTTCAGTTTCACCGGAAATGAAATGAAACAGGCGAACTAAAACAAAAAGTCACCACTGACCGGATGAAGACCTCTTCGAAAGCGGATATCTAGTGCTTTTCAATAAGGGAACAAGTATTTCTTTTCTGTCTAGGTGTTTCCAGTTTCTTCCTGTACAAAAGAAATTTGAAAATAACAACATCCATTCACCATACCCAGAAAATCCTAAGAAAGTATCTTAAGAAATATCGAAATTGGAGGAACATTTGCTGCCATATTTAGAAGACTTGAACATAATCCCACACTTGAAATCATACAACTCATGCAAATCAAAAGAAAATACCCTCCCTTCCCTCGATGCAAACAGTTTGTCGAACGGTTACACTGTAGTCACTGCCAATTATGCTTAAGTGAGCATTTGGGTAGTGATAAAGAGGATAAATACAGCTTATAAAATAAAATATAAATCCAGAAAATCAGGAGATACAGACATAGTATTCGCTGAGATCCTGGAAGAGGTTAAAAATCAACAACTTATCTTGATAAAGAAAAGAAAGAATATTACATAATCGCAGATAGAACAGAACGCATTGTAAAAATTGTCATGAAAAGACTTCCATAATCACAGATATAAATTCAATAAAAGAGGGATTGAATAATCTAGTTTACTGAGTAGATAAAGTAAATCAAGTAAAAACCTTAAACCAAAGATCTCCTTCCTATTTTTCATATTTTAAGTTAATTCCCAGCTCAACCCCTCATTTAAGAATCTAATTGCCTTGCCATTACTCTACTCGCGTGTTATAATCTGGTGACTAAAAGCTTTGGGTCTTCAAGTCTTTTACTCTTCTCAAATTGGCAATTTTTCATTCAAAAGCGAAAATATGAAGGAAATTTACAGATTAGATAAGTTTTTCTATATAACAGTAAAAATCGAAGCATATGTTAGGAAATCAATACCGCAATGCTTTAGATGCCAGAATTGATACCATGGGGCAGCTAATTGTTAAATAAACTCGAAATGCGTTAGGTGTGCTGGTGAAAATGAATGGAAGAATTCAGAGGATAAAATCATTGAAAAGTCACTAATTAAATGCACAAATTACGAAGGCCTGCAAGTAGCAAGTTACACGAGATGACCACGGAACCTAAAAATACAAAACAAAATAAACTTGTATCTGTTAAAAGTTTTGCAGCAATAGTTGAGGGTAAGAATAAAAAAATACGAAAAACCAATGAGGGCATGACAGTGTAAAAATGAGACGAAAATTCATGAGCTAAATGTAAACAAATTCTCCAACGACCGCGTATTTGCAGCTTGAATTCAAGTTAATGGAAAAGAAATTTGTTCTCAAAGATATGAATAAAGCCCTTATTAACAACGTATTTAGTATGGAAGTACCAACTGATAAATTAATGCTAATTATGGAAACTAATTACGACTTAGGGGGCCTCTTACTATGTCACAATGAGTTGCTTAGGTTTTTCTGGATTGCAAATGGACTTGTAGATAAGGCTAAGTTTTTTGAGGGAATTTATAATAAATTACAAATAAGATCTAATACTTATGTAGTTGATGCATATGAGAACTGCACAGGGCCCAACTAAAGTAGGAACATATGGGCCCCGGGCCCTATATCAGAGGGAGGAAAGAAGTTCTTGTTCCGAGCCCCAATTAAGCTAAGTTGGTTTCTGGAATTGCGGATAAATTATATTTCCCCAATCATCACTTGTATCCCCCCCCCTCAAGCAGAACCGACTCCTGGAAAGGGTAACGGCAATAAAAATAAAATCTGTTATTCAACATCATTAGATAATTAATCCAACTCTTTATCGAATTTTTCAAAAATGCTCGCCGGTTTGCCAGTATGTGACAAAGATAACTCAAAAACACCTTGAGACAAACGAATGAAATTTAGTATACAGTCTTTACAGCGAATTTGTAGATTTCTATCAAATTTTGAACAAAATCCGCTCCGAGAAAGTTTGCCTGTCTGACTTTTCGAATATAAGTTAACATAACAATTACAAAATGAAGAGAGTTAGATTTATAAAATTCGGCACGCAGATTTAGCATTTATAGAGTAGAGATGTAAAATTTTGAGTCAAATACAACAAGGGTTGAACTGTCCATTGTTCTGTGCCTTCAGAAGCATGTAAACTGATAACTCAAAAGAGCAATGACTTTAATATAACAAATTTACTACGTGATTTTGTGACTATAAGCGTAGCTCTGTGCCAACTTTTAGTTTAAATCATTCGAAGAAAAAAGCGTCTAAAACACAAATTCGATTTCCAAACCCTATTTTAACATATACCAGCTATTAATCGCCAAATAACTAGCCAAGGATCACACTACAGTTTCGGTAAAAATGCCAAATTCAAGCCAAAGGCTGATATTGGGTATCTATTGATGCCAATGCCATGCAAGGCGTCATCTTGTACATTACCTTTATTAAAGAGTGAGAGCGAAAGTTTTTGAAAAAAAAAATCCCCTTGATTATTATACTATCGTGTTCGCAGATCAAGAGACAAACATTCTAAAACGTGTTTATTGGACTAATGTTCCCTATACATGGGGGATTCATCAAAATTTATAGTAAGAATCTCTCTGCTCCGATAAGAATTGTGAGAACACGACTAACTTGATGTACCGAATGTACCAGTAAGGAAAAACGATTCATTTGGTAAAGCAAAATTACAAATATAACTTTAATAAAATGGTTATTTATTATTAAAGCGTCTTTTATATTAAAGAAATAATTATAATACCAAATGAAAAATTTGCAAAATATTGTTTTAACTAGCAGCGCCCGCAGAGCGTTGCCCGTGACATAACATCCAAGAGGAAAAAATAAACTTTAACACGTTCACGGCCATTTCCCTCGCCTGATATCGGGACCATCTATCTAATTAGATGACCCAGTCTTTGCTGTCTTTTCTCTGTGGTAGAGAAGGTGTCATCTAATAACATAGATGGTTTGGTCCTATAAAAGAACGCAATCTACGAATTATCTCGTTGTTGGCAATCAACGTGTTAAATCTAAGTCTGAATCCCTCAATCTCTGTAATTCAATTTTAGTGTCATTTAAAGAGAGGCGGTTATTTCGCTCAACAGAAGCATTTAATCCCCTCAGAGTGGACATTCTTTCTCTGATATTCGCAAGACAAAAGTGTATTTCCTCTACATTTTAAGTATCGCGTAACGAACGAAGCGTTTTGGCATTTAATGTGTTGTGGCTAAGGTTGGGTTTGCTTTTTTGGGAACATGATCAGTTTTAAATCACTGCTTAAAACCAAACGTAAACAAAGAAATGCATCGCATTTTTGAGCATGCCCAGTTTGAGGTTTCCGCACATGCGCGGATAAGTGCAAAGCACAGATACTGCTGCTTTACGCATGCCCGAATCGTAATAAGAAAATAATTAAACTAGCTTTTATAAAACTCCTTTTTTAATTTTGATACGACTTCAGAATTAAAAAGGGAGTTTTAATTTAAGTTTTAAGTGAAGCCTCAATATGCTAAAATCTTCCACAATAAATGCCCTACGAAATGGTATAAATATCTCCGATGTCAGTTAAATATTTATCGAATTTTTCTCTTTTAAACATACAGACCTTTTAGGAGACTTCATTTTATACTATGTATAGATTAATACGTTATTCGTTGGAATAGAATCTCTTTGAAAATTAAGACAAAAATTAGCCTTAATCGAACAAATACGTAAAATATTGTGTAAGTAAATGAGCCGTTTATTAAAGAGAATTTTTTTAAAAAAATCTTTGAAATAAAAATGAGTGCAAATTCACAGTTGCTGGAAAAGAATCATTTTTTATTGACGAAAGCAAAATCAATGCTTGTGGTTGAAATAAACAATAATTGTCTCGAAAAGGTGGAACTGAAAATTAAAAGAAAAAACTGCTGAATCATTAAATGAGAATCGGGAGGAGAAGGATGTGAATATATAAAGGCCTTATCACACGGGGAAATTTCGTCAGCACTTTTCCGTTCCTACCCTCAAGAAAGTTTTTCGTCATCGACAACTTTTTCTAACCAATTTGAAAATGCCGATGAAATATTGTCTGCAAAAGAAATTCAACCAATCATGTGAAACTTTGAAATGATGTCACACAAGTGACGTCACTTTCGTTGTCGTCTGACGGAAAGTGCCGACGATATTTCGCCGTGTGACAAGGCCTTAAGAATTCTTTTCAAGTTAAAAAGTTAAGAACAAGCTTCTGAATTTGAGTTTTAAAGTGCAGTTTATTATGGGTGTTCACGCGGATGTAGCTTAACGCCAAACTTGGTGTTCTTAAAATTACGGCAAACCCATTTACCCGCCCTTCCGGTCGAGTCTTTCAGAGGTTCATAAGAATGTTGACCCGCATTGGCCCCAGCCACCTGCAGAAGCTGTAAACAAATTTCAGTTGTTAGGCTTAAGAAAGCTCACAGCAATGCAATACCGTAATCAGCCATGTATTTTCTATACTTATAATAAAGCTCAATGTGTGTGTGTGTGTGTGTTGGCGCTCTACAGGCCAGACCGTTGGACCGACAGCTACCAAATTTGGTACATGTATACCTTGAAGGTCCGGAATGTGCACCTCGGAGCCCTTTTTTCAAATTTTTAATTAGAATTCGAATTAATTAAAATTTAAGCGAAATTTCGACGTTTTCCCGCTTTAGCTTCCAAAAATATGATCGCATAAACATGATTTTTACATTAATTTAAACATTAAAAAATTAGCCTTTTAATGGTATGAGTGTTTTAATGTATAACTTAAGCTTCTATTTTTAACGAATTTTTAAAGAAATATTTTAACCATGTTTTTTAGCACGTGACTGGATAAAATAAAAGAATGCCGGAAGCTCAAATAAAAAAATATCATCGCAAAATAAATCTAAAGAAATGCAACTTTCAGCACGTGACTGGATAAAATAAAAGAAATATAAAATGTGATATTTTCTTTAAAAAATAAATGCAAAGCAAAGGTTTCTACAATCGTTTGCAATATCTATATCATTAACTCAACAAATCTTCTTTATTTACGGTAAACCTGATTGAATTTAGACAGGATATGCATTGAAATCCCGACTCAATGGCATATTTATGTAATCGTTTGCAATATCTGTATCATTAATTTAATACTTTTTTTTCCTTTCTCGCTTTCTTTAAAAAAACATATTTAATATTTTGGCAACATCATCGAATTTTTTAAAAAATATTTTGGAAGCATAACCGATGGTTAAATCTGACTGATTTATAAAATTAAAGAATATTATTTGGAAAAGGTGTACTTTTAGAACTTTCCGTCCATCATCTTAAAGAAAATATTAATTTCAGGCCAATACATGCCCGGAATTACTTCAAGGCTAATGAATATGTGATTTAATTGAAAATTTTAGAACGAATTACTCATGGCGAACCAGCTGGTCGCCATAGGCGGCTAGTATGGAATACTCACCGCAAAAAGGAGTGTGTATATATTTGTAAATAAAGAAGTTAAGTAAAAAAAAGTACAGTCTACTGCTCACTTCAAATCACCAATGGGCAACTATAAGTATTTGGTCTTTTTTGTTGTTGTTGTTGTTTCTAATGGTACTTGCCATTGACAAACCAACTAACTAAAGATATAGTGCGATTTAATCCGAATTTTTAGCCATCTAGGGCCAAGAGAACGAATTAGCTACTCCCGCTTCACAACCCTTTTTATGGGGCTGACTTCATTCATACATTTCATTCACAGATCGGAGGAGAATGATCACTTCTGAACCAGTATCCCCAGTGGTATAACTCTCGACATGGAGGAATTTGTGATCACGACAGATTTATACTTGCGCCAAGTTGATCATTTTTACTATCTCGTATACATATTGTATAGAAAGTATAGTAACCATAAAAAATTTTGAATTCCAGATTTAGGTGAATGTCTACGTTTTAGACCTCCAAGAGCTCGAAAAACATTTTTTTGAAAAAAATGCCTGTATCTGTCTGTCTGTGACAAAGATAATTAATAAATGCATTAAGCTATATCTCTGAAATTTACTACGAGGACATAAGACCAAATTTGAAGACTTTTATCAAATTTTGAAAGTAATCTATTCAGAGTAAATATGGCTGTTTGAGCAAAAATAAGCATGTAGTACATATGTTTTATAGCTATTTTTGATCATTTCCAAATATATTTTATGTTTGTTTGATGTTGCGTTGCTTGATGTCCACTCGATATGCCCATGTCATATCGAGTGGAGGCTAGACTTAAGTGTAAAGCTAATTTTTCTTTTTGGATGCTTTACCACTGGCAATACCATGCGGATACTGCTAGTTAAATATAAGTAAAATAAGCCAATGAATTATGTATTATTTTACTTTATGAAATACGAATATGAATAATGGTCAAAAATGTAAAATCCATTATAAATGAATATGAATAAATTTCCCGAACACTTTTGTGAGAAAAAATAAAGAGATATACTGGAAAAATCATAGAAATTTGGGAATGGAAAATCTATAATTTCTATATTCGATTTATTATTTCTATATTAAATTATTCTTTGGCAACAATCAGATAAATAAACCGCAAACAGTTTCTAAAAAAAAAATTAAAAACAAGCATTGAGATAATTATCGTTTGTTGCTTTCATATTGTATTATTTTTTAAAAATAATCATCAGATAATAAATTTGAGAGGTTTTCATATTCCACATAAAAATTTTACTACATAAACCAATGAATTATCAGAGAAAAAACATTGTATCAGATCATTTTAATTTTTCGAGTATACATATGAATATACTCCTTTCTTAATAGATATGAATAAATTATACACTCACTTTTGTGCAAAAAATTAATAAATAGTCATTGGTTACAGTTATTGTAATGGAAAAAATCTTTTATTTTTGATATTTATTCATCATATTATTCCTTAGCAATGGTCAAATATACAATTCACAAACATTTCCTGTCTTACATAAAAATTAAAAACTACAAGCCAATAAATAGAAACAAAAATAGTCATGCATTTTTTTTTTCGTGAAAGAATAGTTTATATCGACAACAGCAACAAAAAATGTTTTGCCTTTATTTGAATTCATTCTTTATCTATTCAATTAGAAAACAACTATATAATACATATTTTGAAATATATCTGAGTTCATAATATACCTAAGGAAAAATAAACATCAAATATTATAATTTCTACACAATAACACAAATAAAAAATATACATAAGAAAATACTTTCTCATGTGGCTTTTTTTAAAAGCAAAAATTTTATTCACAAAATAGATTTGAATCCTGATGGCTTAACTTTGTCTATTTGAAAATTGGTGAAAGGAATAAATTAGCCTCCACAGCAAATAAAGTATTAAAAAAATTTTCAATGTGTATTTGTCCAAATAAACAAAAAGAGTTTCATATTATAGTTGCTTATATAAAAAAATATTTGTTCATTAATTCTTTTTAAAAAAATTTCATTTACAAATCAATTCACTTTACTGCTGAAAGTATTTATTTTCACCGCACATATTAAGAATATTTTTACGAAGAATTAGGAAATTTTTGAAGCAGTGTCCCACTAAGATATTGAAAACAAACAAAACTGTTTACAATCATGATGTGGGAAAACAAAAGCATGTTTGAGGAGGAACGTTTGATTACGTGAAATGGAGTTTGATTAACTAAAGTTGCGAAATGGAATTTTGCTTTCACTGGAATATCAATTACAAACAAAAAACTGTGGCTTTCTATATCAGTAATAACATTTCACATAATAAGAATTCTTCGTTCTTTAAGAATTATATCTTTTCTGCTTTTGAAATAAAGCATAACAGGAATTAAATTTATATCATTAGTGAGTAACATAATCACTTTAATTCATTGGTGGCATTTGTATTTGTAATGTGATGGTAAGTTCATAAGTTACATAACAACTTCCGGCCTAGAGTGTATACTTTTGTTTAGGGGTTATGTTACGCGGCTATGGACCCAATGATCCCGCGATCGAACCTAAAGAATGCACACTCCCCTAACTTTCGCTTATTTGGCTTGCAATTAATATTTCTGATTTGATGATACTTCATTCAATATATGCTGGGTTTTTTGAAACATTTTTGCATTGTTTAATATGCGCTGTCATTTTAGAGTCAAACAAAATATTACTTGAGAACGTTTTATTAATTGATCCTTTTGGAGAGTGAAAAAAAAGCTTGTTTACACTTTAAGCTGTAAAAAAAAAAAATTAGAACATTTCATGTCCTTTTCAGTATTTAACATTTCATTTAAAACGCGTCGCCTTTGACGACCAGCTGATTCGCCATGAGTAATGCCTTCTAAAATTTTCAATTAAATACTTGTGTACCTTGCTCTCTTTATAACTTATCAGTGAAACATATTTATTCATATAATTTGATAGTATTATTATTATAGAAGACTTAAGATTATTTGTTCATTGCGTATATATCTCTCTGCTTTACAATCAACTGTTGTGGAAAATATCACATCTTCATGTTTATTCCATAACATTACGCTACCACTTCAACATGTGCTGAGAATCACATTTTCCTTGGTGTAATTTGCAATGAGAGTTAATTTAATCATTCCGTTTGAGTCTTTGTCAAAGTAGCTGTTGTGGAAAATATCACATCGTATATTTATTCCATAACATTACGCTACTACTTCAACACGTGCTGAGAATCACACTTTCCTCGGTTTAATTTGCACAATGAAAAATAATTAATTTAATCATTCCGTTTGAGTTTTTGTCAAAGTGAAGGCAAAGCACTGGTAAATTTTTAACATGCTCTTGCAGGTTAAAATCTATTTTCATTTTGTGAGAAATTAATTGCTGAAAAATATAGTTACAGAATTTTTTTTAAAAGACATTAAAAATAGAAACTTAATTTATCGGTTAAAACATTTATCAATGAAAAAAAAAGTCATTTTTAGGAGAATTTAAAAAACAATTTGTGCTGTAATATTTTTGGGAATTATCGTAGAAAAATTCCAAATGATAGGTTAATTTTTAATTAATTAAAGTTTTTTTTTTAAAAAAAAACACTCCGTGTAGGTATACTTTTTCATCCTCTAAAGTAAATATGTACATACCAAGTGAGGTAGATCTACATCACATGGTCTGATGTGTAATGCCCCAACACACACACTCATTTATTCATTTGCGCAAACGCATATTCATTTGATTATCAACCTTGGAGTAATTCCGCGCATTGATTGACCTGAAATTGATATTTTCTTTAAGGTGGTGGACGAAAGATCAAAAAGAATACGTTTTCATAATAATTTTCTTTTATTTTTATAAATCAATAAGTTTTAATGACTGATTTAGAAGATTGATTGATGTAACAATTTTTATTTAAAATATTAGTAAAAATATTTTGTAAAATACGGCTCACAGAGCAAAGTATAAAAAAATCTAAAACTCGTTATTCATTTATGCATTGTTTGACTCAAGCTACATAAAATGTAATTATTTATATCATTTAGACCAAGTTATTAGTACTAAACAATATGTATGCCTATTATTAGTGATTTACAAACTAGCCATTGGGCCCGAATTTGAATGCGTATCCTGTATAAATTTAATCACGTTTACCATCAAGATGATTTATTAAATTAATGATATAGATATTGCAAACAATTATAGAAACCTTTGCTTTGTATTCCTTTTTTTAGAAAATATCACATTTAATAGTTATTTTATTTTATCCAGCCACGCGCTGGAAGTTGCATTTTTTTAGATTTAATTTGCAATAATAGTTGATTTTTTTTAAATTTGAACTTCTGTGAATATGATGGCAACACGTGGATAAAAGCCAATTTTTCCCCCTTTGACGTACTCGCCGTTTAAATTTTATTGTTTTATCCGAAATACATTGTTGAGAAATATGGTTAAAACAAAAAAGTTCGTTGAAAATTTGCTAAAAAAGTTAAAAATTCGTAAAAAATAGAAGCTTAAATTATATGTTAAAACACATACTGTTAGAAAGCTAATTTTTAAAAATCTTTAATTTGATGTAAAAATCATGTTTGTACGATAATATTTTCGGAAGTTATAGTGGATAAAACGCCAAAATTTAGCTTATTTTTTTAATTAATTTAAATTCTAATTAAAATTTCTAAAAAATCTCTCCCAGGTGCACATTTTTGGAGTTCAAGGTATACACATGCCAAATTTGGAGGCACTAGGTGGAATGGTCTGGCCTGTAGAGCGCCAATACACACATTAAGCTTAATTATAAGTATAGAATAGATAAGCGAAAAAGTTGTTTCCACAGTGTTAATTATACATAACAATACTATGCAAAGCCTTTCTATTTTCATTAGCATCGTACAAATGTTGATATAATTCATTTTATCGTATTCCTTGCCCATTAAATGATTAATTCTGTTGAAAATTGTTTTTCAGAAAGAATTAGTAAATTCCTTTATAATAAAGAAAGATGCAAACAATTAGGCATAAATGACATGTTTTATATTCGAATGATTAATTATAGTAAATTAACTGCGTTGAATAGGTTTGTATTAAATGTTAATCAATTAATTATTAAAGTATAATGTTAACGTTCTTAGACACTTTGACAACTTATACAGTTTTTGAGTATGATCATTAATCAGCTTTAAAAAAAAAAAACTTGGAAATTAAGTTTGGTTATCAGATTTTTATCTAATTATTATTTTACAAATTTCGAATTCACTATGGAATGCTTAATAATAAATGCATACAATTAAAGAAAGTGATATGTACTGCACAACAAATTACTTGTAATGCAAAGATTAGTTTCGATAAAATTCAGCAATGCAGCATTATAATATTTAATTAAAATTCCCTTTGTGTAACACAGACAAATATTAATGATAAATTTCATTTTGAAAACTTTGTAATCAATGAATTCCAGATTTGGTGGAATAGCGGTGATTTTCAAACTTGGCAGTGATTACATTCATTGTATGTTATCATAGTATTTTTCTCTGTAAGATTCAGTAAAAACATGTACGCCTCAAAATGCCATTAATTGCATATCTACTTAAGATGTGTTCACACTAGATTTTATTGCCCGCAATCTTTGCCTCACTGCTGTTGTCCTGGAATTGTCCTCGTGTGAACAATTAGATAACGTTTGTTCCAACGGGACATTTATTTGCCATTGTCCAGTTGTGGTCACGTGATTTTTAGGAAGTTGAAGTGATTTACTATTGCGGGCAATAATAAGACTCGTGTGAACCCACCTTTAGTTTCATACAAGAAGCATCGTAGAAAATATTAATTAATAATTACTGACCTGATAATGCATTTTTGCTATTTTTAAAACTTTTTTCTGATTTTAATTTTAATATTTTTACAGCCCTTGGTAATAATGACCAGTGTATTTGCACCACATGCCTCATTCTACTTATGCCACTACTTACCAACAAAAAACATCTAACCACTTCAATTAAGCATTTTAATATCTATTAAGTATCCTTTTGTAATCTGGCTTCCTTTGTTGGTATATTTTATGTTCTTTTTATTCAAGTTCAAGAATTGTTCGTATATTCAGTGCAGAATTGCATGATTAGAAATATTACAGACGATTTTAATTTTAGGACATGTCATATGAATACGAATGATTGTGAGAGAAAAAAATGAAATAAAAAGATTAAAAAATAACATTGGGATAATTTTTGTAATGGAGAAAATTCTAATGTGAAGCTTTTATTTTGTAATATTTCTTTCATTTTCCTCAGGTAATGATTCGCAAGCACTTTATATTCCGCGATAAAAATAAGTAAAATAAGCCTGAATAAATTTAATAACAATAAAAAAATTATAGCAGAATACTTTATTTTAGCAAGTGTGAGCATGAATAAGCTCCATTATGAATGAAGACGAATAAATTTCATGAACTCTTTTATGTGAAAAAATAAACAAATAAAATGAAATACTAGAGCAATCATTGTAAGAGCAGAAAATTTCATAATTCTACTATTTCTGGATGGAATTATTCTTTGGAAACTATCAGGTGAATAAATCGCCAAACGATTTCAAACAAACAGAAGAAAAATATTGAGATAATTATTGTAATAAAAGAAAATTATCTTCAGTTGCTTTGACATCGTATTATTTTTTTAAACAATAATCAACATATTGTGAGGGGTTTCATGTTCCACATTAAAAATTAGTAACATAAGCCAATGAATAACCACAAAAGAAAACATTGTAGAGGATAATTTTACTTAATCGAGTGTGTATATGAATAAACTTCATTATGAGTAGATATGGATTTCTTTCCTGTAAAAAAATAAACAAACAAAAAAAACATTACGATAATTATTGTAATGGCAGCAAATATCGTAGTTGTATTATTTCTACTTTGTTGTTATTCTTTGGCAAAGATGAGGTAATAATCCGCAAACGATTCATGTATAGAATAATAAAAAAATTAAAATCAAAAGCGAATAAATAAAATATGAAGATAAAAAATAATTTAGTTTTTTTTTAAATCTCAAACCAATATTTTATGACAAAGGCCTTTCACTTTTATTTAAATGCAGCTATTCAATTGTGCAACAGCTATATAATAGACTTTTTAAAATATATCTGTATTCGTAAAAAGCCATGGGAAAAATCAAACACTACACTTCTTGTTTACTAATTATCTTAACACAATTAAAAAATTTTCATTTCTTTTCATGTGATTTTCATTATTGAAGACTTAACTAGGAAAAAAAAAAAGGATTTTTGAATTCTGATGGCGCAACTTTGTCACTGGAAATTGATGAAAATGATCAATTAGGTTTCATGGCAAATGAAAAAAAAATCTTTTCAACATGCATTTTTTCAAATAAACAAAAAAAGCCCAATTCGATATTATAGTTGCTTTTACAAAGAGTAAGCGTTGATTCATTTTATTTAATAAAAATAGAATGGAATTTCATACATAAAGAACACAGTTTATTTTATTGTAGAGAGCATTTACTTTCACAGAAATGACGAACATTTTTTAGAACGATTCAAGAAGATGTGTTAAAAGAAATCTCATTTTAGAGGTTTTGTAGCAATATTTGAAAATAAAAATAGTCGCAAATAAAACTGCTTCAAATCATGATGAGGAAAACCAGAAGCATATTTGAGGAGAAATCTTTGATCACTAAGCTTGCGAAATGCAGTTTTACTTTCACTGGAATATTCATAACAAACAGAAAACTATGGATTTGTACATCAATAATAGCATTTCATATTATAAGAATTCTTCATTCTATAAGAATTGCATCTTGCCTATTTTTGCAAGGAAACATCACAGGATTTAAAGCAATACCATTGGTGAGTCACATAATTATTTTAATTCATTGGTGGAATTTGTATAGGAAACATATTGAGATACTTAGACTCGTTGAAGATTTGGCAAATAAATTAACTTTCAGACAAAAAAAGAAATTAATGTTATTATTTTGTTGCAGTCTTTTATTTTATCCCGTGTTCGCAAGATTATTCAAGTATAGAAATCCAGTTTATACATGCGAAAGCCTTTGGAGGATCTCCGATTTTCGGCTGATTTGGTTAGTGACAGATATTTTGGATTTTTTAATACTTCACTCAATATATGCTGGGATTTTTGTAACTACATTTTTATATTGCTTAATATGTGCTCTCATTTTAGAGTCAAACAAAATATTACCTGGAAAGATTTTATTAATGGATCCTTTTGGAGAATGGAAGAAATGCCAGTTTACACTTCAAGCTATAAAAAAATTAGAACATGCCATGTCATTTTCAATATTTATCGTTTTGTTTAAAATAAGTGAACAAGCCATTTATTCAGTCTTAATGATACAAAACAACACCATGCACAATATCCCTATTTTCATAAGCGTCGCACAAATGATGATGTGGTATATTTTTATCGTATTTCTAGCCGATTCTGTTCAAAAATGTTTTTCAGAAAGAATTGATAAATTGCTTTATAGTAAAGAAATATGCAAACAGTTAGGGGTAGATAACATGTTTTATATTCGACTGATGAATCGCAGTAAATTAACCGCATGGAATATGTTTGTATTAAACAGAAACATTATATTAACTTTCTTGGCCACTTTGACAACTTATGCAATTCTTGTATATGATCACTAATCTGCTATTCATAAATGGAAAAACTTAGAAATACTTTCAATTAAAATAAT
Source organism: Argiope trifasciata (assembly GCA_026543055.1). Classification (NCBI taxonomy): domain Eukaryota; kingdom Metazoa; phylum Arthropoda; class Arachnida; order Araneae; family Araneidae; genus Argiope; species Argiope trifasciata. The sequence goes on along the minus strand of JAPMOQ010008606.1, from coordinate 639,554 downwards.
AATTGCAAATTTCAATATTTAGAATAAAATACATATTAATGTGAGAAGAAAACTGTTGGTTGCTTCAAGCTATAGGTCCCAATCATACAATTTAAGATGTAATGGGGGCCGCGGTAGCCTGGTTGGTAGAGCGTCAGTCTCGTAACCGAAAGGTCGCGGGTTCTGTCCTCGTCTCGGCCAAAGACCACCGTGTTGGCTAATGGCATTTGGGGCACGTTAAATAGGTCGCGATTGCAAAGTCCTCCAAGTTCCCAAAACAAAACGATACCTCTGGGGGTACTGAATCAGGGATGAGTCAGTCTCTGATATGAATCTAAATTCTGACTTGTAGATGGATGAATGAGTGTACGAATGAATTCGACCGCCCCCTAGAAAAGGTTGTGTCATGTGTGTTCGAGCAAAGTCGTACTTTCACCTTAACGGTGCTCGTTAACAACGAGAGGCGCCCACCTCTGCCTTAATTCGAAAGAGCTCCGCTCATTCGTGCATGGTATGACCAAGAGGCATTAGGACCAGCTGTTGTTCAAGTCACAGCAAACTATTTGTAATGCAAATATTAGCTTTGTTAAAATACAACAACTTAGCGTTAGAAACCTGTGAATAGAAAACAGAAATATTCTTTCCAAACTTTAGCAATTAATTCTATCTTGAAATTTTTTTTAACCAATGAATATTGGATTTCACGAAATAGCGCCAATACTCAAGTTTATTGCTGATAACATTATTAATATGTTATCATCACCGTATTTTTCTCTGCAACGTTCAATAAAAACATTTATGTCTTAAAATATTATCAGTTATGTCACTATGTGTGCTTCTATTCACATTAGAACATTGCAGCAAATATTAATAATCGCTATTACTTAAGGCAGCATTGATATTAAAAAAAGATATTCAGGTTTTAATGATACAAATCCTTACGCTTGATCTAAAAAATTTATATCTGGTATGATAATTATTAAGGAATTGTGTGTGAAAACATGAAAAATATTTCGTATAGTAATTTGTAATTTATACATGCACTTCTCATGCATATAAACGAAATGTTTTACATCAATGAAATTTGATATGCTATCTTGCGACTACAACTATAGTTTTATACTAAAATTTGGTATCTTGCCGGCAAAAAGGCGTCTAAAATGCTTATTTCAAAGACTCAGTAAAAATGCTATACAACATCAATGCACAACACCAAATATGTATATTTCGTGTTTATCGCTCACTAATGTGACTGAGTGAGGTTTTCGTGGCTCTACCCAATGTCCACAAATTTATGCAAAAGAAGTGAAATAAGATCTTTATCGAAAAATATGCGTCGAACTTCCGGGAGATTCACTCTGGTTTCAGTTATGTCGATGTGAAAAATATTTCTGACTTTTATATTTTTGTTAACATCCTACAAACGATAATCTGGTTTTTGTTTTATTTCTTGCCTATTCTACACAAAAACGATTTTCAGAAGAAAAAAAAATAATAAACTGCTTTACAATAAAGAAAGGTAAAAACAATTAGAAATAGATCACATGTTACATAATCGGATGATGAATTTTATCAAGTTAATCTTATGGAATATGCCTGTATTAAATAGAAACCTAATACTAACCGTCTTGGCCACTTTGGAATTCTTATGTGAATATTATCAGTAATGCCAATTCGAAATGTATATATTTCTAAAATCTGTATTTACATTAATGTCCTACAGAAGATAATTTGGTTCGTTTTTTCTTGTCGATTATGTACATAAAACAAGTCTATGATTATCATAAAATCATAGGATGTTTTATATTTTGCAAAAGCTGTGCATATAGCTTTAGTAAGTTAAGATTAATTAATAATTTAACTAATTAATCAATTAGTTAATAGGCTGGCATATTATATATAAATTGCTAATTCTATGACGCAAAATTGCTCAAAAGCCACCAGTTCCTACTCTTGGATGTAAAGCTGCTCTCCTCATATTTAAGGTTTGGGTAGTAGATGTTTACGAAGAAATTACTTTTCAAAATTTTAAATCGATTTTTAATTAAAAATTAGTAAAAATTCAAAAGTTTTCTTTGTAAATGTCTTTAAAGTACATTATTGCACACAAACTGTTTTTAAACTCCCTACAACGAAATGAAATAGTTAGATTTAGAAAAAGATATGCATATATATTTTTCAATACGCATGCATTCATTCTATTGCTGCTATAAAATTAAAAGCAAGGATTTTAAAATATAATTAAGACAGATTTTTAATTTTTTAAAGGGGAAAAGAGAGAGCTTTTCCAAAAACAGTAAACGAAATTTGTTCAAGGGTAATTAGTTTTTAATTTAAAACAAAAAATATTTAAATTATTTGAAAAATGCTTGGTACGGATTTATAAATCAATACTTAGGGGGAAAATTCGAGATTTTATAATACATACTGGTTGAGTAAACATTAAATTACACATATAAATAACAAAAAGAATCTTCAAATAAATGCGTAAATATGAAAGACTGTGTAAATATTTTAAATAAAAATTCTTTTATTATTTTCCATGGTGAAAAAAAAATCGTTTGCATAATTTTCATAAACGTATAGTGATAACTGTAAAAGAACAATTCATACACAAAGAATTAACAAGCAGAACGGAATTTTTCCCTGAAAAAGAGATTTTCAACAACTGAATTATTGTGATTCTTTGCAGGTAATCAGAATTTAAATTAGTAGCATATTTAATAAAGCTATCTTAAGAATAATTAATGCAAACAATTTTAATAAAATGTATACATTTTCTTTATTAAGATATTTTGTTGACAAAAATGTTGATTAAAAAACATTCATATGGAATAACTAAAATCTGACATTTTGTTTTTAAAAATATTTTTCATAATTAAATTAAAATAATTTCTAAGATATAAGTTAATTAATTTTAATAAAAACAGAGCAAACGAACGTCCATAGCAAAAAACTATAAACGTTTTGAATGTATTATTTTTAATTATATATTATGTGATTTTATATTAATATTTATTTGAATATATCACTTTTATTGTTATAAACGTTTTGAAAAACTAAGTAATTCAATTTATGGACATTTAATTTCACAAACGATGATACGATTAATGCCTTTACAGTGATTATTTGCATTTTATAGCTCAAATATATTTCGAACAAGCCAAATTGTTAAAGAATAGTACAGCATCATGTTTACTTCATTAGAAGACAAATATTTTGTTTTTTGAAAAATAAGCTTATTAATACTGTTCAGGTAGATGGAATATTTTCTCTTTCAGTTAAAATTTAAATTAAATTTTCTTTCAGGAAATATTGTTTAAAATGTCAGAAGAATATCCACCCATGCAAGAAACTTCAGGAAAAGTGAATTTAAATAATGATGTAAGGAAAATATAAGAATTTTAATTATTACACTTTTATTTACTATTATACCTTTGGTTGATAGAAAATACAATGCCTCAAAAATTCACAGCTATTTGATAACTTTATTAAGTATATATTCCAAATTTCCAATACTGCAATTGTTTTTATTCAAAATTAGCTTCATTAATTTGCTTTTTAGATTTAATAATTTTTAATGCTGTTTCATTAGCAGGCTTTAGGATTTACTAATAAGCCTTTTAAGATATGTGCTCAAATGTCTAAAATAAAATTTTCTTGCCTTTTTGAAAATACTTTGGGTAAATTCATAAGCAGACTTTCAGATGACAAGACTAAATGATAATTCATCAGATATTTGCAGCAACATTCAATTTCTTTGCAGGTGCAACACAGAGTCATAGATTTTCAAATTTGACAGCATTTGGGGCATTGCCATATAATAGCACAACATTTCTTTCTTAAAAATATCAAGCATCGAAATTTCAGAAGTTTTTCAAATATGCTAAAAACAATTTTAAGACCATAGAAAATTCTAAGTTTAAATATTGCTTGATATAAATTAGAGTAAAAATAAGACATTTTTAAAAGAATATTAATTTGAAAACATTAAAAAAAATGAGTTGAATAATCATAAAATAATTTGGAAACATTCTAAACTATTTCGCATTCAAATTTTGATTATCATTTCTATAAAGTATTTATTTTAAATTTTTGTCTAAAAAACAATCTTTTAATTTGAAAAATTAATACTTAGTGCATTAATTGGTACTTTTGCCTTATATCGGTGCAAATCTCGCCAAGCAGACTTTTTGGTGACAGCACAAAGTCGCCATTTTAGCGCAGGTGACAAAATGGCCACGACTTTCTTTAAAAAATGTGGCGGCAATATTCCATTTGGCAGTTGCATTATTACTGGCGACTTTTCCCTTGCGCCGGTATAATGGAAAAGTACCCATTAATCTCATTATAATGAGCAATCAAAGAAAAAGAGATTGATCATATTTTGTTACAATTCCAACATAAGTATATTGAATACAATTCAAAGTTACATGTGTAAAATCAAAAAAATTATTCCAGAAAGTTGTTCTCAATTCAAGGTTTATTGCCATTTTTTACAAAAGAAAAAGGGATAGTAAAAAACTAAATAACTCTAAGTGAAGGAATTCCTTGCTGAGTCAATGAACTATTTCCACTCAACTTAATTAAATGAGCCTTATCTAAAGATGCACCTTGAATAATCAATATTTAGAATAAACTTTTAAAATAAATAAACTTTTAAAAAATTGGAATGTCTGCTGCAAAAAGGAGGTAGCTCCAATTATTCAAGTTTGCAGAAAACCAAGGAGCCACCATCATATTGTAACAAACTAATGAGACAAACAACTACATCACTTGAGAACTAATGATTAGAGCTATATCTTTCTGGCACCAAATGAGAAATTTTTTATTTTACAACATGATAGTACATTTAACTCCTAATTTCCCTATTTGGAGCTATATTATTATTGCAGCAAACACCTTAATTATATATATATATATATATATATGCATACACACACACTAAAATTAACATGTATTCCAGATGAATAAAAATATATTGTTTTAAATTCTGTTCAGATAATATATATATTTTTTAATACAGGATAAATATTTTTGTTCTCATCTGACTTTGAACTTTTAAGGACAAATTTTTATCAACAACTGGAAAGATCAAATTCAAAATCTTCAAACAGAAATTAACTTGTTTATTAAATTACAGAGCTGCATCACAATTATATATGGTTTTTAATTTACATTTAAAAATCAGTTACTAAAATCTTCCAATTAAGGCCCAGTCTCCTATATTTAAATCAGTTATATTTCATTCCTAGTAGGTATTTTAGTCTTTCTTTGTCTATGTGTTATGTTATTTTATTCTTTCTTTGTCAATATTCTAGGCAATGTGTATCCCCAAATTCTTAAATAGTAAGTTTTGAAAATGAAAGAGTTCATATTTTAGATTTTTTTTCTTATAATTAATTTAAGTTTATATCAATATATCATTATGTTTCAAAAAGCTTTCAAAATATATCCAGAGACATTTTTATAATATAATAATTATAAAATAATTTCCTTTTGGTTCTTTAATAAATTTTTCAAAAATAGAAAATATTTATTGCTTAAATTTAATTTTACTTGGAGTTTTTAGAATTTTCAATACAGTTCAAAAGAAATTTGTGCAGAAATGCTCGACACATAAAATTAATTTGCACATTAATAGGTTAATAAAATCATTAAAAATGTTCAGAAAGACTTATTATACCTATGTATATGCATGTTTATGAATTATAAAAGTTTCATCAAATTTAAACACAGAACAATAATTTCATTAGGAAAATTCAGAAGAATTTGACTATTCGAGAATATCAGATGAAACTGATGCTATTATAGAAAATCTTGAAAAATTACAAGAAGAAGTTACAAAAATGAGAGGTAAATATTTAAACCTACCTATATGAATTATTTTTAAATTAAATGAATTTTTTGGTGCTTGAAAACCTTAAATTATTCTCATTTTTCATTCAATTTTATTTTTCTAGATAAATGTAACATTAGTATAAAACAGCATATATTATAAGCATAAAGATTAGACAGGATGGAAAAAAATCTATTTCAATTATTAGATTACATATTAAATATGTTTTAAAAACCTAGCCTTTCTATTTTTTACTAAACAACTTCTGATACCCAATGAAGTAAAAACATAATATTATTCTTTAGAAAATATCAAATTTGAATGCAGTTCAAATATACTTATATAATATTTAAAACATTTAAATAAATTTCAAAAGTTTTAATAAATGAAATTAAAACACACACTGTGTGTTTTAAAGAAGGATATTCTCTGTCATATATAATTAATTTGCTAATTTATTCAGTAAAATGAATGAAAGAATATTTGTCTCACCCAGTAGAGTGAGTCAAACTAAATAACAAGAAAAAATGTAAAAATAACCATAAATAAAAATTACTCAGATGCAACATTTTCAAAAATTTTTAAAAGAATTCACTGAGTTGAGATGTATTTATTGGCATTTAACATTTTAAATCTAGATAAATAAAATATGTTAAAAAGTAGGGATAAATTATTTTCATGCTTACAACCAATTTATATTAAAGCAAAAAAAGAAAAAAAATTATTCCCTAGGAGTTTTATTAATGCTATAAATCAATGTTAATGAGAAAAAAAATCCATTTTTAATCAAAGCTTTCACAGTATAGTCATTACAGAAATAAATAATAACAAAACATGCATTCATTTTATTCAAAATCAATTTTTTTTGAAAAAAACTACTAAAATATATAATAGCTTTTCTTCTTTATCATAGTTTATACACTTTTAACAGAGCTTTGCACTTTTAAAATTTTGTCAGACAAAAAGTCAACAAATAATTAAATTAATCCAAATTACAATCTAGAAAAATCAAAAAATAATTAAATTGAAATCATAATGAAAATAAATATATTACATGCTAATTAAATTAAAAAACAAACAAATTAGCAATATAAATTTGTTTCTGAATTTATTATACTAATCAATCGTTATATAAATCAATTGATATTATTCAAATATGAACTACATACAATATTTGAATTTTAAGTAAAATAATCAATTCTTGCATGTACTTATCACAATTACATAATAAGTACATACTTTAAAATAATTGTTTTTAACTTTATAATACTTAAAAACTACTTTATAATATATATATGTAGAAGTTCTTAACATATATATTTTTCTCTAGTAGATTCTGCTGTTGCAAACATTGAACTCATCAGCAAATTTAATAACATAAATTTTGAAAATAAAGTTGAAGAACTTGAGAAACTTTTTGAAGAATACTCAAAGTCGCCAGACACATCTAATGAAGCATCCCAATCAAACAATGGATGAAAGCAAGCAATGATAAAAACACTTTGAAGAATACTCAAAGTCGCCAGACACATCTAATGAAGCAACCCAACCAAACAAAGGAAAAAAGCAAGCAATGATAAAAAAACAAATTTATTTAAAAAAAAGGTGCATTTTAAGTACTAAATCATCAATTAACTCAAGTAGTTGATTTAGAGTTCATTTATTTTGAACTAAATAAAAATCAATGTGTGAATAAAAGTATGATATGTGGTTCATTTGGGAAGGAAGGAAATTACAAAAAATTTCAAGAGTGGTGCGTGTGTGTGTGGGGATGGATGAGAGAATAAATATTCTACAATGATTACTTAAAATTAAGGGTGTCACACTTAAATACTGATACATGTTAAATAAAAACTATTTTTATCTGAAAAGAGCAAAGACTAATATTTAGGGACACATAAATTTATTTTGGGAAAAAAAAAAACAGTGTAATAATTTTCTTATACACTTGATATCTCTTTGTTACTACCATCCTTTTACGTACAGAAAATTTTGCTCTTATTGATTACTTTCAAAACTGATACATGATTTCAGCATTCCTGGATCTGACAAAAAATTTGATTTTCGTTTTTTTTTTAATGTAAATAATTTTAATTATCAATAAGTCAAACAATTTAATATTCTGATTTTCAGTTACTTTCACATTTAATAAGTGCATATAGAGGAATGCCTTTAAATATGAACAAAATTGGATTTTGATGACCTCTACTTGCATCAGTCAGGCATTATTCCCATAACTATAGAAGATAACAAATGAAGAAAACACAAGTATCAGAGTTCTAAGGCACATAATTTTTGCCAAGAGCATTTTAAGATAATACAGTTCTTTTTAATAATTGTTTTTCAATATTGTGTCATTCTACAGAGACAGTAGAATATAAAGCATATTTTCCATAACTGATCAATGATCAGTTATGGAAAAAAGACTGGTAATAGGACATTTGCAAATGTTGTGATTCATTATTAAAAATCATAGAAAATTAGGAGTTTTAAAAAGCTCCACAATGTCTTATTAAATCTATTATTTATCACTGTTACATTTGCTAAGACACACAGAAAATTACTGAAGACCACATACAGTAGTTAAGTCTGACACCACTGTTTAAAAGTACCATCACTAAAATAAAAATATATAACTGTTTTCACAACATAAAAAATTTCTGAATGATGAAAATAATAAAAACATTTACAGTTTATATACTAATAATTCTAGATTAAATTAATTAAAATAAACTGAACAACTCTTTATTTTTAACTATTTTTTCTTTAATTTGTCAAAGGATGCATGAAATACAAACTGTCATACAATTTACAAATATTCTGACACATACAAAGGAAATATACACAGATTTCTAAAGATTGTATATTGAAAAAGATGTTTTATAAATAAGAATAATGTAGTTAATATCCAGTTATTATTTTAGAAACACCTGTCTTTGGTATTTTATTTAAAAAAAATGCAAAATATTAAGATTATAATACTAAAGGTACAAAAAATTGTGTAATTATACCATCATAACAAACTGTAATTATTTTTGAAAAATCTGAAATAATGATAAGCTAAATAGGATTCAACGACAATCAAAGAAATATGAATCAAGAAAATTAGAATTAATAAAATACTGTCATATGCAACATAGTTAAATATTTAGACTATATATCTTAACCTGATAATTAAAAGTATTGCTTTATATTAATTTCTAGGCAAGAAAATAAGCACATTTAATACTTTATATTATTTCAATACTAAAAATGAAAAAGGAAAGAAGAAGGGGGGGGGAAAGAAAGAAACCATTCATGTAAGCAAGAGATTTTTGAACATGAAGTAAACAAGAAAGAAGCAACAAACTGTTTCTTCAAAATTTAAAACACAATCCTATAACAATACATATATATGAAAGAAAAATCCAAAAATATTTACATAAAAGGAACTTTTGACATTTTAAATATTATACTACATTTTGCAGCCAAAATATCATATAAAATCAACATTTATTATTTTGATTTTAAATAAAAACAAATTACATAACAAAAAGTAAATAAAAAAATTAAATAAATAAGAAAATTAATCACTCTTAAAATAAAATTAAATAAAAAGAAAAGGCAGAATTCTTAAATTAGCTGCAGAAATAAAAATTATTCTCATAAAACAGAATTATTGAGAGATTTGTAAACTTTACTTTTTAATTAAGGACAAATTTAAAAATGTGATTGGATTTCTAGCAAAATTTAATAATCAAAATTATTTTCCATTAAACTAAATTAAATTATGATCCATATTTTTAAAATAATAACACTAATGTTAATAAATTTAAATATGTATATATCTTTCACAGTATCTCAGAAGTAATGGATTCCTTGAATTTAAAAAGGATTACTTTAATCTTACAATATTTTCATTGATAAAGAACTTTATTATGACATATCTTATTTCACAGCAAAAAGCATGCATTTAAGCAAGTTAATATCAAATACATTTATTTCTAAGAAACTTTCTATATTTAACTTTCAGCAAGTAAAATTTTACAAGCAAAACCAAACAATTAAATTGACATAAGTACAATGCAACATAAAATATTTTAAAGTACAGTGTAAATGACACTAGCTTATAAACACTTTTCTAATCATTTTAAAATTAAATCATTCCTTTCTTCTAACATTTTTATATAATCAAAAAGTAATATTTAATATAATTACGATACACTATTCCATCCTTTATGGAATGATCAAAATTACTAACATTCAATTTTGCTATGAAGTCTTAGAACAAGTTTGATAAATTTCAACATCTGTGTTATCAAAAATTATGAATTAAAGTTCTAAAATTTATCTTTGTCTATTGGCAATAAAAGATTCAACAATATAGAAAAAAATAATGCACTTTATTAATAATATTTTCAAATTTACTTTATAAAGATCTTTAATTATATCTTTATACTACTAAGTTAAAAAAATTACATATTTATAAATATTTAATATTCCTTTCAAAAGAGGATATATAAATTAATGTTTGCAATTTATTTTTATAATGAGGTATGAAAGACAATAACAAATGTTAAAAGTAATAAATGAACCTTTTAGTTTCATAATAAAATATATTTACAAGATGGTACAGAATATCTGTTACATGATTAGAATTCGATTTTTTCATTTTCAAATGACACTGTACTCAGATGATCCCAAAGGTCTGAAGGATTATTCAGTAGAGCTATGCTTACCTATAGATAAAATTAAAAATAAATAAATAGAATTTACATTGAATTTTAAATACATATATAAATGGAAAAAAATGGATATTCTACAAGCTCTTCAAGTCAGAAATAAGGAAGGAGTGTTATAAAAGGCATGTTGCCTGCAAAGGAAGAACTAACCCCCTTAGAATTTTTCTTATATATTCCTTAAAACAAAAGTTCTGAAAATTTTAGAATAGGGGCAAGACTGAGAATTGCATGATTACAAAGATTTTTACTATTCTTGGAATTGAACAAAGTAAGAATAAGTAGAAATATTGGGTCGTTCGGAAAGTCATTTCGTATTTTTGTGTCAAAATGAAAAGAAATTTTCGTTTAATGAATAAATTATTTATTAAATTATAAAATTGCCATTCTGGTCTAATACCTTTTGCCATTCTGGTCTAATATCTTTTGGTAGTAAAATGATTACACGCTCATAAAAGTTTTGGTCTTTGCTGTAAAAAAAACTGATCGAGGTGGTTTTTGGCCTCCTCATTTGAAGGAAAAATTTTGCAAATCAGTTCTGGTACTGATGTACTGTTAACACATCTTCTCCACACATATTGGCTAATTTATTTCTGGCTTGAATAGCATTTTTACCTTTTATAGCAAAAAAGAAAAAAATGACGAAAATGCTGTTTATTGCTCTCCATATTTAAAAGGGCACCATCCAAAAACTACTGCGAAGAATCAGCTGCACTTTTTCACACTCAAGCCTTGCTATATCAGCTCTTAAAACATAAAATGATTTTGCGGTTTAAGTATGAAATTGGGTGCGAAAAATGCAATTAAATCCTTTGTCAGGAAAAAACGAAATTACTTTCCGAATAACCTAATATATAGAACAAAACAAAATGACTTCTTTCTGATTTTCAAATATACAGACATAACAAAGTGCTTTGCAATATAAGAAAGAAAAATGAGAATTATTTTCCACTGCCATTCCTTTTCCTTAAATTAAAATCAAATCTGTTACACATCCAAAATGTTGGTAACAAAAATACATACTAAATTCATTTATTCAATACCATTACAGTTTTGAGTTATCGTGTTCACATATATGTTAGATAGTCAATTCATTGACAAAATGATCCAAAATTTAATATAAAGCTTAGTTAACAAAATTGTGTATTAAATTCATGTACAGGATGACCTTCTGTTGATCAATTTTGTCAAAAATTTGAGAGAAAGTTATAAATTTGGTGTAAGAATTGCACAGCAAATTTCTGCAATGAATTTTTGCTCTATCATGTTAATTTATTAGCACACATAATTTTATAAAAATGTCTCTTTTCTAATTCAGAGAGGTTTACTATACATAGATTTGTCAAAGTTTTAGTTGCAACATTTTTTATCATATTTTACAATAATTATTATAATACTTTATAAACAAGAAAAAAAATGTCTATTAAACTTTGTCTCATCAAAATTCCTAAAATGGTTATTATTTACAAAATGTTATACATTTTTAAGGTAAAAAATTTGCAGGATTTATTCTAATCTTAATATAAGTTAATCCAAGATTATTACATAAAACATGAATTACAATTTTTTTTTTCGAAACAATTTTTAGAAGAATTTTTTTTAGCTTAATGACTAAAAAAGGATTTTTAAAAAATCTAAAATCTTGAATATATTTAATGGAAAAAAGAAAGAGCCGTCAAAAATTTAGAAGAGGGACAGATTCCAGTTTCTCCTGCTGTAGATGGGATGCAGGTCTGCTCTGCATTTTCAATGACAACACTTTTCCCAATAAATACAGAATAATAATGCATACTAAACAATTTATAAAAAACATATTGATCTGCAAGAAGGAACTAAATTAAAAGACATTTTGATGTAAGTTCAAATTTTGAGAACCAAACTAAACAACCTAAAACCTTAACATTTTCAATGTATTTTTAAATCTTTCAGTGCTTTTTAAAAAAATTATTTTTTAAATTAATGGCTATGTCATTGAAACATATAATTTCTAAACGCTTTCTATTATGGTGAGTTTTTAGTCAATATTTATACTTGTTCTTGATGAAGAAAATAAATGATCCAGTATTTTATTTGGATACTTTATACTCTATAAAGTATTATAAAGAGTTATATATAACAACTATATAAAATATTATAAACAGTTACAAATCAATAAGCAAAGATTAATTTATTTGCCACCATGCAAAAATGATACATGCATTAAATAAATTATAATAATAAAAGTATATATACCGATCCATAAAATTGTTATTTCACTAAACATAAGCACATGTAGTTATACTGCTCAAAGAAAGAATATACACATTTAAAAATATAATTAAAAAGCCTCTAAATTGTTAATTTTCTTAATTATAATAAATTGAACTAAATAATGAAAAAAAATGATAAGAATGCATATATGAATGGGAAAAAAAAAAGATTTATCACGTTATTTTTCTAATTATCTAAAAGCACTCTTGAGGGAAATTTAAAACTTTTATTTCATTTCAAACACACACTACTGCATCAAAAATTCAAATGATAAATTCTGCTTGAAGACCCACTCCCCCAAAAAATCGCGCAATTGAAAACGCATATTAAACAACTAAATTATTCATAAAGATATTCTTTTTACTTTAATACTAAAACTAATAATAATTTTTTTCACTTTAACTCAATAATGAAAAATCTCATTTTTAATAAAAACTTATTTTTTTTAAATGCAAGAATATAATCAAATTTCATTTATAAGATTTAAAAGCAATTCAACAAAATATTAATGCAATATTCAGTAAGTATAAGCTTTCACAAAAGAAAAACCAAACTAATAAAGCTAAAAGTAAAAATAGTTTCAGAGGAAAATCAATCAATAATAATAATAAATAAACCTGATATGAATCTCTTTCAGAAGATAAAACTTTTAGGTCAGGTTCATTTTCTTTAATAATTTACCGTTTTAATTATATTTAGTAACACATAATAATCTTGTTGCATTTGATGTTTTACAGCTTTAATGAATTAATTTATCTTAAATTATACAAAAGGATATTTAAAAATTTTTGTTTTAAGCAATTTAAAAGAAAATATTTACCAAAAACCATAAGTTATGAATAAAGTGTCATGTTACCAACAATCTTACATTACTACCGATATTCATACCAATCAGACAAACATTATTATGACTCAAAAGTAAGACAAGATAACAATAAAATGGAGAATAAGGAATGATATTCATTTATAACATTATTTGTACCTCCAAATACTTACTTGTATGTCTTTTATCTTATTTTCTTTTACTGTATGTTCCCTTAAAAGGTAATTCCTCCCAATCTACAAAATAAATTGAACACAATAAATAATTAATCAATAATTACACAAAAACAATCTTTTAGGAGCCAAAAAATATCACACCAAAAAATTATACAAGTTAACATACAAGATAAAGTGCCTAATACCAGAATTAATGGGTTTCAAACAACATAATTAAGTTCAATTTATGAATTAAATTCACATCAGGGATACCAAGTCAATTAACAATGTATTATTACAAAAAAAAAAAAAAAAAAATTCTGACTTAGGAAGAAGGATTTTAAGATATTTTATATCACTTGCTATTAAACCACTTTTTAACTACACAATAAAAATTCTCATGTAGAAAACACTTGATTCTTAGTAGCACAGAGCTCCAATTGTCTTAAATAGAGACAATGGTTGGGGTTCTCAGAAATTGAAGTAAAAAATGTCACATAGAAAAAAAATAATTAAAAAACTTAATTAAAAGTTATAAGCATAAGAAATTGTAAATTTAAGATTTACATAAAAAGGAAACTTCAAAAATAATTACTATAAATTCTTATTATACATATACATAAATATTAAAATTACACATGAATAGTATAATATTATGCACCCTATTTTAGTAGCTAAAAATAACATTATTTGGCTGGGAAAGGACACATCTAAGCTACTAACTATCTTTTTTGTATTCTTTTCTACATTTTTTAATTTTTCTTCTTCTTCTAAAACCGATTTGAATAACTGGATTTCAGGTAACAGGTCAAGTTTAATTTTAAGTATTTTGCAAGTGATTCATACTAAGCAATCTAAAGAAAGTTTATATATGCTCCAGATAGTCATGGTCATTAAAATAGATTAAAAGCCACCAAAAAGGATACAATCATATTTTTATTTTACCATTTTACTTTTGTTTATAAAAACAATTTTGGAATAAAATAGGTCAATGCACAAAGGGGCCCTTAATGTCTTTGCATTTTTTTTCTCACTCCTGGTTTGATTTAGGTCAATATATTCAAAGCTTGTAAATGTGTTCAAATTTTTGTTTAAAAACTGATGGGCAATAAGAACAAATAAAGATACTGATGCAAAATTGTGACTTAACATCTGTAGTGATTGATGATAGCAGGGATCAAACTCGAGACCTTGTGGTTTGTAGCCAGATAACATGACCACAAGACAAAAGTGATCAATCAGTCTTGAGGTTGCTATTTGTTTTATAAAGCTACCTAAACAATACCCTCCCTCCAGTGAGACAGAGATGAGTAGCTGTTTAGTGGTAATATTTTGAATGTTGATACTAATGCACCTTACTCATTTTTATTGGCTGATTATTTATCAGCTTTATTTTTTTTAACTGGCTGATTATTTCCTTCTGTTTTTATTTTATTAATTGATTATTTCTCACATTTCTTATTTATTGGTTGATTATTTTTCACTTTTTTATTTATTGACTGATTATTTATCACCTTTTTTATTTATTGGCTGATTATCACCTTTTTTTATTTATTGGCTAATTATTTATTGCCATTTATTTAAAATTTAGTGACTGATTGTTTATTGCCTTCATCCATTATTTGGATAGAGGAGTTTTGCTCATGTATCGTTCTACGTCTCCCATGTAGCGATTGGCAATAAGAGGATCGAATTCATGACCTTATGGTTCGTAGTCGGATAACACGGCCAACAAAACAAAAGTGGTAATTCAATCTTGTGGTTGCAACCTGGCTTATAAAGCTTCCACTACACATATTTTAATCAATGTCTTTTGCACTCTTATTCAATAAATATAATTACATTTTCAAAATGCCATGCATCAGCTATTTTTCAAATTAGTTATTTATAATGTTATGAAATCTAACAAAACTGAATTTATTTCATTATCCCCTATTTAAAAAAGTCTATAACATTTAATTCAGAAACTTTTTGAAATACAAATGTGAATTATATTTTCAAATTGAACATTGAAACTTAGAAATGCCTTAGTTTCAAAACTGGGGTGAAAAATGTATATAGTATAAAAGATTATCTTTAAGTCTTGCCCACATAATAAAAATTTACTGAGCAAAAACTGTTATACTTAAATGTGTTTCCTTTTGTAAATTACTAAAAATAAATTGGGATTAGGCCAATAATATTTAGCAAATTTCAAATCTTCCTTTGAAGTTTGAAAAATCTCAATATCTAATTCAAATTCTCAACATAATTTGCCGTGTATTTGTTATATAATACTAGACATAGCATCTATTGTCCAAATCATGAATGTTTGATTATCATGAAGTAATAAGACAAACATCTATAAATTCAAAATCCCTTGAAGAGAAAAAGCAAAATTCATTTCATGAGATTATAAAAAGCAGTACACTTGCTCTTTCATTTCATACAAAAATTAATATTTCATGCACTGTTTCATGAATGTATTAGCTATGTGACTTGTTCAATAATTAAAAAGCATGCCTATGTCGAGATATTTTTTTAAAAATTGCATTACTACATAGTTCTTCTACAGTTATTTCATATTAAAGTTTTGTTATTACAGATAATATACTCTTTTAAATTACATTTAATTGGCTATGTATTTATTTTGAGAATACTACAGGGTGCCCCAAAATTCACTTTCTACATTTAAAAACTTATTTTAAATAATATAGATATGTTCTACTTATTTTTATATGATAAAGAAGTACCAATTCTTTAAAAATATATTTTCAAAAAATAGTAAGTGTTTGTAAAAAATACAAGTATTACTGTAAAAAATACGTGTTATAATACACAATATCAGAACAATGATGTTGTTCTTGTTTCAATATGACTTCACTACATAAGTTTTGGCAGGATTTATTAAATTTAAACCTATAATGTTGAATTAGTGTGCATTTCAGATTACAAACAACCAAAATAAATTTTTATAGCCAACAATTTATGAACGGCTAATTCAATTTCGGACTATAAACACTAGTAGGCTTCATGCGTTGCATGCAGCAAATTCTCAAATGCTCTAAAATTATACATCCAAAAATAAAAGTTGATATTTTCTTTTGTGTCCATCTTTCTTTTCCTTTAATAATTTTTTAGAAAAAGTAAAGTTACTTTTATTACATTATAGTCAGAAGAGAGTTTCTTTTATTTTAAGTTATGACATTTGAATTTCACAGTAATGATGTGAATATCACAATTTTATGATTGTACAAAGACTCAGGAGAAATTATTTTGTTTATTTATTTATTTATTCAAAAAAGTATTAAAATGATAAATAATTTTGTTCAATCTCAAAAAAGTAATGAAGACAAATTTCATTATTTAAATAAAGAAAAGTAGTTTAAGTATAAGCATAAATTAGGTCTAAAATATTTCAAGTGAATACGATTAAATCTTAAACATTTTTTCCCCCTAGAATTTTTTTTTTCAATTCTATTAAAAAAATAGAAAAAATCCAACAATTTTTAACTAAAAAAAGTTAGCAGAAAGATTAAATCCTTTTTGTTTTACAACAAACGTAAGAAGTCAAATTTTTCTGCACATATTTTTTTTTTAAATGTTCCAAGCTTCAAAGCAGCAGCTGAAATGTTAATCTATTAAAATGATGCTATTTAAAAATATTTGCTGACTAAAACAAATGAAATGAATTTGAATTGAATTAAATAAGATTAATCAAAATATATTTTTGAAATTATTAAATAATCTTTTTAAAAAAAAATGCTTTTTTTTTGTAGGGTTTCATGAAATATTCAGGATAGTGTTAATTTCATAACATTTATCTATGACATAATAATCACACATAGAATTAGATCATAAGCTATTGATATCCTGAACTGAGAATGAATCCAGAATAGATGTTAATATTTATTTATCAACATAAACTTCTCTTTTATGTTCAAAATGGTTATGAACACATAATAGGCAAAGTTACAAAACAAAATAAATTATTTATAATATACAGTTACTAACTAATAGATACTAAATAATATACAGTTTAACTATGCATATTCTGCTGTCTAATATATAAATGAGAATATCATTTAATCCAAAAAGTATTAAGAAGAAATCTAAATTTTTCTTCCCAATACCCTTTTTACAAAATTGTAATAAGATAAAAAATTGAGATAATTTTTTAAAAACTCAAAAGGAAAGGATAGGCCAACAACAACAAAAAAAAAGTGATCAAAATAACAAAATAGCTTTTTAAACATTTTTTACAGTTTGTATCAGAATAAATAAGTAAAAATATATAATTTAAAGAATTCTTTTAATTTTAAAAAGTAAACAATAATACAGATGGAAATTAAGAGTACATTTTCTTTGAAAATTATAGCAATTTGTGCATTTAAAATCAACCTTTTAAACTTAAAATGAGTGAAGCACTAACCTCCTGAAAAATCCGAGTATCGATAATTCGCACCAAGACATTATCGACTCTTAAAAAAAATCTCAGAAGTATTAAGAAACTGTCAGGCATAATCCTCTATAAAAGACAAACCTAACATTTAAAAAAGGGAAACATTTTTACTGCAAAATAATCAATACTTATGCTGTTATTAAAGATTATTTAAAAAATAAATTATAAATATCCACAAAAATCAACAGCATAATACATTTTAAAAAACAAAAATGATTTATATTTTCTTCAATGAATATTTTCTCATTCTAAAACTACAATTCAATTAAAATTTAACATAATAATATGATATTATTTATTTATGATACAAAAAATGAGTTGATCAAGAACTGAAATATCTTATTGTTACTTTCATTTTCACTTTCAGGTGGAAAGGGAGAAGTAAAAATGTTATGTACATATATAGACATTCATTAATATAGTCATTTTTGCCAATGAATTTTTCTTGGCATAACTAATTTTAATAATAATTTTCATAAAACTCTAATTGCTAGCATTATTAAATTTTTTTATATTTATTATATTTAAAAAAAGTATCATTATTACATTTTTATTTAAGTTTAAACTTCCATTAAGCTCTCATAGATGATCACAATCACTTTTGATTTTTAATTAAACCACAATTAGGCAAACTAAACAAAACAATTTTACAGAGTAATATTTTTTCTGCCAATTATTTGGGTGATAAAGTTGATAACTACTACTTTTTGTTAAAAAACATAGCATATTATTAATAATCAAATCATATTTCAAATTAAATAAAACCTATATTTTTTATATATTTTAAAAATCATCAATAATTAAGCTAAAGTAATTTTTATTAAAGATGATAAATAAAAAAAATTGAAATAAAATTGAGAAAAGTGTACAGTAAATTTTTCAATAAGAAATACTTCAAATCTTTAAAACATTAGCCCATTAAAATCCAGTGTTCTATTTATGAGATCGTTATATTTAATTTTAGTATTCCATTCATGAATTCCCTTAGTTTCTTTTTTACTTCATATAACAAATTCATATATGTTTGTAATTTCCTAAGTAATTTTCAATTAGCAATTTATTGCCCATTAGCTATTACCTGCAACTTCGTTCATGGGGAAATTTTGATGTTTATGTATGAGAAATGATGGTCTGATCAGCAATCGACAGTGGCTGTCTAAAATCATCTGCAAGCAAAATGGCAATGCCGCTTATCACCTCCTGATTGCCACAGATCTATTACCGGCTATGGTTTAATGTCTATGTATTTCTATAACGAAGTGCAGGTCCTACACTATTAATCTGCTTTGGTACAAAAGAATTCCTCGTCCGCCGTTTTTGGTTTGTTAATGATTATGTCATTGTGAGTGCCATATCTTCTGATAAAGCATTTGTGGTGACATCTTAATAAGCCAGTACCTACCACTAAACATCGGTGGCCATTTTTGTATAGTGGATAAGTTACTGGCTTTCAAATCCGAACATCGCAGGTACGATCCTTGGCGGAGTTCAACCTACGTATTGGCACAATTCCGCCAACGCACCTACGCCAAATTGATGACCTCGGACGTGATGAATTTTCAACAGCTCTCTTGGCGCCATCTCTCCATCAGCAACGCAAAGCCGTCAGACTCACTTGACGCACCAACGCAAAAGCCGCCAGTCTCACTTGACGCACCAACGCAAAGCCGTCAGACTCACTTGACGCACCAACGCAAAGCCGTCAGACTCACTTGACGCACCAACGCAAAGTCGTCAGACTCACTTG
>JAPMOQ010008606.1:598542-619592 GCA_026543055.1 Argiope trifasciata | reverse complement strand
GACTCACTTGACGCACCAACGCAAAGTCGTCAGACTCACTTGACGCAGCAGCAACGCTCATATACTAGCCATAACGCTTGGCGCAATAAAATCGTTCATCTCTCAACCGAACAAACTGGTAGGGGAGTATTGTGGTGACATCTTAATAAGCCAGTACCTACCACTAAACATCGGTGGCCATTTTTGTATAGTGGATAAGTTACTGGCTTTCAAACCCGAACATCGCAGGTTCGATCCTTGGCGGAATTCAACCTACGTATTGGCACAATTCCGCCAACACCTACGCCAAACATTCTTGTATTTATTCCACAGCTGGAGGGGGTTTGATAGTCCGCGAGAGCTCACTAAAATTACAAACAGATCTTCTAGCTACTTTCATAGCCAGAAATTTATAATTCCTCTTCGAAAAATCAGATTTGCATCTTCTGGATGTTTCTAAGAGCTATCAAATAATGACAAATAAAAAAATTAAAACTAACCTAAAAACAAAAATTATAAGCATAAACGAAAAATATATAATCAACATAAATACGATTTAATAATAAAAACACTCAACTACCTAAAAACAATTTCTTTACACGAAGTAAACAAAACAGCAAACTAAGTCTGTTTTTATTTAAAATCAAGTCAAATCCATTTTATTTATTGATTAAGATAGTTACAACAGTATAACAAGCATGATTTTCAAACTTTTATTTTAAATGAAATCACAGTTGTCAACAATCAGTCGTGAACTTTCAATGCCAGTTGGCGTAAGGCAAATACTTGACTTTCCAATGCCAGTTGTGATAAAGCAATGCAGATTAGAAATTTATTATTTTCTTTATTCTGTTTTATTTTAATTTAAAAGTATTTCAGAATGAATCCGAACAATCGACTAACTAACAACATTTGATTTTAAATGCATCACACACTAAAAAACTAAACAGAATTGTTTTAAATAATCAGTCAAAACTCTTATAAGCTTAACATGATTACTGTTGGATCCCCCCCCCAAAAAAAACTCCACGACAACTGCAGCTTTACTTATTTTTGGCAGGATTTGGCCTCAGCTTTTTGGCACAAATGTTAGTTTTTAATTAATAAAAAATGAACCACTGAGTTAACTGGAATAAAAAGCAGCCTATGTTTTATTCCAGACTATAATCTATCTATGAGCTAAATTTCATCCAATTCCGCTCTGGTGTGATTGATTAACAAACGTTCATCCAGCCAAACTTTCACATTTATTATAGATTAGTCAGATTTTAAATTCAAAATATTGTGTTTTAAATTTCCTTCTTCAGATAATGTAAGAAATTTAAAAGAAATCTTCATTTGTTAATATTCTAATTTATTTAAAATAAGTTTAATATGCACCTGTAAAAAGCTTTTAAGATGACTTTTAACAAAGCCTTGGATAAAATGTTTTTTAAAATTTAATTATTTACATATGTTTTCAACATGATTCAGAAGAACACTAATGAAATATATTTTTTAAATTGAGTAAACTTCTCACATCAAAATTTTCAGATTCAAATACACTCAAGAAAGAAAATTTTAATAGATGATGAATAGACAATATAATTTTCTAACTTTCAATATTCCGAGTTTTGGAAATAGCATTCAAACTAGGAAAAACAACTACCTTTAGAAAAATATTTTGCACAGCTAATTTAAATTTGTCAAATCATTTTTCCTTAAAAGAAAGCTAATTTTAAATAATTTACTTAAAAATTTTCCTTATATTTTAAAAAATTACCATTTTAACAGAAAGTTGAGCAGTTCCATTATCAGCCAATTCATCTTCAAATAATATGATGTCCTGATAAAAGAGAATTTTAGATTTTACTTTCAATTTCTCAACATTGATTCTCTCTTCTGTTGGTGTTACCTAAAAATATAAATTTGTTATTAAAATTCAATATAAGATATTATTTTCCAGATTGTTACTTTTTTTTTAAACATTTTAGAATGAATTTGAAAAATTTAAGCTTACTTTGAAAAGTTCAGTACCTCCAAATAATGTTCCTTTATAAGGAGTAGTATAAGTCCAATCAAACGGTTTTACTACATCTTTTATTTTAGAGTCTTCCACTCTGTAATTAAAATAAACATTATGAGATGGAAAGTAATTCTTGGTCACTGATTCCTGAGATATAATTTCAAAATAAATAAATAAATAAGTGAATAAAAAAGCAATTATAAAAACTTTAAGAGAATGTATATTTGAAATATAATAATAAAATGAAATTTACATGCTGAAGCTTGAAATGCTAGATTAAAATAGGATACATTATCAAATATCGTATTTCAAAAACTGCAATTTATAGAGTGGAGGGAGCAGAATAATACGTTACTTACTGAATTGTAAATTTTTTATTTCAATGTGTTTTAAGAAAGAAATCAATATAATCACAAGCATTTTTCATCCCTTTTGTTAGAATTTCAAAGACAGCATACACATAAATAAAATGTATAAAGAAAAAGGTTTTATATCATTTGAAAGAGAAATTAATGTTCTATAAAACAATATATTATCTATTTATTTATTTTGAACTTTTATATTATTAAAATGGAATTTTAAGTGCTCAAAATTTAGCACTTGAAAAACACAATTTCCAATTATATTTTTTCCCTTTTGATTCGATTGAGATTCTATGAATATCACAGTTACTCATGAAAATATGGGCAAAAATAGTATAGATGTAATACCTCAAATTATCATTTACCATTGTTTTCATCTTTACATATATAATTTCAACTGCTGATAAAAATTAATGTGAGTATGTATATTTGCATGCTACAGGTCAAACTGTTTAATAAAGAGTTATAAAACTGATATACAGATACTTTGGAGTGAAAGAATTTTTTGAAATTTTAATTAACTAAAAAAGTAAAATTTTGACCTTTTCCCTACGATAAACTTGAAAAAAAAAAAAATACATAAAAAAAGTATACCTGAGAATGAAATTATATATATATATACTTTGAATTATACTAAATTATAGGTGAAAAATTTCTTTTTCAATATTTAAAGAATATCTTAAGCATATTTTACAATAGTATGTTTCTTTGTTAAAATCAACCTCCAATTATTTTCATTGTTGTTATTAATATTTTATATCTTAAGTAAATCTTACTTCCTACACAATAAAAAGGAGAAAATTCCTATTAAACATAGCCACTCATTAAGTAATTTCACTGTCCATTACTATGGAATTCATTTTTTATATTCAGAGTAAGTTAAGAAGTTTAGTTCAAGCATTTTGTAAGCTACTCCTTAAATCCACAAATATTAATATTTCACCTGGCCTTACTTTCCATTGTCAAGTCACGAAGATTATGTTTATTTTTTCTTCAGGAATAGGTTTTGAACATAAAAGATGCTTAAAAAATATTTGAAATTTATTAAAATTTTCAATTACGATTTAACTTTGGAATCACACAAAGGTGAAAAGTTTTTTACACATGCCTTTTTAAAATATTTCCATTCTTCCCTGCCATATAAGAAGATGTATAAAGATGATTAGTTATAAAAAATTAATGAAATGTATAGCAGAATGAATAGAATGATGTATGGTTTAAATACATCTGAATTATGTATCCATCAAAATTTGAAGTTTTTTTTAAAGGCTTTGCTGAGGATGCTATTGAGACATATTAAACAAAATATTGATTGTAAATTTTCTTAACAGTTATTAATCCTAATGAATCAACTGATTGTCAAAGGCGACCAGTATTAATTAAAAAGAAAAAAGTGATCAAAAAAACTTTTCCATCAAAAAAGAATGAAAAAAAAAATACTCTTGAATTATCACTCTACTCAATACTTTAAATAAATTATAACCTTAAAAAAAGACTTTTAAATAATGAATAAACTGTCTTTCTTCTAAAAAATCAAAAGAAAAGAACAAAATTATGAATTAATCAGAATTCATCAAAACTAAAATCAATAAAAATATTTGGAATTTTTTTATTAACTTCAAATTTTCATTAATATTTCATATTAAACAAAATACTAGTTAATAATTCATACTATAACTGCATACTAAACACTTTTTTTAAAAATCAAAGCAAGATAAAAATACTTGGTGAGAGTTGAAGCCCAATTCATAATGATTTGAAAACTATATCAAATATTCAGAATTAAATACATTCTGAAAAAAAAAATTATTATTATTTTTGGTTTTTAAAAATAATAATTGCTTGGCAGATATACATAGAAACATTATTTGCTAACTTATTATGAATATAAATGGAAATTTACATTGGCTCAAAAGAGTCAATGTAAATAAAATAAGTATTTAGTAGCATTAAGCATTTCTAACTGATAAAATGTAACTTGAAATATATGATTTAAAGAACATGCAATAAAAGCTAACAAGGAATATTTCTATTAAAAAAAATTATTTTGCTCTAAATTCTCTAATATCTTAAACTATTAGACATTCATGAATTGAAGATAATTATGACACGAAATAAATAAAATTAGAAGTAAAAAAGATGTAAACCATTAGTCAGTGGAAATTTAATTTATATTTATAAAATCTGGGAAATAAAAATATTTTTAGAATATACAAAAAATATGATTTAATACAAAATGAAAAACTTAAGAATTAAAATTAATAGATAATGTATAAATTTAAAAAAGTATTTAGAAAAATTAAATTTAAAATGAAAAAAAAAAAATAATTTGTAAGAAAGCACACCATACTTATGTTACAATCATTAATTAGTATCAAATTCTTTGATAAAGCATATAATATTAATCATTATAAACTTTCATCTCTTTTGGGAAACAGAATACATAATTACTACTTACTAAAGATAAACTTTTAACATTCGTTTTGAAAGGATGTGCATACAGGAAAAGAGATAAACACAAATTTTCATGCAATATTAAAAAGAAATATATAAAAACTATTAAACTGACCTTGATTCTTGCCAGGCTTCAGCCACAGCAACTTTCATAACATCATTTTTACTATCTACTAATTTCAATGCATCTAAAGCATTGAATTCTATTCCAAATCCGTTTTCATGTTCCAATTTTAGGTTATTGCTGGCAAATAACATTTCTGGTAATTGAGGAAGTTCAAGTTCTTTTTCATATCTATATGAAAGAGAAGAAAGGTTACTCAAATTTTAAAATAAAATCTTAAAACATTTATTTTGATTCATATTAAAATTTAATAAAAACAAAAATTCAATTTATCTTCTCCACATTTAAAATCCTATGCTTATTAATACTATTGACTATAATTGTTTTCATCTCCATTTATAGCTTTAAGTTAATTTTTTGATTATAATATGCATTATGATTTTATATTTTTCACATATATTACATTTTATATACTATACATATATATTATTTTTATATTTTATGTAAATTTCACATTATATATAGTAATTATACATATATGCAATGAATCTTTGTATTTTAGATAAAATCTTTACAATAGTCTGAATCGAAATATAATCGGTGCTTTGAAATGAAATAAATTAGTAATTGATGTATTAGCAAAGACAAAATCATGCATTAATAATATATGTTTGTGTGTTTTCTTAACTTCGCAAATAATTAGGGCCACAAATGGCTTCTTGCACCCGGCCCTTCATAGAGAAAGCCAGCTCTGATGATACCATGCTAGACAATGACTGAAAATGGATTCCATAAATACATATTTCTATGATATTTTTTAAGGATTTTATTGCTTTTTTCCAAGGGTTATTTTTTTTCTACACATTGTTAAAAAAATATTAAGACTATCAGACATACACAATCACTAAAATATGATCTACAATAATTATAACTTTCACAAAGAGGATTTCAACAAAAAAGTAAGAAAATGCATTCACATCTTTTCTAGCAATAAGCCAATTTTTTTCTCCATTGCTTATGAAATGACTATTTTTATTTATCATTATCAATCAAATTATCAAACATAAACAGGATGGCAGACTAAGGCATCAGAAGTAAAATAATAATCTTAAGTGAATGAGAAAAGAAAAAGAAAAAAAAAAAAGATCCTCTAATGAAAAGGAGTGAAATTCTAGTGGCTTATCAACAGATGTACCATTGTATAAGTAAAGGTCAAAATTCTATTTGAAAAAAGTTAAGATATCAGAAGTTAAAATACTGTGTAACAAAAACCTTAATTGTTCTTTCTTTATGTATACAGAGAGAGAAACAGCATGATTATTTTCAATTATCATTTTCCTTTCTTCATTTTTAAAATAGAAAATTGGAAGCATATTAAGAGACTATTGTAAATTCGCTTCAAAATTATTTTTTAACAGATAAATTACAATCTAAAGTCTCTAGTTTTCAATTATAAATTAATAAGCAGATATTAATATTTTTGAAAGTGTAAATTTAAATCTAAAATTTACTTTATGAGAAATATACATAAATAAAGAGAGTGAATGATGAAAGGGCAAAAAAGAAGAAATCGATAAAGGGACACAGAATAACACAAGGAAAAACATGTAAAAAGTATCATTTAAGTATTTAATACATAGAAAAAATTATCAAAACTACAGCCCAACTAATTTTATTATTTATTTCAAAATAGTTATAAAAGTAAAACCAACAGCACATGATACTTCCTACGGCCTTTTAAGAAATATATTGATCAGGACAAATTTAAATAGATGTTGAGCAAAAAATATGAGAGAAACAATGATTTATTATAAACATATTCCACCAGTATATTTTAGCAAACTTTAATAGTTTTGTATATCTTTCAAACATATCATACTTCTTGTAGCAACCACAAGTGTGATTCTAGTGGTTACCTTTAATCTTTTTTTTTTTACAAGTTTACACTAACAAGTCATAATTTGTTTTTGAATATCAATCACATTGGTACAACAAACAGTTCCATTTTGTTTACAAAATTCAGATGTGGATGACATTTTTGAGACCTTGGAGCACATTTTTTTAAGATGAATATTTCTCAGCAAACCTGCAATTTTATCAGACATTTCCTTTGTAGCATCCTTAACTCCGGCTTTTTCTCTTTAATGCTTTTTTCCCCCTTTTGCTAAGAATTTCTATAATGTAATTCCAAACAGTGAATATACGTTTTACAGAAATTTGTGATTATTTTACCTTTAAGATGGATGATCCTTTTTTAAATAATTTTACTGTAGATTTTTTAAAGCACAAAATGATGAATTTTTTTAAAAAAGAAAACCATATGTGTGTGTGTGTGTATATATATATATATATAAGTTAATAAGAAGAAAGCACAGTTGAACAATTATTTTCATTCAAACTCTACAACTTGATAAAGACAAAATAATAAAGTATGTGTTTGAAAAGTTAAAGATAATAAGACAGAAGATGAAACTGCTAATGATACAAAGACAAAGAAAGCTATATACAAGGAAGTAAAATATTTGCAGAATTATATAAAGTTTTAACATACAAATTCTTGTCAACTACATCAGTATATGTGGTAGTGAAGCTTCATTATATCTATCCTGAATTACATAAAAAGGCAAACATTTGAAATTATAGGTCACTACACTAAAAACTGGACAACTTGCATGTCCTGATACTTGTAAGTTGATGCATGTATCAGGCATGCAAGTCTTGATACATCAATTGATAATTTTGGTAAAATCTCTCATTTATTATCAGTGACAACCAAATAATGCTAAATTTAAAAAGTAATTAATAAAAGATTATATAGTACAAGTAGCAGTTATTCTAATAAGGACAATTTTCCTATTTAAGAATATGAATAGTTATTTTAAAATTTATAATTCAATAAGATTTTCAATACTAATAATTTTTCAAAGAATATTATTAATGAGAATGGCCTTCTATTTATAGTAACATCAGAAACACAAATCCCTCAAACGTCATTTAATGAGCCAATTTTAAGTAACAATGAAATTACACATACATAATTCAAAAAAGGTAACTCTGAATTTCAATTATTTTAAATTAGTTGGGTCACAAATTAAATCTGCAGATACAAAAACATTTAATTCTAAAAATTAAGGAGTTGAAATATGACTCCAAATAATTAGACATATTCAATAATTGACAAATTATGCGGGATAAATTGTGATGTTCGTAATACATCAGTATATTATTATTAAAAAAAAAAAACTTCCCAGATTTCACACAAGTTGCATATGTTCTAATAAAATATTCTGTACCTAACATTATATTCGATAGTAAGGTAGATATTTAAACTAAAAATTTCTATGAGCTACATAAGAAATCGAGAAAAACTGATTTTGGATTTAAAACAAAAAGAGCAATGTAAATATTGGAAAATGAAATAGACCGGCAAAAAAATTTTCTTGAAGCGAAGACATTTTTAAGAGAAACTCACAAGCAAAAATCACACAAAAGAGATTTGTCAACCGGCGTTCCCTCATTCTCAATATTACACTGAAGAGGTTGAGTACATCTCGATTGTAAAATATGACTTTTATTAGCTTGTACTGTCCATTGACCAAAATTGAAAGTAACTTTATCAACAGCCACTTTGTCACTCATATTTAAGGTAATTACACAGATGAACGTTAAGTATTTGTCAATATCAAACGCGTATTGAAAATCTCCGGTTTGATCAGTGTCACGTTAGAAATTGTTTACATCTTCTTATTAAGTTGCAGTTACAATTCCAAACTTAAATCACTGTGAATCTCACATTACACATATAATAAAGTACCTGTGTTCTCTTAGGACGGCTCACTCGTTAATTATTGTTTTGATATCAATAAAATATATAAACATAAAAAGTATTTTTGTGAAAGTTTTGTCTATAGAGAAAACAAAATTATAATGAAAGTTGTATAAGAAATAAATTTGATGCAAAATTATTTTGATGGTGAAAATGAATTTTTGAATTTCAATTTTCTTATTCAATTATAATAATATTTCCTCGCTTATGCAATATTGACATGTGATTAATTTTTGAATGCAACTGCAACTGCGGTTTCGTGGCGTGGTTGATCGTATTTTTTGCAATTTTCGTCATCTGTCATCACTGAATGGATAAATTAGTAAGTTTCCATTTTTCCCCTCCTCATGTCTTTATTAAATTAGTTGGGAAAAACTTTAAATAGAATTATGCATCGAGTTGTTGATGTTTCTTTATAATTTTGGGATCGGTGTATTACTTGTAACTGTAGGCCTAATGTTTTCCTGGACTTAATTTAAAAGGCTGTTGACATATCGCCTATGCCCACCCATCCTTGAAATCTCTGATTTTGTGTATTGTTATTAATAATGTATATTTAATTTGTATTCTCATAATAAAAAGAAAGGCATTAAGTGTATTATGCTTGCATTTTTTCCCTATTACGTAATAATTCATTTTTTATAATCTTATTTAATGATTAGCATAAAAGCTGTTGTGTAAATGAATCTCAATATTAAATTATATTTCCATGAAGTAATGTATGTATTGTTTAGCATTTACAGTTTCAATTGCCGTTTTTTAGCAAGAGCCAGTTAGAATTAATATACAATTATAAAACGACGAGAATAAAGAAATTTAGTTTGTTTGCTTCAACACAATACTTTGTTCATCATTTGAAAAAAATATGAAGTGAAAGCTCTATTCATTTTTAAGTTAACTGTGAAATAAGTTTGAATGCTTGCAACCCCATTATTTTATCTTGGTTTTTAATTGTTTACATTCAATTAAGGGAAATGTACTATTTTTAGCATTAATAAAATAAAATGGAAATTATTTTATTAGATAAATTTAATTTTTAATATATTTAAGATAATGATTCAAATATTGAAATTTTTATCCTTAAATATTTTATATTTTTAATTTGTTTTACTTGTTGACTGATTAAAAAAGTATTGCAAAAGATTTAATGTCAAATTTATCTGTCTTGATAACATCTCTTTCTGTTAAAGTATTATCAGTGAAATTTATCTAAGTTGTTACAAGGCATTGAAAATATATTTTAATCATATATGCAAGTTAAAAAAATTTTATTAAATGAATAATAGAAACACTCTTTTTGTATTTTTTTATTATAATCTTTTTGCATTTTTTTATCATTAAAATATGAGAAAAATTTCTCTTTTTAAAGTTAAAAGAAATGTTAAATTTCAATTTTTTAAACCTTAATTGTGTTATATGTAATAATTTCAATTAATTTTATATACCTAACATGTAATAAAAAATATTTGTTGTCAGAAAAAAGTTATAATTATACAAAGAGTGATTAAAATCATTTCCATTTTGTTGATATAGTTCAAAATATAGTAATTGTTCTATCTATCCCTGTCTAATAAAAAAATGTTAGGCCAAAATTAATTCTCAAAATTGCTTGTAACGCATAAAAAGTTCCAGTATTTTGCATTGAAATTACTGATTAAGGTTTGAGGCATATTTTTATATCTCTATAATGAATAAAATTTACTTGATTTTATTTAAAAACTACAAATTCTTTAATTTTTTAAAAATCCTCTATCTTTTTAGAAGTAAAAGAGGATTAAAAGATTGAAGATAATGGCTGTAAATTCTTACGGCGGTGGAGGAACTGAAGAAGGAGTTTACGCTCAATTGGATTTGAGTGGCAAGCTTATTATTAAAGCCCAGTTAGGTGATGACATTAGGAGAATTCCAATTCACAATGAAGACATTACTTATGATGAACTTGTTCTTATGATGCAGAGGGTTTTTAGAGGGAAGTTAAATGCTGATGATGAAGTTCTTATTAAGTATCGTGATGAAGGTAAGCATAAACTAATGATAGTTAAAAACTCATTTCGGCTGTCAGTTTAAACTCTGCTATCAGAATTTAATTGATATTTGTGTTTCTTATAATCTTTCAAGCTTTATAATTTAAATATTTATATATATTAATAAACAATATAGTTAAAAACATTTTTTAAAAGTTAAAAATTGTTTAATCTATACTTATAATAAAGCTCAATGTGTGTGTGTGTGTGTGTTGGCGCTCTACAGGCCAGACCGTTGGACCTACAGCTACCAAATTTGGTACATGTATACCTTGGAGGTCTAGAATGTGCACCTCGGAGCTCTTTTTTCGAATTTTTAATTAGAATTTGAATTAATTAAAATTTAAGCGAAATTTCGACGTTTTTCCGCTATAACTTCCGAAAATAGAATCGCATAAACATGATTTTTACATCAATTTAAAGATTAAAAAATTAGCTTTCTAACGGTGTCAGTTTTTTTAATTTATAACGTAAACTTCTATTTTTAACGAATTTTTAAAGAAATATTTTAACCATGTTTTTTTAGCACGTAACTAGATAAAATAAAAGAATGCCATAAGTTCAAATAAAAAAATTATCATCGCAAAATAAATCTACAGAAATGCAACTTTCAGCACGTGACTGGATAAAATAAAATAAATATAAATGAGATATTTTCTTTAAAAAATAAATGCAAAGCAAAGGTTTCTACAATCGTTTGCAATATCTATGTCAATAACTCAATAAATCTTCTTTACTTACGGTAAACCTGATGGAATTTAGACAGGATATGCATTGAATTCCCGACTTAATGGCATATTTATGTAATCGTTTGCAATATCTGTATCATTAATTAAATACTTTTTTTCCCTTTCTCGCTTTCTTTAAAAAAACATTTCATATTTTGGCAACATCATCGAATTTTTTTTTTTAATATTTAGGGAGCATAACCGATGGTTAAAACTGACTGATTTATAAAAGTAAAGAATATTATTAGGAAAAGGTGTACTTTTAGAACTTTCCGTCCACCATCTTAAAGAAAATATTAATTTAAGGTCAATCAATGCCCGGAATTACTTCAAGGCTAATGAATATGTGATTTAATTGAAAATTTTAGAACGCTTTACTCATGGCGAACCAGCTGGTCGCCAAAGGCGGCTAGTTTTTAATAAATATTTTTTCAATAATTTAAAAATGGGATTCATAAAGATACATTTGTACAAATAGTTACATTACGAAGACTAATTAAAAAATTAATATTTATAATTGAATAGAGTTTTTAGTATGCAGAAAGTTTCAATTTTAAATCTCTTCAAAGATTAAACTTTTTTTATTTGGATATAGTATAGATTTAAAATGTAATTCATCACAACAAGTTGAAAATGAATTTTTTTTTTAAATCTTTGGCATTTAAAACTTAATTGTTTAATATTTAGAGGTGTTTTTTTTTTCCTTTCATTTTAAAATATTAGGAATAATCTTGAAACTGATCATATTTTGTTATTGTATATATTATGAAACCATCTAAATGATGTTAATATTCTTTCATTCTTGTGATCAGCAACTTTAAGATTAGGGTGAGATATTTTTAATGATAAATAAATTTATTTTTTGAATTAAAAGGATATAGTTTTTTAAAGTTCTTTTCCTTTATTGTTTTATTCCACATCTTATATTTCATATCAATTTTATTTGCTTTTTCCTGGAGAATTAATCTACTCATTGAAATGATTTCGGCGGCCCATACTAAGTAGATGAAAATCTTACTAGTTCTATTTGATTTAAATATAACTTTATAGGTTTTGACTGGGTTTAAAAAAATGATTTCTGTAAATGTTGATTTACATATGTTCTTACCAAATAAAAAAGAAAAGAAACTGCTTAATATAAATTTATTTTTTATATAGTTAAAAATATTTAATATAAAAATGACTTTATTAACTATATTGAAGGCCATGAAGATTATCTTCATTGTTGTTATTCAGTTACACTAGATTTTTGGAGAAATCAATGGAAGGAATTAGAAAGCCCACTGCATTTTAAGGCATCATTACATAATACATGTATATGCATTATATTCATCAAATTTTGTATAGACATAATTTATGAGTAATGTAATTCCAATACAATCATTGTTATTTTGTGAGCGCTTGGAAAATTTGATTTTTTTATATTTATCAAAATAGAAATGATTAAAATTACTATAAAATTTCTTTTTAACCAGAAATGATTAGTTAAACCATTAATCTCATAATTTAATTTTATATAATACTAGCCGCCTTTGGCGATCAGCTGGTTCGCCATGAGTAGTTGGTTTTTAACATTTTCAATTAAATCACATATTCATTAGCCTTGAAGTAACTCCGGGCATTGATTGGCCTGAAATTAATATTTTCTTTAAGATGATGGACGGAAAGTTCTAAAAGAAGGCGTTTCCATAATAATATTCGTTAATTTTATAAATCAGTCAGTTTTAATGATTGATTTAGAAGACTGATTGATGTAGCAACTTTTATTTAAAATATTAATAAAAATATTTTGTAAAATATGGGTCACAGAGCAAAGTATGAAGAAATCTAAAAGTCATTATTCATAAATGCATTGTTTAACTTAAACTACATAAAATGTGATTATTTATTTCATTTAGATCAAATTAATAGTATTAAACAATATATATGCTAATTAATAATATTTTACAAATTGGCCATTGGAAAGGAATTTGAATGCATATCCTGTATAAATTCAATCCTGTATAAATAAAGATAATTTAATGATTTAAATATTGCAAACGATCATAGAATCCTTTGCCTTGCATTTTTTAAAGAAAATATCACATTTTATATTTATTTTATTTTATCAAGTCACGTGCTAAAAGTTGCATTTCTCCAGATTTAATTTGCGATGATAGTTTATTTATTTTTTTTAAATTTGAACTTCCATCAAAATGATGGCAACAGGGTGATAAAATCTAATTTTTTCCCTTTGACGTGCTCTTGCAGATTTTATAGAAACCTTAGCTTTGCATTTATTTTTTTAGAAACTATCACATTTTATAATGAAAAAAAATAAATATTGAATTAATGATACAGATATTGCAAACGATAATAGAAATATCCCATTAAGTCGGATTCCAATGCATATCCTGTTTAAATTCGATCAGGCTTACCGTAAAGAAAATTTATTGAAGTAATTATTTTTTTAGAAAATATCACATTTTATATTTCTTTTATTTTATCCAGTCACGTGTTAAAAGATACATTTCTTTAGATTTATTTTGCGATGATAGTGTTTTTTTTTATTCAAACTTCCGGCATTCTTTTATTTTATCCCGTGGTAAAAAACGTAATTAAAATATTTCTTTAAAAATTCATTAAAAATAGAAGTTTACGTTATAAATTAAAAAACTGATACCGTTAGAAAGCTAATTTTCTTATCTTTAAATTGATACAAAAATCATGTTTGTGCAATCATATTTTTGAAAGTTATAGCGGAAAAACGTAGAAATTTTGCTTAATTTTTAATTAATTCAAATCCTAATTAAAAATTCGAAAAAAGGGCTCCGAGGTGCACATTCCGGACTTCCAAGGTATACATGTACCAAATTTGGTAGCTGTAGGTTCAAAGGTCTGGCCTGTAGAGTGCCAACACACACACACACTTTGAGCTTTATTATAAGTATAGATAAAAGTTAAAATGATTAATATTTTTTTATAAAAGGATAGAATTTTTTTAAATATAAGTGGACAGTTGATACATAACTTCATTTCATTAGAAATAATGATTTAATAACTTTCTAGTTTTTATATTTTATAGAATTATAATAGTTACGCATAACAGTTATGTTAATAGCTCATGTCCTATAACATTGCTGTATTTTGTGTCCTTGAGATATCAGTATTTATCAAATTTAATGTTTTCATTTTTTTTTTCAGATGGTGATTTAATATCTATCTTTGACAGCTCAGATTTATCATTTGCAATTCAATGCAGTAGAATTCTTAAACTGACAATCTTTGGTAATTTTTTTTTCTTTCTTAATTTGATATTTCATTCCAATTACAATCACTTAAGATAAATTTTGCTATTTAAAATAAAATTCTTTGTACATTTAATTAAGACATTGTTTTTTTCTGTCTTGTTAGAGATTGAATACAAGTATTTAATGTTAATAGTGTTGACACTTTTTTTAAAAAGTACAATCATTCTTTTAACATTGTTTTATACTTTTTGACTTGGTATTTATTTCACTATAAAGTTATTTTAGTTCGACTACTTATTCAAATTATTAAGCCCCTTTAATTGTATTTGTAATGTTGGCATGTACAATCTCATTTTGTATATATTCTATCTGAATTATGTTCAAAAATATTAGTAGCTTAGAATTTTTTAGTTTGGCTAAAATGATATATCAAAGAATTTAAAAAACAATTCTACATATTTTATCTCAAATCATTGTAGACTTTATTTGCTTGATTGTATTATATTTGTGTAAATATTCTTATTCAGTTTTGTGTCCTCTCAACCTTATAAGTACTACCTTTATTAAATTAGTTGAAAATTGTTTATTTAAGAAGATTACATGGTAAATTTATAAAGTACTTCCATTTTTATTGTAAAATTCATTAACGCAACAATTGTTAAAATCTCTAAACTAATGAAGATATTGTTAATTTCAGTAAATGGGCATCCTGAGCCTTTGCAGTCTGATGAAGTGAAACATATAAGAACTGAATTGCAGAAAATTAGGAATCAAGTTAACCAATTAATTGACCAGTTAGAACCCAGAGCACCTTTGCCTGGCAGTCGAGTTGAAAATGATAAAGGTAAAATTGTTTTCATTTCAAATCTGTATATTTAAGTATGTTATGTGCCTTTCAATTTTAAAATGAAGTGATGTAAAATTCAGATTTATAAATGGTTATCAATTCAAACTAAATTAAGTATTTATTGATATTTTGCTGTTAAAACATATTTTAAGATTACATTAAAACATTTACATATTTTTTGAAAAAACATAATTGAGTTAGCAAAAAAAAAATTTGAAATTTCATGCTTTAATTAAAGATTTATTGCTTAGTTTTAAAATGATATGAAAAACTTTTCAAATGCACTCATAATTCTGTTATTAGGAAATTAAATTCAGTTTTTAAAATTGCATTTTTTTTTTTTTTTTTGTTTAAATAAATGAATTTTGCAAAATATGCTTTTATATTTTTAAATCATTTACCATAATTCTGAAAAATATTTTAAATACCATATAATTGAATATTATTTTTTTTCAATATTTTACACTATTATTCATCAGCTTTCAAGTATATATTTTTTACTGATTAAGGCCCGCACACCAGGGTTTGTAAGCGAAATTATAAATTTAATCGTAAAGAATTTTGAGGTTAATTTTCTTAAAATAATTACTTCATTTTGTATGATTTTAAGTATTGTCATTTTTTGCATAGAACTTTTGAACTAAATCTTTCTTTCATGTAATTAATTTTCAGGTTATTTGATGATAATTAATTGCTATCAAGTGTTAATAATTAAGGAAAGATTTTGTATTTTCATCAAAAGTATTCATTAGATTATAGTATAATATACTTTTTAAATCTAATTATAATTCATCATTTTGCTTTTATTTACTTTGTTTTGAATGATTTCTTTAATGTAATCTGAAGTCTTTGAGCTACAATAAGTTGCATAAACAGCTTTTCTCATTCTCATTTTTATGCGTCATACTTACTAAATATTGGTGTTTTTCCCCTCTTATGCTTCCTGAGAATGTGATGAATTTATATTCATAGGTCAGTGATGAATTTAGAAATTTTGTGACTTGAGGCACTGTACATTCATTATAAGGTCGCACTTTCAATAGCTGGAAAATTTACTTTTATATTCCAATGAATTTTTAACTTAATATATTAAATATTAATTTAATTTTTTAAAATTTGGTAGCTTTATACATTTTTATTTTTTTACTATTTCAATTATAGAAAAATGGACTAAAATTATATAATTTAGTTTTAACTATTTGATTTTCTAACTACAAATAAAAGCATCTAATTATTATGATATAATAAATTTCATTTAAATAGAACTTTCAAAATTATTTTACTGGACTTAATGAAACGGAGTATAACAATTTAAATAATTATCATTCTATTATAAATAAATAATTATCAGTGATTGATTAATTATTATTATTAGAAAATTTAGTAATTTAACATAAAAAACATTGTCATCAGAATATTTTCTAATTCCTGTTGCTTAGAAATGTATATATTTGACAGCTTGGGTACAAGATTTTCTTTCTGACATGCTTGCAACAACAGCAACCATAGACAGAGGCTTGGTTAGAAATCTGCTATTGTTGGTTTTATATTCATTTTTGCATACTTCTTAAAAGTTTGGATTATATACTGTATGATAAAGTATGCATACATTAAAGAAATTGTATAAATTTAGATTTAGATTACTTTCCAACTTTTGGGTTTATATATGCAATATGATACAAATCTGTAAACTTTTGTTTATTGTTTCCTTACTTTTTTGTTATTTCAAAACTATACCCCTCTTTTCTGCAAAGTATTTTGAGAGTTTATTGGGTTAAAGCTGGATAAATCTAATTTTGGTGCTATTAAAAAAAATCCTTTGAATGTGATGTTTATCTCCGTTTGGCTCTGTAAAAAAAAAAAAAAAAAAAAAATATGTGTGTTGAGTAAATTGTTAGTTAAAACAGTTTTAAATATTAAAATGGAAAGATGTTAGCCTTTTTTGAAAGCTCAGGAACTGTAAATACTATTCCTTTTGTCTTTATCTATTAAAAAAAATTGTTTCAACAAATAAAGATTTAAGAATTATATTTCATTTAATATAAATTCTAGAGATTCATATATATTGAATTTTTAGGTGTTGCTAATGCTCAAGCTAACAGTACCCCTAATGCTGCAGCTCCTAAGGAGTTTGATCCATTATCTACTAAAGAGGGTGGTGGAGAAGGTCGAAATAAAGTAGCGACATCATTTGGATTGCAAGAAGGTGAATTTTTGTTTTAATATTTTCTTCATATTAAACAATCATACTTAGAAAAAGTTGACATTGTTTTAAATTTTTAATCGATTTAATCATAGTCAATTTGTAAAATTTATTTATTTTAAAGTTTTTATTTATCAGATATAGTTTTAATTTTTTTATAGACAATTTATTTAATTGTTTTATAATTTTAGTTCTTATATTCTAAGATTTTAAAAATGAGGTAACTTAGTTTTATTTTTCTTTCTATATAAGGATATTTTTTCTGATTTCTTTTAGACATTACTTTGAGATGTCTTATTTTTTGTTACTTTTTATTGTAGAACAACAGGATTCGAATGTCTCTGTATCAGAAAACAATAGTAAGTTTTTAATGTCAGGTATCCAATGTGTTTTCATCTTTAAAGTTAGGAGTAGGTTCTGAATTTTAGGGAAATTAGTTGATTAAAACCTTATACTGAACCTTAATATAGTTGCTTTCGACATTTGTAGTTTTGAGAAACATTAATTTATTTGCAAATTTCAGTGGCATTTGGATAATTTTTTTAACAAAAATAGTACCATTTGTCACATTTTTTTAAGAATTACGATTACATGTTTGAATAAATATATGTTATCTGCTATACTTTTCAGCTAATTTCCGTTATTAATTTTAAATTAAAGTACCTGTAGGCATTAGATATCCATCTTTAATATTTAAATTTCTGCAAATATGCTTAGATAATATCCTTTTACCTTTTGTAAATATATTAGCTGTTTATCAATATAATTGTTCCATAATTTTTTTTACATATTGTGAAGAAAATGATTTATATCTTTAATTACTTAATCTCTTAGTAGCCAATTTAAAGTATAACTTCCAATAATTAGAAAAATGTATTTCAAAAATATCAATTTAAATAAATGTGATAAAAACTTTTTTAATAAGTTAATTCCCTTTAATTTTTTAAAAATCTTTTTATAGATGCTAAAAGA
This sequence comes from Argiope trifasciata, assembly GCA_026543055.1. Lineage (NCBI taxonomy): Eukaryota > Metazoa > Arthropoda > Arachnida > Araneae > Araneidae > Argiope > Argiope trifasciata. The sequence continues at coordinate 600,898 of JAPMOQ010008606.1, read as the reverse complement.
TTTTGAAATATAATGAAAAATCAATAGAATTAATAATAATGATGGTGATTATATTAAAATTCATTCCATTATCTCTGAAATAAATCAAAACAAGAATTATCACACTTTGTCATACGATTGTATCATATTAATGAAAGGTGGTTCAGGACAGAATACATGTTAATTTCTTACACTAAGGGAAAGTAGGTGGGTGGGGAAGAAATGGAATATGTTAAGATTACCTTCAGAATTGAAATGGCTTTTTTTAATAAATGGAATAATATATTGTATTTTGAATTTTGAGTAGGATAAATAGAATAAAAAAAAAAATTAAATTTTTAAAATCTTTAACAGTGAGAGTATGAATTCCACAGCATTATATTTTTTAAAGAATATCTGCAATGCTGTAAAGTTACAGTTTAAAATTTCATTTTTTAAATTTGAATATGTTTGAACTTTTAAGTCTTATTATATTGAAAATTGAATATTTTTCAATCTGTTTATAATATTTTAATTTTTATTGTATATTTCAATTAAATTCATTTTAAAACATAAAACTTGCACCTTTTTAAAACTTTTAGTTTTTGTAAAAAAAACTAGTTTTCATTTAGTTTCAGTTTGTCTGGCATTCATTGTGGAATTACAGAGACTATAAATTTTAAAAACTTTTATGAATAAATTTCAATTTTATGATTAAGTATATATGCAATTATATTTATCTTGAGTCCTTATTTATCCTTAACATGCCACTTAAAATTTATAATTTGACAGTTTCTTCATGTTCATTTTTCTATCTGAATATTTTAGGGAAATACTTTTATTTTATCATATTTTCATTATATTTTAACTCTTGAGTAGTTTTAAATAGGTGCCAAATTCCAGCTATTACTTGTAAAGTCCGTGGAATGATGAATTTTTAAGAATAGATCTGATGAAATTTATAAGAATCAAGTATTAACCAATTTTATGTTAAACCAGATAATTTAGATTTAACTCATTCATTTGCAAAATGCAAACATGATGTGCTTGCTAGGCTTTAATGGATTTTATAATAGTAAATCCCTATGTATATCAGCATTCTTCATATCTCTATATTGACAATGACTGAAAATCATTATGCCAGCTTTTTAAAAAGGGAGGGGGACTGAAAAGGGATAATGTTGATAAACTCCATAAAAATAAAATGAATATGATAAACTTACCCTCTTGTATTCATTCAAAAAAATCAATGCTTCCATTCATGATAATTGAATGAAAAATCAAAGTTTTTGCATAAAATTATCAAATAAAAAAACAGAATTTCTTTTATCCTTGCATTAATTGCTATATCTGATATTTAAAATGAACTATGTTGTACTTTTTTTTTTCAATTAAGGACCAATATGGCGATCTACAAAACTTAATAAGAAGATATATTACCAAAATATAATACTTTTAGAAAATAAAAAATTGAAATGGCCCCTCCCAATCTTCACTCACTATTCAAGATGGCTTTTATATGACTATCATTTTAACTTTTGCAAATATTTATGGGATCATATCATAATCTTATGATAATAAGTATTAACACTTAAGACGTAACCTGGCAGTATCTTCATATTACTGGAATTTTCATAAGCAGAGTGAAGAATCTGATCAGCCTTTTTAAAATTTCTTTAGTATACAATTTTTTTCTTATATTTTTAAATGCATTTTTCTCACTTGATGAATGATATTTTCAGATGGCCGAGGAGGTTCACCAGACAGTATCTCCAGTTTAGGCTCTTCTGCCAGTCAGAAGCAACCACAACAGATGCAACAGGGAGTTCCACCCCCAACTAGCATGTATCAGACCCAGCCTCATCAAGTTTATGTCACGTCTCAAAATAATCCTGGAGTACCGTCACATCATTATTTCCCTGGATCTGGAGCTCCTGGTATGAAAAAATAAAATGCTTTAAAATTGTAAATTTATAGTTTTTAGCCAATGGAAGAAAAATATGGAAATTTACGAAATTATGTTTTTTTTTTTTTTAAATACATTGTCAATAAGTTAGTGTTGTGCTTTTTTCTTGATTTAGCATGAAACTGTTGATAATAATGGTTAAGATTTTTGTGTATGTGACAAATGATGTTTAAATGCATCAATCACTGTAAACTTCTTTTTGATAAGAAATTTTAAATTGACTTTGTATTCTTTATATTATTATTGTTTATTATTTATTTTGACTACTTGTTAGTTTGCTAGGGAATTCATTTAAATATCTTATCCCACAAAGTACTTTTAGTTTTAAATTGTAATAAATATTTAAACTGTTATTTACCTGTCCTGTGTTCGTGAATCTCCCAATTAAGAGTAAAGTTGCATGTCACTTTTATTTATAAAAATGGCTATCCT
>JAPMOQ010008606.1:583671-598532 GCA_026543055.1 Argiope trifasciata | reverse complement strand
ATTGTAATTTATTGCTATATATACAATATGCTTCATTTTAATATTATGGAAAGGCACCTAAAAGCAAGTCACATAGATTGAAAGAAGTCAATGAGAAAATTAAGGGTACTATATACCTACTATAGTACTACTGTATACCTACTATAACCTTTCAAGATATTGTACTTGTTATTTAATGTTTTGGATGGTATTTTGTTTATAGTTTTTAGGAAAAACTTGATGAAAGAGGAAAATCATATTTATTGATGTTATGAAAGAATGTAGGAGAAAAAAAAAAAACTTATAATTTTTCCTTATCTTTTAACAATGAATGCACACAAGTTTTAAAATACTTATGGAAGTTATTAAAGTATATTAAATTTCATTGCAAAAGAATGACAGCCCTATAAATATTGCATAAAATCTATTAAAAAAAAATCTCATAATCCAAATTACTTTCCAGTTAAATTATTTTTGAAAGTATGAATAAAAACCAGGCTCCATTACTTTGTTGTGAATTATTGAAACAGCAGATATTTTTAACTACTAATAATGTTGTCACTCTAGGAGAAACCCACTGGATCTAGAACAATGAAATTTGGTCTGCATTTCAAAAAAAAAATTTTTTTTACTCATTTTTGGCAATTTTCTGGAAATGTAACTCGGAGATCATTTTAATACCTTCTTAAAATTCAAAAATTATTCTGTTGATAGAATTGACCAAGAATGAGTTTGATCAGAAGGGATTGATTTTTTAAAATCTTAGTTGAGAACTTCTGTGGTTATTTCATATCTTAATTGCTGAAATTTGTAACAGTGTCATTAAAATAGTTTTTGAATTTTTAGAAGATATTAAAATGATCTATGTGTTACATTTCCAGAAAATTGATGAAATTTTGTATAAAAATAAAATTTCTTTAAAGTACGCACCAAATTTCATTGCTCTAGATCCAGTGGTTTGTGCTAGAGTGACAATATTATTAGTAGTTAAAAATATCAGCTGTTTCCAACTAAGCAAATTTTCTATTTTCATATGGACTGAGTCTACAGAAACTTATTGATGTATGACAGAAGTAATATATCAACCTATATTACTTCTATCTATACAAGTGGGTATTTCTGCATCAAAAAGTAGAACCTAAAATTATTTTCCTGATTGTGTTGCCGTGTAGGATTCTTAAAATGTTTTACTAGCATGCATTGATATATAATCTGCTTAGTTCTGATAACAATGTTTGGAAAATGAAATTTATAGTCTAGTATTAAAATAAATATTTTGCAGTGCTGTGTTTATCTTTTATAATTAGTTCAAATTATACATACTTTATATTAAAAATATTTAGTATTAACATAATGTTATAATTTTCATGTTGTGCTCAAGCTGAAGGTAGTAAAAAAATAATGTAGATTATTTTATTCAGTCATTTCAGGTGTTGAAGAAGAGATATTTGTTGGTACTCACTATAATAACTTCGATGTACATATATCTTTTCCTTTTCATGAAGCTATGGATCATATTTATTTTGATACTATTTTATAAATATTACTGTATAGCATTGTAAAGAACTTCGGTCTTAGCTTGCATTTGAATCACCCAGTCAGTTTATGAAAATTCCAATTAGACTGATTGCATAGAAATTGATGTTTGTTTTTTCATCTCTAATAATTATTTCATATGTAACCACTTTTTAAAAAATCCAGTGATTATCTTTGGTAAACATTGTATAGCAGATAAGATTTAATTTCTTTTAACATTTTGAAGCCTGTTTGAAATATTTTATGAAAGAGGCTTCGCCTGATCGTATTCTTATTTGTCTGGCCCTCTCTAGATAGGATCTTATTGACAATTCACTGTCAGTATTGGATTTCAGGGTGTGTAATTTCATAGACAGGATATATAGCGCAGTTGTTTTTGTAGGTATGCAACACAACTTTTTTTTTCTGTTAGTGAAATAATTCATGGGAATGTTGTGTGTTGTACAAAGTGCCTATAATTAGACCTTATTTTAGATTCGCTTACAATTAAAAATTAGCCATTCAAAGTTCAGAAAATTGTTTAGAAGACTTCATATAGGGATGAATTTGTTGCAACTGGAGGGGGATTACATATGTTGCCACTGTCAAGAATACAAGTATATATGTTCCATTTATAAACATAAAAATTGAGAAACATTTGCAAATATCTTGCTTTCACATGTTTACTGCCTCCCCCATATCTCGATTCATGTGATATTTGGTTATGAAAACATCCAAGAGCTTTACCTGAACATAAAAACATTTCCTGGTGTGTACTGAAAATTTCTACATGCATACTTTGGGCAGTTATAAAACATACTTTCTTGTAATTTCATATGGTATCTGAAATAATGGATATCATGGAGCACATATTGCTTGTTTCATTATTTGTTGCATTAAAAGTTGTACAAATCATAAAAATCATAGTAATTCTGAAATTGTTTGTATCTAAAGTCTTATAAATTGTGCAAATATTTCAATTTCAACATATTGTTGAAAGAGTTTAAAGTTCATACAAACAACCAATGTTTTCCTAAATGTACCATTTCTTGATAAAGCATCTTCTAATTCAGACATCTTAATTATTTCTTCCTTACTTGAAACAAATTCTCATCTCTTCATGAAGTTCAACGTATAGTTTAACCTGTGAGATGGATAATGCAGTATAAGAATCAAAATGTGACTGGTTCATCTGGTTTAGGGGAGTCTGCATCTTTTTGGAGCTAAACTACAAGGACAGGAGACTGATTTGACTCTGGATTCACCTAATTGAGCATAATGGAACAGCCTTCATGTATGGTGTAATCCTACCAGGAGAATACTCTCCCAATATACATCACCAGGAACACCCCCTCGCCACTATGAGGCTGACTGCACGATTTGTGAATCCCTGTCGTGCAGTAGCCCCAGGCCTCTTCAGTTAGCCATGGCGAGGTTTAGTAGTGGCCATCTAAAATGTTTTGAGATTCTTGAATGTGGGAAATTGAGAGATTGGGGGAGAGATAGAGATGAGATTCTTGAAACTCTCTCCTTGTTCCTGTTCCCTCTCTGCCAGTCTTGAGCACCCTCTTAATCGTCTTGGTGCCTCCCGAGGACAGTTGTGGGATGAGCAGGATCTGATTTATGGGGATTTTGCACATCAGGGCCTTTTGGACTTGGTGCAGGCTTTCCTACACCAGGGAGATAAGCAACAATAAAAACAGCACCGCATAGTTTAGCAAATCCTGTATGAGTTTTTTCTCCCTTTACATAGGTTGATTTGGTATAGGATTTTTTAATTGTAGATTCCCGATATTTTATTGAATTTGGTATTTATTGCTCAGGTTATATACACTGAAGTGACAAAAGTCATGGGATGACTGTTAATATCGTGTCGGTCCTCCTTTTGCCCGGCGAAATGCAACAACTCGACGTGTCATGGAGTTCACAAGTTGTTGGAAGTCCTCTGCAGGAATATTGGGCCATGCTGTCTGTATAGACGTCCATAATTGTGAAAGTGTGGATGGTGCAGGAGTTTGGGCACGAACGGACCTTTCGATGATGTCCCATAAATGCTCGATGGGATTTATATCGGGCGATCTAGGTGGCCAGATCATGCGCTGGAATTGTCCGGAATGTTCTTCAAACCAATCGCGAACAGTTCTGGCCCGGTGACATGGCGCATTGTCATCCATAAAAATCCCATCGTTGTGTGGGTACGTGAAGTCCATGAATGGCTGCAAGTGATCTGCAAGCAGCTGAACATAACCATTTCCAGTCAATGATCGGTTCAGTTGCACCAGAGGACCGAGTCCATGCCATGTAAAAACAGCCCACACCATTATGCAGCCACCACCAGCTTGAACAGTGCCTTGCTGACAGTTTGGGTCCATGGCTTCGTGGGGTCTGCGCCACACTCGAACTCTACCATCAGCTCGTAACAACTGAAATCGTGACTCATCTGACCACGCCACGGTTTTCCACTGGTCTAGGGACCAGTCGATATGCTCACGAGCCCAGGAGAGTCGCTGCAGGCGATGTCGTGCTGTCAGTAAAGGCACTCGAGTCGGTCTTCTGCTGTCATAGCCCAAGGAAGACAAATTTCGCCGCACAGTCCTATCGGACATGTCTCTCGTACGTCCCACATTGATTCCTGCAGTTATTTGATGAAGTGTTGCGTGTCTATTAACATTGACCATTCTACACAGACGTCGGCGGTCTCGGTCGTTAAGTGCAGGTGGTCGCCCACTGCGCTGTCCATGATGGGATGTGATGCCTGAAATTTCATACTCTCGGCACACTCTTGATATTGTGGATCTCGGAATGTTGAATTCACTAACGATATCCGCAATGGAATGACCCATGCGTCTAGCCCCAACTAACATTCCACGTTCAAAGTCTGTTAATTCTCGTCGTGCCGCCATAAATCGCGAAAAACCTGTTCACATGAATAACTTGAAATGAAAGCTCTGGAAAACGAACTGCGCATTTATACTTTTTCGCTGCGATACTACTGCCATCTGTATATTTGCATATTGCTATCCCATGACTTTTGTCACTTCAGTGTATATTCCTATCATGCTTATGAAGTATTGTCATTCCATGTCTTCTCCCTCCTCATTTTTTTAGTTTGATCCCTCAAAATCACTTCATTCAAATTTCTCTCATAATACAGTATGCTTTGCTGAATACACTGTTTTCATTGAAAGTCCTTTCTAATATAATACTCTTCTTCAATGGGTACTTAATGAAAGTAGAGTAAGAGGATATTGTAGGAAGTTAGGTATCCGAATTAGTCTGACAACACTATGTCAAAGCTGGCGAGTTCCTTTAGAATTTGGGAATATCCCAAAACTATTTTGTGATTTCCAATTGTTGTGAAAATCTGGCTCTACACTTGATAATTATTTAATTTATAAACATATTTTGGAAGATAACACTATTGTAATTTCCTGGTGCTTTCATTAACATTTTGACAGATTTTGTTATATTTGACATCTTAGCATAGCAAGATTTCTGCTGTTTTTTTTTAAAGAAAATCCGGGGTCTTTTAATAGTAAAAAAAAGTGATCAAAAAAGGGATCAGTGATTTAAAAAAGAAAAAAAATGTTGCTGTTATGTTTTTACTTTATAATATTGTTACTTGGTTATAAGTGCTGTTTTTGACCAGGACTAATTTACTGTGTTGCATCTTGAGGCTGTGCCATACTCTATGAATGAACTTGTGCTTTGTTGTTATTTGTTGAAGATTTCATAGTTTTTATTTGATTAACTGTAAATATTTGTAAACAACTGCTGTAAGTTTCTGTTTGTGCTGTCTTTACTTAAATTCATTCAATTTGCAAATCCATCCGAACATAATAGTATTATAATAAGAAATACCATTCATTCTTTTATTTATTTTAGAATTTTTTGTTGTAGGGATCTTTTTTATTTAATTTATCAATTTTTTATAGTAATATTTGAATCCTTGGAAAGAGGTTTTTTTAAATCAATGTGAGAACAGAAATTCCTTTAGGAAATTAACAATATTTCATTTGTAGATAAGGGAGAAATATTTAAATTCCTAAACATATTAATACCTTTCTCATTTCAGTTGAGTATAGCTGTAATTGAAATTCTGGTCTAATATTTTTATTCAAAATAATGTAAAATTTTTTCTCATTACACAAACATATATTTAGTAATTGAGTTTTTTTGTTTACCTACTTAAGAATTTTTATTCTGAATGAATTATTGATAAAAAACACTGCATATAAATCTTTTATTTTCAGGCCCCCATCAACAGCAGCAACAGCCACAGTCCCCTGCTTCAAGTGTAGGCAGTGGTTTTGCACCTCCTCCACCTTCTGGATATGGTTCAACCCAGCCTGGTCCAGGCTATGGCAGCTATCAGCAAAATCCACAGATGCAGCAGGCTCAGTATGGTCAACCACAGCCCTCTCAAGGTCAGCAGCAACAGATGCCCCAGCAAGTGTAAGTGCTTTACTCTTTTAAGAAGCCTTTATAGTAACGATAAACCATGTATATGAACTATTTCCTAATGTATGAACTAATATTCATTTATGTGTCATTATCAACTATTTTAGCTGCTTAGGGTAAGTAAAAATTCAAAGGTTTTTTTCTTTTGGTTTGTAAACAGGTTTTGAAGTATTTTAGGAAAGATTTGAATTCTCTTATCATTAAACAAAATTTTTCATTGAATTAACAAATTGACATGCCCTCCATGAAAGTACAGTAAAAGTTTAAAAAGATTTAGAAATATGAAAATATTTTTATATACATTAATTATATATGACAATTTAATATATATGAAATATTTTGTATATATTTAAACTAGTATTGCTGATATAAGAATATTTAAATTGAATATGGTGAACCTTGTTTATTTCAAGCAGTTAATCTAAAATAATTTAAATAGGAAAAATAATAATCAAATTTTACTTCAAATTCAATAAACAGTTTATCTTTACTATTCAAAATAAGTATATAAATCTAATTTTTGATAAGATTTATTTTCCTTTTTGGCATATTATTGTGTTTTTTATATCAAACATGTATAAATTTTAGGGATCTAACCCTATACTATACTTGATTAAAATTACTGCAATAATACTTAAGTAAATTTTGTTTTAAATTGCCTTTAATTGCAAATTTATTACTGAAGAAATAGTGTTCTGATATTTATCCTATTTTTTATTTTAATTTAATTTATTCATTTCAATTTTAATTTTCTTTGCAAAATAACTTGTTACAATTAAGTATTATAGTAATAAAGAGATAATTATAAAAACTGAACAAACATGCCATGGTATATGGTTGGCATTGAAAGACTGAAACATTTGCAGTCAAATTGTAATTAATATTTTTCATTTTTTAAAACTGAATTGCTTAGTGCTTGCTACTTGATTTTACTAATACTTTAATATGATATTGAATGCATCCAAAATGATTCTTTAGCGTTCCAAATAGTCTAATATCAAGAAAATATTAAAAGAAATATTTCAATCAACTAAGGTTATTTTGTCTGACTGCTGGTTAATTTCTTAAATAGAAAAATTAATTTGAACATATAAATTGCTTTATTGATTGTAAGTTAATAGATTTTAATTATTTTTAATTTATTGTTACATTTGCTGGCTATGTTTTTCTGTGTTTGTTCTTTAAAGGTTGCACATATGCTACTGGTTGGCCAAATTTCTTTTACCTTGGACTGACATTTTTAAAATACCAAATTGTTAAAAAATTTATAAGAATTAAGACATGTATTAATCCTGTAATTTACAACCTTGGCAAGAACTTTAAATATTTTTTGGAAATGTAAAAAAGCTAGATAAACAAAGGGAAAATTTGTATTTAATACTTGCAATTCTGATAAGTAAATGTATATTTTGTTGATATAAAGATATTTTATACTTAAAATGTTTATAAGAGTTGCAAAAGATACTTAAATCATTTAAAAATTTAGTGGAGTTGGAAAGAAGCAAGGGAAATTAAACCCTTAATACTGAATAATAATAATTATTGTTAACTTTTTTCTTTCTTTGAAAATTTTGTCATTTTTAGCTCCGAGTTAGAAGGTGATACATAGGTGGTTAAAAAAAAGTAAGATAACAAGTGCATAAATTCCACATGCAAATTGAATTTAAATTTTAAATTAAATGTCAGATTTGTTATTGAAGTTACTTGTTCAAGATACGTTAAAAATTGTTGATTTCTGTAGATACAAAATCAATAAAAGTGCAAAGTTGCCTTTTTTGTATTGAAATAAAACATCCCTAACTGAAATTCATTCTAATTACTGTAAATTTAAAGAGTGAGTATAATGTCAGAAAACCTGTTGTCTTTGATTTAAGAAATTTGAGTTTGCTGATGTACGGAAGGAGCAATCATGGTTCAATTCATTCACAGCAACAGGTCTTGTTGAAAATAATTATTGTAAACATATGTACAAACTCTGCATCTTCAATGACAGTGAACTGAATACTATGCATAAAAGATTGGCTTATAGGATGTGTTCTCGCTTAGTAAGTGCCATAACAATTATCAGATGAGAATGCATTCAAATGGGGTTGTTTCTTTGGCATTTAATTCAATATCTGATAGTAAGCAATTTTCTTTCACCGTTTCATTACAGAGATGGGGAATTGTGAACATATCTGACACATAGATTAAAAAAGCATTTCAAAGTCATTGCTGAATTTCAAAAATCTATAATTACCTGGCTTTATGATCTATCTGGATTCTGGTTTCTTCTGTACTAGTTTAGATAAATTAGTTTACTAATAGTACAAATGTTTCAACAATCGTGGTGACTATTTTTGAAGATAATATACCAATGTATCTTTTTGATACTGGGAATAAATCTTTCCTTTAAGAAGCCTTGTTAATTTATTTCTGAACCACCCTTGTAAAAGTTTTTTTTTATTTCTATGCATTTTCTTAATAAATTGATTAGAAACATTCTTTTAAATCTACACTCCCTTTAATGTTTAGGGAATTTTTATTTCTGAATGGTTGCATTTTATTTATAGGTGAATTATCAGTTTTTAGAAAGGTATGTTAATATTTTAATTGATATTTTAAATGCCTATTGACAATATTGTCCAAGCAAAAGGCACAATAGCCTTCATTTAGTAATATTTTAAATGTCAATTCAATTTGTATGTTCATTATGATAAAACAACATTAGAATAATTATTAGTAAAATTGAAACATTTACAACCAAAGAAGCAGAAGTAATACAGAATCCAGCCTGGGGACTTTCTCAAGGATCAGTCTCAGACAGGGATTTAAACCAGGGATTTTTTTCTGTGAGGCGTCTGACTTTCCATCAAGAAATTGACCCCTGGTGACTCAAAAATCCCAGAATATTGAGGTTTTAGTGATAAATTAGTATAACAAAAGAAAAATACAGAATTTATACAATAGTAAGTCAAAAAAGTCATAGCAAACTAGAAAACACAAGACCATAAAATTAAATTCTTTGACATAAGAAGGCAGAAAGACCACTTACTAAATTAAAACTTTAAATATCACATTATTGTAATACAGAATTTATACAATAGTAAGTCGCATCAATTTCAAACCAAAAAGAATCACGGCAAACAAAAGTCAGACCCTTCACAGAAAAAAATCCCTGGTTTGAATCCTTGTCTGAGGGTGACCCTTGAGAAAATCCTCACACCAGATTTTTTATTACTTCTGATTCCTTGGTTGTAAATGTTTCAATTTTATTATGGTTATTTATTATGTTTCAATTTTATTATGTTCAATTATGGTTATTCTAATGTTCAGTTCGTTTCTGTTTTAGTTATAGCAGCATTAGCATTCTCTAAACACAATGTATATTTATTCTAAAGGTTCAATAAATTCTGTAGGTTAAGATCATACATATATATTTTTTGTTTTTGGATTGACAGTGCCTGCATTTATCTGAAATTAAGCTGCAATTGCGCTTTTCCACTATATGCATCCTTTTATATAAAAAATATTTTTAGATTTAGATTTGATTCGAGGATTCTAGTTTGTTGAGCATAAAGAGATTACTTTCTTTTCAGGTACCAATAAAATAAAATTATGCAAAGGTCGATAAAATATTTTTTCATAGCTAAATACAATGTATATTCATTCTAGAAGTTCAATAAATTCCATAGGTAAAGTTCATTCATATTGTTTTTGTTTTTTGGGGTTCATTATGATAAACACATTATTATTTTTGTAGTCGTGGCAGTCCATTCACTGGTCCACCAACTAGTGGTCCCAGTCAAGGTCAAAGTGGAGCACCCTCTCCTTTCCAGGGAGGTCCTCCCACATCACAAGCTTTCCAAGGTCAAATGCAATATCCTGCTGGATATTCTCCTGGTCCTGCTACTGGACCTGTACCCAGTGGTCCCGGGCCGGCAAATCCTTACTCCCGAGGCTCGACAACTTCTTATGCTCGTCCTACCTTGAACTACCAAGCAGGATATTAATCTTAATCTTAATTAGCTATTCATTTATTTTTGTTATCTTTCTTTTCAAGCTGAGATCTGTGTATGGCAGGCCTACAGGTTGTGTTTATTATCATTTTAGTATTTTAAAAATGCTTGTATATATGTTTCACAAAATTGCAGTCCATATTATAAAAAATACCCCCTTCCCCCCTTAATTAGAAATTATTTGTTTTGTTTAAGTTTAAAATTCAACTTATGTTGACATTTTTTGTTTCCTTAAAAAATTGGAGATTATTTTAAAACTTTTTTGGAAAATATTTGTGTTATTTACATGAAATGTGCTCAAATGGTGCGGTTATCTAGAATGTATGCATTTTCATTATAAATGCTTATTATTGGAATATGCATTGCCTTACATTCATAATCAGAAATTCATTAGTAAATACAAATTTGCAATAAGATGTTTTTGTTTTATTAAATTCATAGAAGACTAAAATAGACGCTTCTTGCATTCTTTTTTCCTTTAAATCTGTATGTTTCAGCGATCCAGTTGTAACTTTTCTTGTGTTACGTATAGTTTTTGAACTGTTCTTTTGTTTAAAACTTTGATCTTGTCAAATGCCTAGTGGTAATGAATCTTTTTCTGTCTAGTACTGTAACAATCACATTCATAAATTGGTAAAGTTGTGCTTTGAATTCTTTTTCTGATACCCATCTTTTTTGTTACAGGGAAAAACTTTATACAAAATATTTTCTGTAGTATTATGAATTTTTAATGTAATAAACATGTACAATAAAACAGACTGTTGTATGTTATTTCTGGGTCAGAATATTTTTATACAAACTAATGATATTTGTAGCCCTAACTATTATTCAGCATACTAATTTCATTGATTTATGCATTCAAATTTCCGATGTCGATTTTAATCAAAGTTGCTCTTTTTAGAAAATTCATTTTGCTCTAAAAAATTCCGTTACATGAAATAATATACAAAAGCTGAAATATATGCAAATGTTAATAAGTGATTAGGTTAAACTCTAGATAATAATAAATAAAAAGAAACGATTCATTAAATACATTTTTAAAGAGTTTTGACTGGTGTAAGTAAGCAAAAGTATTTTATTTATTTTTGATTCTGAATTTTAAAGCTTAATTTGGAAAAATTATTGGAAAATTGTATGCATATTGAAACCTCTTTATAGAGACTGTTATATGTTCCAATGAATAATTGTTGCTCTTAAGGGTATTTTTTTGAAGATAAATACTACTATTCTCTCTCTTGGTAGAGAATGAAGTTCAATTTATTTGCACATTGGGAAAGGGATGACAAATATCTATTTTCTGATATTCTTTAGTTTATGCCTTTTTAAACTTGTTCTACCTTTTTTTACTTCTGAGGGTAAGTACAAAAATGGACTTAATTGAAATTGAATAAACAATTTCCCATTCCCCTCTAAGGTCTCTGTGTGGTCATTTTAAATATTTGGATTAAAAGTCCCATGTCCAATAAAAATTGTTATCGAGACAAATATATATATACATGTTTGCAATCTCGAAATATCTATATTTGCTGCTGCTCTTTTCTGAGTTTTGGATTTATGTTTAAAAGGGAAAATAAACATATGTTTTAAAGAATGAAAATTAGTTAATATTATTTTATATTTATATATTATAATATTCAATAGGATATGGTATTTCGCTGACTATTTGCCATTGCTTAGTTATCTATCATATTTTCAGTTATCATTATATGCGATAAAGATGTCTTAATTACCCATGATTAAAGTATTGTGTTTCAAAATTCTCATTACTTCACTTGCCTTTGTATGATAAGAGCAATTGCCTTTGCACTACGTTAATTCATATTTCAAGATAATTTCTAAACATTGCATGGTGTGAGAAGGACAGGGAACTTTTGTATGGGATTGGTTATTCAATCAAATCTTGACATTCATTGTCAAGTTTTAAAACAAAGATGATCACTATTTATAAAATATTGCAAGATTTGTTACTTAAAAACAGTTGATTTAGAGACAAAAAAAATTAATTTTACTAATAGTTACTGAATCAATAGAATATATATACTTGGAAGTTAAGCTTTCAGAATAACATATAAACAGTTTCTGCATATTTTTGGTTGACCTTCTGGGTGAAAAATTTAGCTTACACTCTATTACATCATTGAACTTTAGACTTAACTGTATACCATTTGAAAAAGACAATTATAAAAACTTATGCATGTTCTGTAAGGAATCACTTTTTAAAATAAACGTGTCTTCTTTAGCAATTGCTTTTAATGATTAATCCCTGGCATGTGTTTAAGCATAAATTCTAGTTCATTTCTTATTATTAATTTGAAGGATAACTTATCTGCTAAAATCATTTGATTTTACAAAAATTGCCAATTTTCATCCCCCCCCCCCGAAAAAAAATCGTGGCTTAGTGCTGTGCGAGATAGGCATAAATGATGAATCATTCTTGCTTAAAATAATTATTTTATCTTAGCATGAAAACTATTTATTTCAACATGAAATAAGTTTTAAAGAATATATAAAATATTAACATGACTATTCATTCTTAACCTAAAAATGAACACATGATTTCTATGGAAGACAGCAGCTTAATCATTGTGGCTAAAGTTAAATTATAATATAGTTGAAACCAACCTTGAGAGGCTATGATATGGCCATAAAATTTGCCTTACCACACTGTGATATCAATACAACTATACAAGATCTTTTGATTTAGTATTTTATATTATAAGAAATTATAATATAAAAGTCATGAAAGTATATGTTATCATGAAAAATTTACAAAGACAACCTGCTGATGTCTACTTTGAGACTAGTGGGTTCGAGTTTGAAGTTCAAGGTCTATTGTATGTGGGTCTGTTGCATGATAAATTTAATGTGTGCCAAACATCTTTAGAATGGCGTGGCGTGTCATCTGATCAGGATTCAAGATCAAGAAGTTCACTGTTAAATTATCCATGATTCCAAACTGGATGTTAATATTAACTAAAATTTTGACATTAATTTTAACTAAAATCAATGCATAATAAAGTAGACTTTAGCAATTCTTCCAATAATTAGCTTATGTGTGATATTAATGATTATCTTTTAAAATGTATGATTATATTGTATAATTTTGTTAAATGTGACAACATTTGGCCCTATAAACATTTATTTTAACCCCTTAAGCGGTTTGCCCGTACTGTGTACGTGCTACCCAAAATTGGCCTCAACTGATTTGCCCGTACGGCATACGGGCATTGATATTTTCTTCTTTCCTTCTCTGGTTTGCCCGTATTTTTCATTATAGTAAAGAGACTATTTAGTATTAATATTTTTTAATAGATGGCGTGGCTTGTCCATGTAACTGAAATACTTTTCATCCGGGTTTTTTTCTTTGTAGCGGGAATATTTCTTTGAAATTTTTGTTCTACTGTATTCAACGCTTGTGAATTTAAAACCTTGTTTTTTCTTATAGAAGTTATGGATGGAATAAACGAAAATACTTTCTTGTTAGATGATGAACTACATTCTAATACAGATATTTCTTCTAATTATTTGGATTATTCCTCAGATGATTCGTGCAGTGAGCTCAGCTCTGATGAAAAATAGACTTTTGCAGGAATTTTTACCGAGGTTGATGTGAAAAACCAACCTGTTCCGTATCCTCGATTTAAATTTACTAGTATTCCTTCTGTTGATACGATTCAATTTGACGACACTTCTGATGTTCTACAATTTTAGGAAACATTCATTGATTCTTTTGTCACGAGTAAAATTGGGGAAGAAAAATATGCCTTTTTTGGAAGCATTTCTGGTAAAAAAATTGACTGCTTAAAGGGTTAAAAGCACTTTTTTATTTTTGGATTTCTTCTTTTATCTTTAAATCATAAACAATTGACAAAAAATAATTTACAACTTACCTGTCAATACTTTGATATCAGAAAATATGAAAATGATTTTTTTTTGTTTGTCATGTTTTTATACGAAAGAAGTTTTTGTGATAATATAGATGGAATGAAAAGTGAGCATTTATAGCAAACATGTTTAACTATTTTTTTAGTTTCCTAATTTTATGCTAAGTAGTTAAGAGTTTTCTGTGTTTAGTAATGCTTTTAATATAATATTATAAATTTTTATCAAAGTTAAATACAATTTTTAAAAAAGGATAAAATTCATTACACATATTTATTTAACATCTACATTGTAGGTACTTGTTAAATTTTGAGCCAAACTAATAACGAGTTACTGTTTGTTGGTCTTTGTTTTCAGAAACATGATAATTCAATATGTGGTTATTCAAAAAAGTAATGCCTTAAATATATCAAATTAGGTATGGGACCTTGTTACTACAAGTGCAGTTTTGTGTCAATTCTTTGTTTCAAATGATTGAGAAAAACGTGTCTGAAACACAGAATCGAATTTCGTATGCTACTAATCGCTTATCAGGGATTAATCGCCAAAAAATGCTCCAAGGATTGCATGATAGATTCAGTGAAAAGACTAAATTCCTTCAAAAAGTTAATATTTCATTACTGATGTATGCCAATTCTATTCTCCCACACAGAATCTTTATTAGAGAAGTATGCAAGAGAATTTTTAGGATTTCTTGATAGTTTTATTATTATTATGAAGAACTGTTTAAGAGATTATTCTAATGAATTAGAAACATTGACTAATTTTATAACCTGAAGGCTGTTGAGAATATAAAGAAATAGAAGAATTAGTTCAAGTTTTTAATGCACTATCCTATCTTGTGGAAGTTTTAAAACTGGCACTTTATATTCTTGAAAAGAAATACAAGGTTATTATATCCACATCTCATTGATCCACTTTCATAAAAAGCAAACATTTTTCCAGGAAAAGAGATAATAAATATTTACTTTATCATATATGTAGGAATTGGGTGGGTCAGAATGCCCATCCAACCACATTTAGTTC
>JAPMOQ010008606.1:564266-576980 GCA_026543055.1 Argiope trifasciata | reverse complement strand
GAACTAAAATTATTATTTTCGGTGAAATATTTTTTCATTTATAGGTGTTTTTAGAACAATTAAGTTGTGAATTTATGGAAAAAATGCATATATACGTATATTTTACCCATAAATTCTTTGCATCTCAATACTTTTCTTAAATTTTGTTTCATTTCGTACATCATTATATTCTATAACTTGTGTACAAAGAAAAATAGGATTGATACATTACCATTTTGTGTAGAGAGCTAACCGTTTTGGTTAAATTTCATTAAAGTGTACTACCAATTTTGCTATTTCTCAAAATATATTTTTAAATAATTTTTTTTTGTATGTATAGTGTTTATAACTGACATTACATCTTAAAATCATAAATATTTTTTTTTAATCCAATTTTTCAAAAATTCTCTTTTGAACGTAGTCAGTCGGAAACTTTAAAGTGGAATCGTAGAAGAATCAGAATAGCGTGAGTTGTTTTCACTACCAACAGATGGAGCTGTTTTCATGGTGCCATCTGTTGGACTCCCTAATCAAAAACAGTATGGGAAACTGTTTTTACTCATTAAAGGTGCGTAAATCTAAGAAATAAGAATTAAAAAAATCTGTCTGGATACAACATTCCTTCAAAATTTCAAAGTAATAGGTGAAAAACTTTTGGAGACCACTGATTCTGAAGAAATAAAAATGTACATTTTTATTTATGTAGTACATTTTTTAATACTTATAAGCCAATGATACGTTTTTATACTTAAAAAATATTTTTTTGATGTCTGCAGTAACATGGTAGACATCAAACAAAAGGGCCATTGAATTAACAAAAACTCCAGAATAATGAGATTCATTAAAAGAAACAAACTCAAAAGAACTAAAAAAAAAAAAAAAAGAAGCAATGTCTGGAAATTTTTAAGTTGATCCTTCTTTTTACAAAGTGTTATTATTAAAATTTCTTCTTTATTACAGGTTTTTTATTATTTTTATTTTATTTTACAAAATTTGTTCCTTATTATAGGTATCTTTATTATATTATTTCTTCTTTATATATTTAATTACGGGTTTTATCCACGTATATTAAAAAATTATTTCAAAGTATGAAAATAAATAAAAATAGATGTTTTATTATCATGTGAAAATATGCTATTGTTCTGGCTTGAGGTTTTTGAAGCGATTTGAGAATAATAAATTTTTGAAGTATCAAAATGGATAGGCTATAAATTGGCGATTTACCCTTCATTTCGTTTTTAGTTAATTAAAATTTAAAAAATCCCGCAACAGTTTTTATTATCAAGGTATATCTCATCTAACTTAATTTGCTTTGTGTACCGTGTAGAGCCGTATTTTTAGTACAGATATTGTACCGTTCTATTTCCCCATTCTTGATAATTGGCATTTCCAACCAGCTGTGTCACCACCTGTTAAAGCCCTCCATTGTTAAATGCCTCCAGATTACCAGATGGGGGATCTTCTTCACCCGAGAGATCATCGCATCTGATCATTAGTCATGCCCAGTTGAAGAGCCACATGTAGATTTTCATCGTTTAGCAGAAAAATATTGCACCTTCAGCGGAAAGGATTGTCAAACCATTTGGATGCTAAAATTTTTACCATTGTGAAGGAGCTATCATTAACACGTGTTCCAGAACGGTCAGTTACGAGGACGCATCATTAACGAGCATTCACACAATCGAGTGGTGACTACTGAGGAGGGTGGCATTTTGCTGGATAAATATTAGGCGATAGAGAGCTCAAGTGGACCAATGGAAAATGAGAGGCGGAGATTGGACAGAAGTAAAATTAGAGGTTTTTTTTTAAAGAAAAATATACACTTCTTAGATTGCGGACTGCTGAATTGCGCCATTAGCTGTTGACGAGCAGTCATCGTTATTTTATTTTGATATTTATTTAATCCTCACTGTTTACTGAACATATCATTTATCTACCGAAAAATGATCTAGGGCGTTAGATAGTCCACAAGAAAACTTCATAAAGCATAAAAACGTTGCTAAAACAAAACAAAATACAAAGTAATTAAAACAAATAATAGCATAGAAAGTCAACAAGAATACTTCATAAAGCATAAAAACGTAACTAAAACAAAACAAAATTCAAAATAATTAAAACAAACAATAACATAGAAAGTCAACAAGAATACTTCATAAAGCATAAAAACGTAACTAAAAGAGAACGAAATTCAAAGTAATTAAAACAAATAATAGCATAGAAAGCCAACAAGAATACTTCGTAAAACTAAAAACGTAACTAAAACAAAACAAAATTTAAAGTAATTAAAACAAATAACAGCATAGAAAGCCAACAAGAATACTTCACAAAGCATAAAAACGTAACTAAAACAAAACAAAATTTCGAAGTAATTAAAACAAATAACAGCATAGAAAGCCAACAAGAATACTTCATAAAGCATAAAAACGTAGTTAAAACAAAACAAAATTCAAAATAATTAAAACAAATAATATGATAAAAGAAATTATTTAGAATTAGAAATTCACAATAAAATACGATAAGAATGATCAAATAAGAATATATAAAAAAGTGCAACTGAGTTCTATGTAAATATAGATGTGAGAAAGATATTTTAACCGACATGCATGTCAAAATTCCCAAGTTAAAAATCCTCGAAGAATATTTTTTCAAAAGTTTTGAAAACTTGTATACAAAAGGAGAGTTTTCAAAGCAACCTTCCAAACTAACTTCAGGGTTTTTCTTTTATGTTTCCGAATTCTGCATTCCAAGAGCAGATGTTCAGCTTTTTTCCTCGGCTGCTTGTATTTCTTGCTTGCTCTTACCAAAAAATATCGTCTGGTACGCTTTGAAGGTTCTATGTGCAGTAACAATCTGACTAGGGAAAAAGTTACATTTTAGTTTCTTTAGGTTTATTTTATCAACAAAAAAAATGCTGCTGTAACTCTATATTTTATAAAAGCAGATTATCTTTCTGCATCTGTCCTTAGAGTTTATTAAATATCTATTGTCTATTAAATATCTATTAAAACTTGAAGTCAAAAACATATTTTTCTGTGTGAATCATTAACACCAAGTGATTTACAAAAAGATTATTTTACCTTTTTCGCAACCAATTATCCAAAACCATTTTGTGGAGAGGAAAATCAATTAGAATTAAAAAATGACTAATGCATTCATTTAAAATTATAAGAATAAAAGAGCAAACGAAAAATTAGAACAAAAATCGAATGAAAGAAAAAACAGATTAAATATTTTCACTTGAAAAAAAAAGCTAAAGAATTCGTAAATAATTTTTCAACTTTTAGTGATACTCAAAATTGGATTTCGTTCGTCTTTTTACATCCGATTTAAGTTTTATAACTTAACTAAACTACTGATTGTGGTCTTTAAAATACTCTGTCAGACTATATTATTTTAAATACTGTCTATACAAAGTTCGGGGAAACAATTTTTGTTGTATGAAAACTCATCACTTTAATAAAAATAGCAAATTTTGATATTCTATTTTTTTTTATTTCTTGTGGTTTTTTTTATTGCTTCCAATCAGAATGTAATGTTTTGATTCTGACCGAACAAATAAGAGAGTAGAATATTAGAAAAATCGTTCATTTAAAACCTCATATTTACATACGAACAATTTGTTCCAATTTAGGTTAAAATATTTGATATTTACACCATTTGTAAAATGATGATACTTACTTAACTGTCGAAGATTAAAGGTTTATCGTGAAAAGAGGTCGCCATCAATTCGAAGAAAGCACAAAACAAGAAACTAACACGTTGTTAATCAGCAGTTTGGAAAACAAAAAGTCTCTTTTCTCTTCGAAATAAACCTTGCATTTTATCGATGCCCAATCTACACCTTCTCATTTCTCATTGGTCCACTTGAGTTCTCTATCTGCCAATAGTTGTTCAACAACATGCCATCATTTGTGACTACAGTCTGGCGTGGGAAATGACCATCAATGATGCATCTTCGAAACTGATAGTTCTCTAACAGGTGCTAATGATAGTCTCTTCACGATGGGAAACATTTGGCATCCAGATGGGTTGACACTCCTTTCCCTTGAAGGTGCAATAAGTTTCTTTTAAACAATGAACCTCAAGTGTGGTGCTTCAGCTGACATCATTAATGGCCATATGCGATGACACTTGACGATAAGAAGATCCCCTGTCTGGCAAGCTGAAGGCGTTTAACAATGGAAGGTTTTAACAGGTGGTGACACAGTTGGCTGGAAATGCCGCTAATCGTGAATATGATAGGGGAACGTTACAATAGTAAAAGGATTCCATAAAGGAGATAATGATAGTGTTGTGCATTTATCATTCAAAATAAATATAAAATAATTATAGACGAATCAAATTTCTAATACGGAATATAGCAGACAATAATATTTTATGTTTGATTCGCCTTCTTAAATATTATTTCTTAAAATTTAATTTTTACTACAACAAAAAATTATGTATACACAAAAAATATGTAACACACGTGTGCACATATGCAATAACTGAAAGAATGTAAAAAATTATATCAAAATACATTTTAGAATATTTCTTAATTTATTAAATTATAAAAAAAAACATTAATAAGAATAAAATAGAAAATACAGAAAACCGTATTTCATGAATTTTAATTTAGTGTAAAAAAAGTTTTTGTATAATAAGATGCTACGAAATTAGTGAGAAAATGCTTTATCGTTTAGATACAAAGTTTAAAACACTCACTATCTAAGATTTAATGAGATATCGGTATTAGAAGTAATAATTTGCTAATATCTCCTACTATTTGGCTTGTAAAGCGTTTTGAACAATTTTTGCATAATAGGTTTTACACAATTCGACAAACAAATAATGGTATTATCGGGTTAAAACTTTTTACTCAACCTTTGCTTTAACTTATATTCAATATCTGTTAATATTGTTTTCATTTGTATCCATTTACTTACTACTGAATGATGGATGATGTTTGAGTTTATCTTCATTTATAATTTTTATTGTTGTCAGTTATAAAATTAAAATTTTCAGCCTGAAAATTTTTATTTGTGATTCTTTGATTAGAAAATGAATTGTAGCCATTAATTTATGAAATAAAAAGGGCATAAAAATGTTTTAAAAAATCCTTATTCTAACTTAAAAATGACTAATTTACCTCAGGAAATTAATGGTTTAATTTCGAGAACGGGTCCGAGTTATGTTAGATGTGATTGGGAGTATCAAGTTGTTTAGTTCAATGATTTGTGTGTGTGCTTTTGAAACTATTTTGAGGTTTTTTGAAAATTCAGCTCAAATGAAAAGATTTTTTTTTTAAAACTAAACATGGCGATAAGTCAATTATTATACCTCAGCAAAACTGTTACATGGAGTATCAGGTGATATCTTATTTTTCTTGATTATTCGAAAAAATACACAAACAAATAAATTCTATAGTTAAAAATGTGATTAATAATTTCCTTGATCATGAATGGCAACATGTCAATTAAAAAAAATCTTGCTAATTCTGTCTAAATTTTATTTAATTTCTTAACATGATGGAGAGAATTGACTGCACAAATTGAAAAAGCACTCTTTCCCATTTGCAGATTTTGTCAAATGTTTCATATTAATTTACATTTTTATTATAAAGGTAGCATATGTAATGGCATCTTTTTAACTTCGTTGTATCTTTAAATTATCGTCTTTCTTAAGAGAAAAAGATATATAGTAACTGAAAAAATGATTAAAAATATAACCAGAATTTTATTTTACCAAAAATAAGAAAATTCATCCAAATTCGATTGTTAAACGTTTAGATGATTACTGTAAAACTCATAGACAGAAGTAAAAAATAAACTTGCTTCTTTGTAATACAAATTTTTATTATCAGAGAAATGCTAATCATTGTTTTGAATATTTTTCATACTAAACGTGAAAATTTTGAAACTGTCCATCAAGGATTTATTAATTTTTTTTTCATCATATTACTTACAATACTTTAAAAGTATTGCTCGTGATGATTATCACGTGATGAGGATGACTGTCAGCGAAATCAAAACCACAAACCACAATAAAATAAATTTAAAAAACGTTCTGAAAACAAAGTTAAAATAAAAAATATAAACAAGATTACATTTATTTATTTATATTTTTGTGGCATTCATAGCATCTGCAGACGATAAAATTCAAAACGAATAACTGAAATGAAAATAGGTTTAAATACAATGATATTAGAATGCTTATAGCAAAAGTCTCTTCGGAATTTAAATTGAATAAAAATATTAATAAATTTTGGAACATAATTTTTTTGCTCATTAGTTTTGGAACATTATTATTAAATCGATTTTATTAAGATATATAACATGACAAACTAATCCAATGAAGAAAGTCTATTTTCTTTCATTTCTTGCTATGGAAATCTTTCAAAATAAAACAAAAAAATATCTTTTAATTAATGAGAAAATAATTAATTTTAGCTCAATAAAAAAGCGTATTTTGGCCTTTCAGATTTTGATTAAGGAACAAAGATTCTAGTTTTTACTTAAAAAATATGAACAATAGATAATTAAATTCGAATGTCAAATATAAGAATTCTAGTTTTACTATTATATATTTTTTCTAAAACTTTTCCCTATTTAATAAATAGATTCAGGCTTTCAAAACAGATTTAACAAAATCGATAATTATTTATTCCATTTAATAATAATTTTTGTTCTTTTTATGATAATCAGAAATGAGAATTTTGACAAATAAATGCAAATAATCACAAAAAAACCCAAATAAAATATTAAATAAACAATTTTTTTTTCTGACTTTGAAGTGGTTTTAGTTACAGCTACGATTAAGTGAGGGTGTAAGTGCAATAGACACGTCTAAAATCCATACACACGCGCACACTAACACTTTTTTTATATACATAGATTTCTTTAAGGATAAATACATGTATTATATTTAAAAAGTTTCATCATAAGTCTAGACAACGAAAAAGAATACCAGCTATTCACTACTCTGTTAGAATTACAGTTGTAGTTAAAAATTTTAAGAACGAGAATCAATTTTAAATTTTCTCATTTGTCTTCTCAAAAGTCTTACTCAGTTAATTTCCCTTTTAAATCTTAAAGAACACTGTTGTTCATTGTTCTTTACACTTAGAAGAGAAACATTTAATTACCACAAAGTCTGATACAATTTCGCGGAATCAGTAATTGTTTCTTTAATGCACTCTGTCATTATTGTTCTTTCTAGAAATACCGTTGCCAAATTCAATTAATTATGACATTCCTCTTGGGTTTCTTATTTCCATACAAACTCCTTCATCTACGCATAAAATACATTCTAAAATAAGTAACTTCTCCTTTAAGTCACTGTACTAAAATGCTGAACAACCGTGACTAAATTCTTGAAGGTAGTTGGTAATTGATGGAGAATCTAGGAGTGATAACCTTTTCTTTTGTCTATAATTGAGAGTTAAAGAGACAATAGACATAGATATTCATGCTGAGAGAATTTCAATAAAGATTTGAGCATTTTTATCTCTTGAATAAAGAAAACGTTTTGAAACATTGTTTTATATACGCTGTTAATATATCAATGTTTTATATTGTTAAGAATTTGTACGGTAACTTATCTTCGCAATTATTATCATAGTAGGAAAGACAGCTTTACGCTCGGCTCTATCGGAAGCTAATTGGATGTGGAATGAATGATCTCAGGGTTTCGGCAACAAATTTGGCGGCCATTTGTCGAAGAAAGGCATTTTTAGGAATTTTGGCCATAGAACCAATAGGAGGCAAGTTATTGGTCCGATCACCAAATTTGAGAATCTTCTATGCCTTGCTCCAGAAGTTGTAAAAGGTAGGAAGTGCAAGCCCATGTGAGTTGAATAGTGAATAAATGGCAAATTAATTGGATCAATCCAGCGAAATGCAAGAGTTGAAAGTATCAATGCTTAGATTATTACGAGTTTGTAGGGTAACTTATCTGTGTAATTATTATCATAGTAGGAAAGACAGTTTTACTCGTGGCTCTATCGAAATCTAATTGGACATGGAATGAATAATCCTCGGGTTTCGGTGACAGATTTGGCGGCCATCAGTCGACGAAAGTAATGATACTAGAATCTTCAGGAATTTTGGCGATAGGACTAATAGGAGGCAAGTTATTGGTAATATCGCCAAATTTGAGAACCTTCTGTAAGCTGTAAAAGATAGGAAATGCAAGCCTAAGTGAGTTGTAGAGCGAGCAAATAGCAAATTAATTGGATCAGATCATCGAAATGCAAGCGTTATATGGAGCTCAAGCGAACAAGTAAGTTATTAGGGTCGCGGTAGCCTGGTTGGTAGAGCATCTATCTCATAAGCGAAAGGAAGCGAGTTCTGTCCTCGTCTCAGCCAAAAACCACCGTGTTGGCTAATGGCAGTTGGGACACGTTAAATAGGTCGTCACTGCAAAATCTCTCAAGTTCCCATAACAACTTATACCTCTGGGGTACTGAGTCGATCTCTAATTCGGATCTAAATTCTGACTTGCGGATGTATGAATGAGTTCAACCACTTCTTAAAAAGAGTTGTGGCGTGTGCGTTCGAGAAAAGTCGTACTTTCACCTTAACGGTGCTCGTTAACTACGAAAGGCGCACACTTCTGCCTTAACCACTTAACAGTTTTGCCCGAACACCGCTCGGTCACAGCGGAAGTGCCTTTACTGACTTTCCCGAGCGCCGCTCGGGCAGTTAATTTTTCCCTGTTATTACACTGATTTGCCCGATCTTTTTACATTTATTAGTTTCCATTATTTCTGATAAATGTCTCTAGTTGTCCAGTAAAGAATGTATTGAAAACTGGTTTGAAGGTCAGATTTTGTTGTTTTTTCTTTACGTGGAAAAAGGAGATGATTTTGTTTGCAGTTTGCACACGTGTTCAGAGAGTCAATGCTGTGAATTCCATTTATTCTCAGTTTTTTGGCTAAATTAGAAGAATGAGTCACAGTGAGTGGCTTATAACAGATTATAATTCTGATAACGGTTCAGATGGTGATTCAGAAATATCTATAAATGATTCTGGAAGTTGTGAAAGTTTATTATCAGACTTCTAAAGTGATGAGGAATCCGAAACTTCAGATGATTTAATTCAAGTGCGTAACTTTTGTGAACTTGATATTAATAAAATAAAATAAAGTAAAGTAAATTTTCCTTTTCAGTTGAGTTAGCCTGTTCGGAAAAAATCCAACTTTAAGAAAAAAATCAGTTTTTTCACTGAAATTAAAAATTATTATAAATCAATAAATTCAATGCATATAAAAGTTTTTAATGCAGATATAATCAATTTAAATACAAATATGTATATTAAATATGTGCTTATTTTTGGACCCAGTATGGCAAAAAAGTGAAACTGTTAAGTGGTTAATTCCAAAGAACTACTCTCATTCGGTTTTGTGTGGCATTAGACCGACTCGTTTTGAGTAATTGGTTGATTGAGCTTTGCCTCGGAGTTTATTAAAGCAACATTTAGCCATATGTGGTGTAGCCAATAGCATGGCAGTGAGTCGGCGGTGAGTACAGTTGAGACAGTGGAGAACCGCAAGCGTTTGGAAAGACCTTAGACAATAACTTCGTACTTTTTCTTCTCTTGCTAAGTTCTGTCTGGCTGCTTTATATGCCATAGTTGCTGCTTACCATCCATTACTACAGCTGTGAGCTGCTTTGTGTGCTATGGTCCGTGTGCCTCTGTAGAGGGTCGGAGTATAGGTATGCTTTATACTGGAAGTTTTTAGCAAACAATTGATATGATGGGAATAATGAGGGCTAAAAATTTCTATTATATATTGGCTTTCTCAATAAAGAACATTAAAATTTTATATTTTGTGGACATATAATTCGCACAATATTAGACACCTTGTTGAATTACATGTTTGTCTGATTTCCTCTCTAAGTTTTTACATATCCGATTATATTACTTCTTCTTGCATACAGCCGACCACCCCGCCATCACTGAACGTAGCAGTATCGACAGGATTTGTTGTGGTCAATTGCTGAATAAGTGTTGTCCAACCTTACATTGACCAATCAGTCAAACTAACATTCCTTTCGGGGTAGTTAATAGCTGTTTTTCTCCCCACTTGCACACTTTGATATCATATTCTTCAGGGTTTTGAGATTACCTAGTACCATCAGTACTGTACTTAAATCATTATTGACAATCTTCTGGTCCTTCCTTAACTCTGAGACCTCCATACATTCCATTAAATAGTGGTAAAGCGATCCAATTTCTCCACAAATGCATTTATTTTCCTGCGTCCTTCCATATCTTTGGAAATATGCAGGAAATCTCCCATATCCTGATATTATTTGGATTATAAGTGGATGGTATCTTCTTATTTTAATTTCCGGATTAGGAATAAAGTCGAAGTTGATCTTCCTTTTTTGGACATATACCATCTGTCAAAACATTATAGTTTTATTTCTTCTCTCAATTCCCCATTTAAAACACCAGTTGAATCCGATTATATTACTATAAATAATATTATATACTTAAAAATGGAAACAGTTTTTAAAAGCGTATCGTAGTTAAATCTTAAATTCAAGAGCAATAAAGTTTTTTAAAAACTTATTCCAAAATTTATTTTACATGAAAAATTAAGCCGAATCTTCTTACCTTGATCACCAACCAAGAACGAGAAAAAAGACAGGATGAAAACTATTAGATTCCACTTCAACGATATCAAAGTTTTAAAATATGCTTACAACTTTAAAAAAATTGTTAAAATTGAAAAAGAGTACAGCAAAAATTGTCATAATTCAAAACACAATATTTTGAATTTCAAGATAATACAATATAAAAATATTACAATATAAAAACATTGCAATATAAATAACATTAATAGTTGCATAATATAAAAATATTACAATACAAAAACATTTTTATATTGTAATATTTTCACAAGTTATCATGGAAAAACCTTAAAACGCTTAACTTTAAATTGATTGACATTCTAAATAAAAATTTTAAAAAATTGGTCCAAAGTTCACATACTATTCTCTAGATCACATGTGTCCTGCACATGCCCATCCTCTAGGACATGTCCGATCTAACCTTTAGAGCTCCAAAGCGCATATATATACACACATTCCATTTTAATTCCACATTAATATTGTATTGGCCAGGAAAGCCAATAAGGTTATATAAGCTGGCCGCCAGAAATGGTTAACTGCCTATTATTAATAGTGTAACGTCTCGCTCTGGTCCGATCAAATAAAGGGTAGCGTTTTAATCAAATTACTTTATTTATAGCTTTAATTTACAGAAAAAAAAATACTATTGATCATCTAGGTTGAATGAAAAGTCCATGTGAAACACCACAAGAATAGTTCCTCGAGATATTTCGGGGAAACTCACGAGAACAGCTAACCAGTCATCTAAGTCTCGCGCTGGTACCTGAGTTAGCACCGCATTTCTCGGGTGGAATCTTCACTCGAACGCTCGGCTTTCACTGATCTCCTCTCGACCTCTTCACCAAAAAAACTCCTCGTTTCTTCTCCTTCTCTCCAAAATCCTCGCCTCTTCTCCCTTCCTTGGACTCCACCTCTCATCCACATTGAAGTATTTGGGCTGCAATCGTCGTTCAGCAAAAACTTCAATGGTCTACAGTTGACCGCAGGAATGTTCACAACGGGAAACAAAGCAGGCTGCACATCTGTGTCGCAGACACGATTAGTGCACGGGTGGTCCTTCATCTGGACTCCCTCTAAAGGGCTAGATGTCCGTTTTTAGAAGGAGGGCTCTCCACCTATCCATCTGTAAGCAATTACATCACCATAAAACGTAGCCATTGAGGAGACCAGTCTCGAATTGGCAGTTATGGAGCGAGTGAAAAAAAGAAACCGCCATGGTAAGGCCGGGAAGAAGCTGAATCGTTACAATAGTAATGACCAAAACAAACAATTCAGACGATTGCTAATTATTCTACAGTCATGAAGATACTATTCGTCTGTTCTGTTTCTCTGATTAACAGCAACCAATGTTTCAGCTGATAATACATTAGTGTTATATTACTTATCTTAACAGCTTACTTTCAAAGAACAGGATTAGCAAAATAAATCAAGACAGCATTCCGAAAAAAAAATAACAGTCCGTGCTTTAATGAACAATCTCAAGAATGCCAATCGTCGGCTACGCTTTGTCGAGGTCGCTAAAGACACCCTCGAAAACCTTTTACCGGAGTTAATTTCATCAAGGAATGCCGAATTAAAGCTACAGATATTGTTTGTTCTAGGAGTGCGAAGGCTTTTCAAGCAATCTGTTTGTCTAGAAACACATTTAAGTAATACTAATTGGGCTGCCATTTAAGTGATCGGATCAAAGCGAAATCGAAATCGTTCCAATTTCGGAGATGCCTGCATTACTGGTGACGGGAATAAGAACGTCCCTTGAGTGCCTTTAAGTAAATTTACTCTGAATACGACCTTTTCTCCATTTTATGAAATTTTCAGAGAACAAATTATATTTAAAGAGATCAATTCTTGATCATATGATTAACACGAGATAAATCTGGGTCTCCGAGAAAGTGATAAATTCGTTGTATAGAATGTGATTTTTTGGTGACGATTCCATGTGAACTTTCTAATCTATATCTATACTAATATATAAAGGTGAAAGTTTGGATGAATGGATGGATGTTTGTTCCTAGATCACATTAGAACGGCTGAATAGAATTGAATAAAATGTGAATGTTGATAATGAATGAACAGAATTGAATGAAATGTGAATGTTGATAAAGAATGAACAGAA
>JAPMOQ010008606.1:543965-564256 GCA_026543055.1 Argiope trifasciata | reverse complement strand
CATTCACGCCAGAACGGCTGAACAGAATTGAATGAATGTGATTTTTTGGTGACTGTTATAGGTGAACCTTCTAATTAATATCTATATCTATACTAATATATAAATGTGAAAGTTTGAATGAATGGATAGATGTTTGTTACTAGATCACGCCAGAACTGGCTGAACAGAACTGAATAAAATTTAGCATAAAGATAGCTCATAGATTATAAAAACTGATCCATGATGCTTTGATTCTTGTATACTGTATGCAATATACAGAACATTTCACTGATAATTCATCTGTGATTTTTTCACTACAAAAAGATAAAGAGTGTCTCTGGGCCTATAATCTGTAAATCATATGACAGTCATGATCATCATAATGTATTTTTCAACAACAATTTTGATAATTTTAGGTATTAGCGGTGAATGAAGTTAGATAAATAGTCATTTTAAACACATTTTATTAAAAACTTGACTTTCAAAAAGGAGTAAATTTAGAATGAAATTTTGAATTTTGCTGACATAACTTTGAAAACTGATCAACCAAAATTAAACTTCACCGAGGAACTAGTCATCGTTTGTCGAGAAAAGTAAAAGAAATTATTAACAATAGAGAAAATGAGCTTAGTTTTTATTAATGAATGCTGAATAGTTTGAACACTGACATTTGTTGACACTCCAACATTAAAATCCACTCCAGTATGAGAAAAGTTATACTGTTACGAACCTGTGGTTTTGCTTTCCCGCGCTAATACTGTCATCGTAAGGAATACAGATTGACAGTAATATGTATTGAATAGTAAATGGGTGGCGACTTCAAATTTGGCGACTTTTGCGACAAAATGAAAAGTACCTGAGACATCGAGAATTTTCCCGATCCGTCTACTAGGAGCCGAGATCCAGCTAGAATGCTCCTGATTGGCCCAGAAGATGTTAGCCCCGCCTACCGCCGGTATATATAAGGCAGGTGACTGCGGAGGAAAAGTAAGTAGGTATTCGGCTCTGCTAGTCGAAGTATATGGACGCCGGATCAGCGCCTAGCTATATCCTCAAGATAAAAGTTACCTGCTCCGCTTGCGGAGAATTAACCCTGCCCCTCCTAGGCTTCTGTTTAGCCTACAAAGAAACACTTCCCAAAACCGAACTACTGAAGGAAAAGATCGATGCCGACGGCAAGAAAACTTACTACCCAATCTCACTTCAGGAAGAAAATACGAACAACCAAGTAATGACCAAAAACTGGGCTGATAGAGAACTCCCCACCACTACAAACCTCCCCGCTACAGAACCCACAACTCCAGACCAAGACAGCTCAACAGACATGCCATCTCCTGATGTTATCATGACCTCTCCCATAGCAACTAAAACCAAAACCCATGAAACCTTCAAACCAGTCTCCCCAAGAAAATCTGCAAAAAAGCTTTGCACGGAAAACAACTTCAAAATCAAAACAGCAAATCAATTTTCTCTCCTACAAGAAGTTAATGATAATACTGAAAGAACCCCAGCAACGATCAGTCTTGTTTTAAAGAATAACTACAACGTCATCCTCCAGGAAATTCAAAAGAACCACCCAAAAACCGAAAATAAACTCCAAAGAGGATATATCCAAATACAACCGAAAACAGAAGAAGAAAGACAAGAAATCATCTCCTTCCTCCAATCAAAAAACCAAGATTTCATCCTGAACGAATCCTCCGAAGAGAGACCCATCAAAATAGTAATCAGAGGACTCCCCATCAACTGTAATACTGAAGAAATCAAAACCGATCTAGAAACCAACAACCTCATCCGCAGAATCAGCCAGATGAAAAATTTCAGATCCAATTCCCCCCTCCCACAATACCTTTCTGAAGTCAGAAAAATAGGAAACTTCAAAAACGTCTACAATATCAACCACCTCTGTTTCCTGACAGTAAAAATAGAACCCTACAAAAATAGAAATACAGCGACAATATGCTACAACTGCTCCGGATTCCATCATTCTGCCAGAAATTGCCGGATCAAACCCCGCTGTATTAAATGCAACGGAGAACACCCCACCCGAGACTGCCAAATTAAGGGGAAAATTCCAAACCCGGTATGCATCAACTGCAAAATGACTGGACACCTAGTCGCATGGAAAGGTTGCCCCGCCATTCCAAGATTGCAGAAAACTACAGGAAATAACCCAAAAAGATCCTACGCAACAGTAACAGCGCAGAAAAAAGAAAATATCCCTCAGAAAACCGGAACAAACATCCCCTTCAACCAAGAACCCAGACGCAGACAGCCCCCTCAAGCATTTTCAAGACCCGAAACAACCGACTTCTTAGATTTCAAAAGCCACCTCAACGACCTAAAAGGGATCAAAGAACTTCTGACTGAATTCCCCAATATCCTAGAAGCCATCAGACAGTGCAAAAAAGCTAAAAACAAACAAGAAAAACTCCTGATAATCATCGACGTTCTCCTCCAAGAAAAACCAACTTCAAACAACCACGCCCTCCCGTAGATCCAAGCTTCTGATTGGACCCCAGCGACACCCCTTCAAATCCAGCTTAAGCCGATGCTCCTCTTTTTCCCTACTCATTTCCAGACCTTCCTCACTTAAGAACAAACTATTTCGATCTGCTCTCAAGTCTATAGTCGATCGGGGATGGCGCCCCAAATCTCATTCCTTGTGGGGGGAAAGTGAGTTCACCCCTGGTCTGGTAAATCTTGCCAGCCTCATCTTCACTCAAGCTTCGGCAGCCGTGCATATTGCATCTGTCATTCCTTTCGAAGAGTTCCACGGCAATATATTGACCGTTAGGCCTCTTTCACTCGTCACTACCGAGGACAAGCCCCTGCCGGGGCTAGGCGCCTCGTTAATCCAACTCATATGGGGAAAAAGTAAGTGAGTCAGTCAAGTAGGAAGCGAGACAAGCGGAAAAAGGAAAGAAGACCTAAAGAAGAATCAAGAGAGAAGCCGAAGCTGAACGGCCTGGTGTTTAACGAAGAAGTCAAGTAACGCGGCAGAATTAATCGTGAAGACCTAGAGATATAGAGGTCTTGAACTGAGGAGGTCTGAACTTGCTGAGTGGCATATACTGAGGAAGCCTGCGTCGTGTGTCGTAGCCCGTTGTGTCGTCGTCGGGAACGGAGCTGTCCCGAACTAAGGAGTAGTCCCGTTGTGCGAAGTAGTGAGCCTACAGCGAAGGCAAGAAGAGACAGAGGAATAGTTCAGCCTATTCTGGAGAGACCAACGTGGTGTCCTGTCCCCGTCCTGTAAATAAACGTCTGTTTTGTGTCCGTCAACTAAAGGACTGATCATTGCTTGTGCATCATCATCATCTCTCACACCATACACACCCACTATATACGAGGTAAAAAAAGAACCCGACGGATTTAGGATATAAAAAATACGTAACAATACATATATCCCATTTATAGATTCTTGTCAGTTGTTGATAATACCATTCTTTCAAGGTCTTTCTCTAGCAGCATCTATGCTGGAGATAGGAGTTCTGCCGTATAATCAATATTCGTGATAAACGTGTGATGATAAGTTCATAAGCCAGATAGCAACTTCCGGACACGAGTGTGAACTGTTGTCTAGCACTTATGTTACACGGCTACGGATCCAATGGTCCTGAGATTGAATCTCAAAGAATGCACATTGGTAATCCTGGCTCTGATTTAAAAACGTAATCATCGTGACTCTCTCTAACGGTAGCAAAAGTCACCATAACGCTTGTTGGGACAAAAACGTTCGTCGCCCGCCGTAAAACTTGGAGCGATAAAATCATTCATCGCTCGCCAAAAACACTTGGCGAGATAACTTCGTCCATCTCAGTTCCAACTCACTGGAGGAGGAGCAATGTGGTGGTAAGTTCATTAGCCAGATGACAACTTCCGGATACGAGTTTACACTTTTGTCTAGCGGTTATTTTTCGCAGCTACGGACCCAATGGTTCTGAGATCGAACCTCAAGAAACTACAAATGTATGAAATTTTTCGCACTCGAAATTCAAATTCAATCACTATCTCGAAGATGCTTTGCCCCAAGCCTAGTATGTCGATTTTAAGAGCTCGTTCAAAATAGTTTAAATTTTGTTAACTTCCCATTGTATCTATTATCTTATATAGCAACAAGAACCGAATTAAATCTATTATCTTATATAGGCACTGTCGACCACATTATATTATACTGATTGTTTGCATATTTCTTTTATTTGCATATGAACGCCTACACCAGTTTTTCTAATTCTTTAGTTGGAAAGCTCTTATGCTGAGCTATGTTTAGCCTCTAAAATCGACTACTATTTTTTAAAAATATCGCTTTTATTTCAATTCTATGTGTTGAAAAGGGCTTTGTAATATTAATATTTTATACAGAAGTAGCCTTAAGTTAAAAACATTATGCTTAAAATGATTTAAATCCCAAGCAACGCTGAGTATATCAAATACGTTATTATATTTTTCACTAAAAATTTGCTTATTATTCATTGAGTATTAGCATATTTAAACTATTGAAATCTTTGATTTTATTTTTCCAATTACTGATGATAATTTCTGCTCGACAAATGAGATATTTTTCAGGTTAATAACGCAATGGCTCATTAAAGTTGAAAATTTGATTTTTATAAGCAATTTGCAAAAGAATGCAATTTCTTTATGTAACGCTTTAGTAAATTCATAGTCATGGCAAATTAAATTAAAATAATAGAAAATCAGCCCTTGAATCTGAATAAAATGGAAGTATAAAGCGTCCAATGTGTGCCGAGAAAAAAACTAATTTTGAAAATTAGGATTAAAATTCAAAGTGTCACGGATAAAAATTATCTTCAAAATTCTTACAAAAAGACTGATGGATTTGAAAATACTTGCAAATAGCGTTTTACCCTTAAATATAGCAGCTGCAAATAAAGTTTTATCCAAAGGCACACAATTAGCTAATGTTAATTATATATATATTTGGAAAACAGAAGGCTTAGATCGCACTTCAGTATTAAAAATCTAAATAAAAATAATTTTCTTGTTAATTAATTTTAACTGAAAAGCCTAACTTAACAAATGCGTTTATTTTTCTCTTTATCAGCCAAAAATATTTTAATAACCTAAAATAACTTAAATAACACTATTTTTAATGTTTCCTAAAGTAAGAAACCGTATTTTCAATCTATTGTTGAAAATTATCAATAAAAAAAAAATTCTTATGAAAAGGTTTGATTATCATTATTTTGCATATAAACATAGAAAATTACTTTTATATAATCTTTTAAATGCTTTTGATTCATTGTAAATAAATCACAACTTTAAACAAGAACAGTTTTAAAATTATTCTTGTTGAATGATAATAAAAAAATTATATTTAAGGAAATTTAGAAAAATGATGAATTATCAATATCTCACAATAGTCACGTTTCATATGCATCTTGTTTCTTTAACTAATTGAAGGATCATCATAAAGAAATGATTTAAAAGTTATAATACGCTCTGGAATAAATTATCTTTTTAAGAATCTCGAATTTCATATTAAAAATTATCTGCGAGTGAGAAATACTTTGTTACGAAAAATTGTGCCATTTATATTTCATGCGCAATAAATAATTAACAAGGCGATAATAAATTTTTATAAATATATAACCAGAATTTTGATGAGACGATAAAAACAGCTGTTTAAATATTACAACAGTTTTCAGATATGAAGTCGAATTGATTAAAATTGAAAACGAATATCAGCTATCTTTCAATTGAAATTATTTTTGTTTATTATTAAAATGTTTCGCTAATATACGATAAGTTTTATGAAGACATTTCACTTGCACGAATATTATTCTTTAAAAAATAAACTAGAAGAATTATGCAATCAATATTTAAAGAACTTACGAAATAAATGAAATTAAAAAAAGAAAAATAATTTTGAATGCATAACAAGGGATTAATTTCAGCTGTAGATATCGTTTGGCGATAGTGAATTTAAAAATGCTTCATAATTTTTCTACGTTTCTGAAAATTTGAAATTTTTGTTGTTTTATTATTTTTGTATCGCAGTTACTCTGTGAAAATGAACAGCTGACTTTATTGGTTTCTCTTTCGCAGTGGATCAGATTATGTAATAATTTTTAACTCTGTTTGCCCATGCGTTGGTTTTGATTTGATTAATCTTTTGAATCATAAGTAAATTAAGTAATTTGGTGCAGATTACTATATAAGATGCAGAAGGGTTTGTTATGTAAACTTTAAAAAAACGAATAAAGGGTGAAAGTAAATGTGAATATTGATTATTTACATTTCATCAAATATCTCTTATAAAAGAGGAATTACTTTTTATCAACTTTTAAAAATAAAAATTCCATATCAAAAATCAAATCTTTGTTTCAACTAATCGAATTACATACTTACTTTTTTCTTCATAATTCAATTTATAATAGCTTGAAAAATATGTACTTGCAGATAAAAGTACTCGTAAAATGAGTGTCTTGTTATTTGCACTTTTTCACTGCTTATTTTCCAGAAAAATATGTTCATTACAATTCTAAGAAAGGTCGAATTATTTAAACCTCATCTTAAAAAGTAATTAGTTTTGGGTATTCGAGTAAAAAATGAAATTACTTTATGAGTTCATATTACCTTTATTGCAAGAAAAGCAATTTCGAATACTTGGAATATTCAAGCTGCAAATATAATGTTTGAAATAAAATTGGATTTCATTTTTTTGAATTCTGTTTTTCGATATGTTAATCAATATTCTTTCGGAAGGATATTTAGAAAAATATTAAATCGAGAATTCTTTTTTACGATTCGTTTTTACTTTGTTTATTTCTTTATGATTATTTCATTGATTTTCAAATAAATAAAACTCATCTCAAAACAGCCCACTTTTTCACCAATTTTGCTGAAAAGTTATTTTATGTTAGCTTGTTGTACTTCAAAATCAGCTCCACAAATCAAATTTTGGAATTCATTACGAATCTTGTAGGACATGAAGAGAATTGATA
Source organism: Argiope trifasciata (assembly GCA_026543055.1). Lineage (NCBI taxonomy): Eukaryota > Metazoa > Arthropoda > Arachnida > Araneae > Araneidae > Argiope > Argiope trifasciata. Next base: position 557,309 of record JAPMOQ010008606.1, on the reverse strand, counting down.
TCAAATCGCTATATAAAACTATGGGAAGTTATGTCGGGTTTATACTTGGTCAGCTATAAGACGGCCAATGGTAATTTTTTCAGTAGACAACAGCATGCTTCTGTACTGTACTTTTCTCTTAAATGTGTTTAGAATTTGGCGGTTTTTGTTGGCGTGAAAAAAATTTATCATTTATGATAAATTAATATAAACCTTTTTTGCTCTTTGTTCTCTCTGATGCGAGGTTGTATGTATATGTTTTTTCCTTTATTTGCCATTTCTTTTCCATATTTTTACAAATTTAGGTGTGCTGATCTTTTTATTTTTATTTTAATCATGTTTCTTATTGTAAAAATCAATCATTTTAATCCGATGCGCAATGAAAAAGGAAGTTCATAGCCAAGCATAGAATACCTGAATATGTCTTATGAAACTGTGGCAAACATAAATCAGTTCCTTTCTGCGCATGCGCTGCTTACTTGCCGTCTTGTAACTGGCTGAATGTAAACCTAGCATTAGATAGTGAGCTTTATTACGTTATCCTGTAACATCACAATCACGTGAACTAATATTATAATGCCAAAATTCTTTTCGGAACTAAATAGCTTAAAAGAGAGGAATTCGTTTAAAATCTTAGCTTATTATCTTCTTTAATATAAAAGCGATAAAAATATATTTACAATGAACGGCAGTTATAAAATAAATGTGCATAAATTTTGGGATGGATAAATTTGGATATTCATTCATTAGTCACTAATCAGTGAGCGTTATTTCTTTGACCAATTCACTTCTAAAATAAAGTGAATTTTATTTTTGCTTTATAATTTATTTGTACTTACCAAGAAAAAATTGAATAAATTTACTAATAAAAATGAAAGTGTATGTGTGCAAACGCTTTACCAGCCAGATTTTTTGACTCAGAGTTATGATATATATATATATATATATATATTTGTGTGTGTGTGTGTGTTGAATGACAATCTCGAAAAAATATTTGTAAAATTTTAATTAATTAAAAATTAAGCGAAATTCTGATACTCTTTCTGACAACATTAAACAAATATTGTAAAAAAGGAGTTTTATACAGTTTATAAATTTAAAAGAATTATCTTTCTAATCATTTAACAGTTGAGAATTTTTTTTTTAAATGATTTTATTTGTCTGATTTCCAACAATATCCTACATTGTCGTTCTAAAATTTAAACATACATTAAATTCAATTTCACATTTCCATTTTCAATTTAATATTTTATTACATGAGTTTCTTCTGTTGTTGAAAACTAAAAGTCCTGTTTGCTATGCGTGTCCCTTAAAACCTTAAAAAACAAAATGGAGTTACAATATCTCGGAATAGTTGAGGCGAAAAAAATAGCCAAAATTAATATTTATTATTTTTGATAACCTATGATGTTATAATACTGATCTTCATTAGAAATTTTCAATCGTACACCAGAAAATTTTAATATAATTGATTTAATACTGCTTTAGAGTTAGATAGTTAAGGATAGTTAGTTCATGAAGTCATGGACGCTTACTAAAGGGTTGCCTAAGGCCTAATAAGCTTATATACAAAGGACCAATAAATCTACTTGCCAATTCATCTCAATAAATTTATCGTTTGCATTCGCACAGAGAACTAACTTTGTGAATGTTAAACTTTCGAGTTTAAATTTGAATAATTCGTATCTGATAAATAGAAGGAAAGACTACTATATGCTTAATTCTTTTACAATTCTAAAAATCAATATATTGTTTGGGCTCTACAGACTTCACCATTTGACATAGAGCTACTACATTCGGTACATATATGATTTGGAAGATGAGAATGTGCATTTCGAAGAGGGTTTCTTAAATTGTAATTAATTAAAAATTAAGTAGAATTTTGACCTTTTAATTTTAAAGTGACTACTTCGGAAAATATTATAATAGAAAACTGAATTTTTAGCATTTTAAAATAAAAATTATATATTCCATGATAGCAGTTTTTTTTGCCATATAATTTTTCTTCCTATTTTTCATTAATTTTAATAAAATATAGTAAGCGTATTTTATACCTATATATATATCATTGTCGAAGAAAAACTTAAATATGCTGCCTTGTTGCTGCTAACATTTCATTCTCTGTTGTTGAATTCAATTTTCAAAGTTTCGATATATTTTTCCACGTTAAGTAAGCTTCTCATGAAACATAAGGTTTCATTTGAAATTTGTCAGGTGTTTGTTTCAAGTATAATAGACTTCTTTGAATGTGATTAAATACTTTCTTAAAAATTTAATTTTTTATTTTGCTTTAAAAATGAATTATTTATCATGACATTGACTATTATAGAGATCAACCAAGTTACTAATTAGATCTCAGTTATCTTGCAAAAACGTAAAATAGCTTTCTGCTCAAATTTTTAAATACATTTTTACAATATTAAAAAAAATGAAGACTAATTTTTTAAATAAAATTCTGCATATTTTGTACAACAAACAAGTTTTGTTACTGAAATGCGTTTTTTATTTCGGAATTTTTATAAGTTCTTTGGTTTGTATTAAAATACAGTATTAAAAAATAGTACATAGTATAATAAAAATGCAGCATTAAAAATATAGAATTTTAAGAAAAGACAACCATTATAGTTTCACCCAAGTATGCGCATTTGGAAAGCGCATAATATTAATTGATAGCTAAAGATATATTAATATTTATTCACTGTTTTCCCCAACAGCACATGAGGATATATATATATATATATATATATATATATATATAAAGCCTTACGATAACTTGTTTATTGTACTAAATATCTCTCTGATTCGCAATAAGCTATCGTGGAATTATGTGGAAAATGTCACATTTTATATTTGTCCCATATTATTACGCTTCTATTTAAACATGTGCTGAGCTTCACACTTTCCTCAGTTTAATTTGCAATAGGAATTAATTTAATCGTTCCATTTGAGTTTTTGCCGAAGTGACGGCAAAGCACAGGTACACTCTAAACGTGCAGGTTAAATTCTACTTTCATTCTGTGAGAAATGAATTGTTAGATTATATATTTATAGTATTTTTTAAGAAATTCATTAAAAATAGAAACTTAATTCATAGGTTAAAACATTGTTATTCATGAAAAAAATAGTCATTTTTAAGAGGATTTAAAAAACAGTTTTGTATTATTATATTTTCAGAAATTATCACAGAAAAAATCCAAATGTTAGCTTAATTTTTTATTAATTAAAGTTTCGAAAAAAACTCCATCTAGGTATACTTTTTCATCTGCTGAAGTAAATAATGAACATACCATGTGCGGTAGCTTTAGATCATATGTTCTGGTATGCAATACCCTAACACACACTCACACATATGCATGTACGCAAACACATATTCATTTTATTATCAGCCTTGGAGTAATTCCGGCAGTGATTGGCCTGAAATCGATATTTACTTAAAGATGGTGGACGGAAATATATAAAAGAACTACATGAAATGTAATAATTTACTTAATTTAGACCTAGTTAATGGTACTAAACAATATGTATACATATTACTATGATTTACAAATTAGCCATTGGGCCCGAATTTGAATGCATATCCTGTATGAATTCAATCACGTTTATTTAAATAAAGCTGATTTATTGAATTAATGATTTAGATATTGAAAATAATCATTTAAATCTTTGCTTTGCATTCATTTTTTTAGAAAATATCATATTTAATATTTATTTTATTTTATCCAGTAACGTGCAGAAAGTTGCTTTTTTTAAGATTTAATTTGCAATAATAGTTGTTTTTATTTAAAATTTGCTTTTACCAATCTTGTTTGTAATCAATTTTATTCTTATGAATATCAATTAGTTTAAAGATAATGTTTCATCTAAACCATTATAGTACAATTTTTCCAAGATAATTATTTAAAGTACAATTTTCTATTTACTTTAAAAAATTAGAACAATTTTTGGGATTTCTGTACTATTCCCAAAGTATGAAAAGAATATTTTATAAATGCACACATCTCGCACATTTTTTCCATGCTTTGCAATAACTAACAAAGATTACTATTGAGCTGAGTACAATAGTAAGGCTTAATTGAATTTTTATTCGTGCAGAATTATTTCAGAAAAATTTTAAAAGATTATTAGCTCTATTATCTCATTTTAAAATTCTAATTATATATAATGGATTTTATTAAATGATATAAGAAGCTTTACTAATCTATTATCGTTTGGAATTCTGGAAAATACAATAAATCTTCTATTATGTAATACAGAAAAAGGATATGTCTGAATCTTTGCTATTCAAAATAAAACTAATCCGTTATTTGTTGAAACTGAATTCTTTAAAGAAAAAAAAAACTGAATTGAAAAGAAGTTTAGAAAATATTTTGAGATTAAAAAATTCTTTGCAATGCTAATTTAAGAATTAAAAATCGTCTGATCCATTTAGAAGCTTATGACGTCACATTTTTTTCTAGATACAAAATTCTTAAATTACGAAAGATCTTTCAGCTGTATCTTTTGTTACAAATTTGTTAACAGGGCAGCCCATCTTAATGACATACACGTGCCAACATTCCAGAATAGATATCTGAATAAGAATATATGTCTAGAATACCTTATTCTTTCATTCTAAATTTCCGAATATACATAATGGATTTTGTTATATAATGTAAAAAGTTTTATTAATCTATTATCGTTTCGAATTCTCGAAAATACAATGAAGCTATTGTTACATAATGAAAAAAAAGTGTGAACATTTTTGTAATTCAAAATAAAACCTATTCGCTGAAAATGAATTCAATTCCTTAGAGCAAAAAAATATCTGAATTGAAACGAAGTTTAAAAGATATTTTAAAATTAAAAGTTTCTTTGCAACATAATAATGTTGATTTAAGAACTAAAAATCGTCTGATCCATTTAGAAGCTTATGACGTCACATTTTTCTGCTAGATACAAAATTCTTAAATTACGAAACAGCTTTGAGCTTTTTTTGTTACAAATTTGTTACCTGGGTAGCCAGCTATCTTAGTGATATGCACGCGCCAATATTCCAGTATAGATTTCTGAATAAAAATATATATCTAGAATACCTTATTATATCTTTCAAAAGAATATTGAGATTTTTCGTAAAGTACACAAAATGAGAATCTCATTTCCAAAAGGAACTTCTGAATTCACGGCTTCTTTCTTTCTTTTTTTTTTTTTTTTTCGTAATAAGGTCGTCGTCGTAACATTTCTTGTCGTTTTTGGAGCGTCGTGACTCTCGTCGTTTAATTAGCAGTTCAAACAGAAAAGTTGATGCAATAGAAGCCTGTTCCATTATTCGACGACGAAGACTTAATAGATGGTTTCGCATAGCCTTAGGGTTAAGATCATCGCCTTTCAATAAAGGTTCTTCCTACACATTCGAATTTTGCATATCCTGGCATTTCCATCAAAAGAAGTTTATAAAAACAGTCTTTTTTTTATTATTAATTCCCGCTGTTGCGTTTGCCATTGAAAAACCTAGAATGAAAAGCATGGCTCCATGAATATGAATTGATGTTGCCAGAAAACTTCGTTTACCAAGTTTCTGGAAACAGTCACGGACAATACATTTCAAAAATGTGCGAAAACTGGTTATTGAAATTCAATTGGCTCTCTTTTTTACTTCATTTCTTTTCATTCAGCGACAGAAGGAATTTTCATCACTTCATTTCACGCACTTTTATTTAAAAATATTCAATCGCTGATATGCCCAGTAGAAGTAAGCGTTTTGACGAATTCGTGTCATTTTAAAGCATTTTTTTTTCTTTCTTTTCATTTGAGTAAGTATTGTACATTTGTGAAAAGATCATGTACTTGGAAAAATAAATTGAAATGTTAACTTATTTTTTTGCACTGCACATTATTGTTGTGGGGATCATGAAAAAAGTAGTTGAGATTTCATCATCAATCAAAATTTCTTTTCTATCATTTTATTTTCAGGTATAGAATTATAGTCTAATCTTTTCAGTCTACTCACTTGATTATCATTTTATGCTTCTTCGCTGAAGGATGTGTTTTCACACGAAATAGTGTATTTCAATGATAAGAAATATACTATGAAATAGGACAAGTCGTAGATAATATCTTTTTTCAAAGATTCAATAAAAAATCAGCAAGTTCCTCAATAGAAAATAGTCACCTTCAAATTGGAGAATTGTTTTTTTTTTTTTTTTTTACTTTTTATATTGTTAATTTATAAGGCAATATTGAAAATTTCCCTTATGAATTGAGCAAAGTGGATTTGCTCTTAACTCTCTGTAAGCATTTGATTAACGTTAAACGAGTTAAGAAATCATATTTAATATTAATAAACAATATCTAAGGAATGTTTTTATTGCACTTCTCCTAGACAAGTCAGCGATTTCAAGCCGAGATTTTTATTGTCTTGTTTCAGTAGCGCCATCTAGGGCCGAGAGTACGACTTAGATACTACTCATGCGGCGCAATCCTTTCTATATGGCGGACTTTTTTTCAAAATTTCATTCACTCATTTACAGAATTTACTATTATAATCTATTATAATTTAGACATAGAATTAGAGAACGATCACCTCTGAACCAGTACCTTCAGGGGCATTACTCTCGACATGGAGGACTTTATGACTACGACAGATTTTTACGCGCATCAGCTTATACATGGGGAAGGGAGATCTTCGGCCTGAGGGGTTCGAACTCTTAACCTAAGGGATGCGAATGCAATGCCATACCAGCCAAGTAATCCGACCCATCTAAGGAATGATTGGAAAATATAATAATTAGGACAGTTGTTTAATCAAAACTAAAATACAATATAATTAATTACCGTTTTAAGATACTTAATTCATAAATATATATTACAAAAGCTCCGTAATGACAGGTAATTCTTTATTAATTTTGGATATTTCAAAATCAAAAATTTATAATGAACAAAGAAGAAAATAAGCTCATCTCTGAATTTCTAATTGGGATCATATCTGATGATTCCAAATTTTTATGCGTTTGTTTAATATTATTCACATAGTACAAAAGACAAATAAAATCTATATTATTTTAGAATAAATAACTTTAATCGTATATTATATACATTTGCTCCACAAAATATCCTAGATTCCTCTTTCTCTCTTTCATAGATTCCAGTCTTGAACAATTGGTTCTCATAGCGAGACTTTGCCACAGATCCACTGACAATCAATTTATGAGTTACTACTGTACAAAATATTTCAGGATTGATGAATGGACGTAGAACATGTCTATTTAATTATTTGATTTCTCTTTTTTAATTTAAATAACTTTAATCGTATACCACATACATTCGCTTTAAAAAAAACTGGGACTCCTTCATAAATTCCAACTTTGAACTCACAGTTCTCTAGTTACGATAGCAAAACTTTCCCCGAAATACCACAGCAACTCAATGTACGAATTTTTTTTCACCTAGTTTATTTCAGTATTAATTTTATGATGAATGGTTTTAAATAGAACTTGTTGTTAAACTTAATTTTTCTTTCTATATAACTATGCAGTGAAAATATGCATTTTTTTCATATTATTTAAGAATAAAATTGTATGCTGCTCGGTACTTTTGCACATTAAAGCAAATTTTGAAATTTCCATAGCTGCATTTCTTTGGAACATGAGAATCGTTTTCTCTTAAGCAAATTTTTCATGCTGCAGAAACTTTCACATGGGATGGCATCTAACTGATGAAATATCTGTGAAAGTATCAGAATGTGATATTTTAACTTGAAATTTTATATCAGGGATCTTATAATTGGCATCTCATCTTGATAGAAAACCTAAAATGAGAATTTATGAATACCAGTAGTAACGAGAATAGATAAAGTTCTGTATGAATTTCAAACGGATGAAATTGATTCAATTCAGACTTATCTGTCTTATGATACTCTTCGCTTGTTCTTTGGGTAACTGCTCAGTTTATTTACAATTATCACTTACAATAAATTTTATTATAATTTTGGCACATATTAGAGCACAAAAATTATTTTTGTACAGATTTAAATTTAAATAACAAACATTTCAGTTGTACAACTTCTATCTCCGAGTAATACTTAAATTTTTGTTCTCTAGTATAATCAGTATAGGGAAATTGCTCTGATAATCAGAAAAACCAAATCTCAATGTTTTGACTGATTTCCAGGTTTTAGACCTCCCTGAGTTCGAACAAATATTTTTGAAAGATGTCTACCTGTCTATCTGTAACAACGATAACTCAAAAAAGGTTTGGATCTAAATGGATGAAAATTGATATATAATCTTTATACCAAATCTGTAGATTGCTGTCAAATTTTGAGTTAAATTTGCTCAGAGGAAGTCTTTCTGTCCGGTTGTTCGAATATAATTTAGCACAATATCAACGAAATGAAGAGATGGATAAAATTCAATACACGGAACCAACAGCTATAGTTTCGACACCCATCAAACTTTACGTCAAATACAACAAGGAATTAAACGACTGCCTGTCTGTATTTTCAGAGACATGATAAATCAGAAAAGCAAGAATTTTAACATAACGAATTTGGTGTGGGATTTTGTGACTTCAATGAAGTTCTATGTGAAAATTTTATCCCAATCGGTTGAGAAAAACGTGTTTAAAACAGAAACTCGATTTTAGGACATTATTACTGCCTGACATTGATTAATGGCAGAAAAAAATCGCCAAGGATTGTTCGATAGATTCTGTAAAAAGCTTTATTGGCGCCAAAGTTTAATATTCCTTAACTATTGTATGCCAATGCCTTGTGAGACATTTTCTGGGATAACATATTTATTAAAGAGTATACAGGAAAGTTTTGGGAATATTATTCTCGCTGGTTTAAAAAGATATTGTAAAATGCATTTAAAAACGATGCTTTTGTTTTTTACCACGTTTATACTCATGAGCTGCAACAAAACATGAAACGATAATAAGTACATTAAATATGTGATGTTGCCTTTTCTATCTGAAGATATTAATTATAATAATTATTTACACTCTGAAATAATTTTTTTTCAATATAAAGACAGACGAATAAAGAAACTCAAAACATTATCCTTTCATATTGTTACGGATTTAAAATTCTATTCTTAGATTATTTTCTCCCGGATTATATTCTTCCCGGAAATGCAATAATTGCAACTTAACTTTCCCTTTTGATATGGAAAAGACTTCTCTTCTAATTGGAGTTTAGATTCAAACAACTGGAGTATAGTTACTAAGACTATATTTTAGAGATAAATGAATAAAAATATTTCAAACCAATATGAAAAACTAGAATTCAATTTTCGAACTAAACGAAAAAAATTTGATCACAGAATCAATTTAATTTAAGAAATTCTTCATTACTGAAATTACTCCATTTACAGAAAATACGACACATAAATCAAATAAACAAAAAATAAATGCTGTAGAGTTTTAGAATATTAAGATGTTAAAAGACGTATCAAAAATTTAAAATTTGTATACATCTAGTCATGCAACAAAAATCCTATTAAAAATTTATCTTACAAATTTGAATTTCAGAAATATTAAAAATGAAGAAGGAATTGAAAAGTTGTTTACAATGCATCTTAAAAATATTAAAAAACACATGAAGAAATTAAAACCTATAAATAAATAAGTTTCAAAAATAATATTTTAGTAAAAATATCTATTTTCTTTATTTCTGCAGAAAAGAATATTTATGAATTATTCTTTTATGCTATTCCTTAAAATCGCATTATTTAGCTATAAAATTTGACATCTGCTGTAGAGTTTCCTGTCTGAAAGCAAACGATTATTAAAAAATGTAAATGCAATTCTGTATAAATAATTCTATTATGCAGTTCTCAAAAACCGCTTTTAGTTATAAGATTTGACAATATCTATTCTGATTTTTTTCTTTAAGAATGCAAATGATTATTAAAATAATGTAAATATATTCTTGTAGAATTGTAGATCAGTTTAGAATTCTTTTTAGAGAAAGTGAATGAATTATCACCTATGAGAGTGGAAACGATTATTAAAATAATGTAAATGTATTCTGGTAGAATTTTAGATCAATTTAGAATTCATTGTGGAAAAGTAAATTGGAAATACAAAAGTTGATTTTCAATAGTAAATATAATAATTATTATTTCTAATAAATCTTTTTTTTATTTTTATTTTACCAGGAAATTGTTTTGATTATTTAAATGACTTTCTATTTTTAAAGTGACTATTTTTAAGTACTTATTGCTATTATCTACATTTCGGTTTAAGCATTATTTTGACTTTTTATGTTTATTAGGCACAATTCTCAGCCATGCTGTAAAATTCTATCAGAGCGGTGAAAGAAGACGAATTCAACAGACAAAAGAATGCAAGTTGTAGGAAGTTTTGAGAGGTTTTCCGGAAGAAAGAATAGATTATTAGTTCAAGATAGCATGTTTGCATATTTATAGACGATCAGAACATTATAGTTGAATATAATTCTATCGGAATTATGCGAAAAAATTATGGAACATTTTTGACAAAAATTTGCGAAATTTTCCTATGTTTTGGAAAAATGAAGTTAATATTTCTAATAAAATATTATAATTTATAATAAGCAAATATTAAAGTATTTCAAATAAATGCTATCATGATAGCTAGTAAGTGCCTTTGCTGGCGTAATCGAATTGCACTGATTTGATGAAAGAGTTTTTACTTTCAAATTTAGCCTAATACTATAATATCTAACTATGAATTCGTTAACATAAAGCCACATCAGCTTTCGCTTCTATAAGTAAAGAAATTCTTTTTGGCCATCTTACTTCAAAAGTCATGGTCAAGTGTGCGAATTACCTTTATGTAGCAAAAGCAAGTAAGATACTGGATATGATCAATTTATATATTTGATTACCGTGAAAACAATGCTATACGGTTGTCAAGAACAACGTTAAAAATGTAGAAATGATTGAGTCAAAGATTTAAAACAAAAATTTTTATACGCTCAAAATTTTTTATAATCATAAATAAAAGTCGGAGTTTTGATAAATTGTGTATATTGTTAAGAAAGCTACTTTCACTCATGGTCAATTTTCGGTTGGTTTGTCTAGGGCAGTGATGGGGAAACTTTTTTTAAGACGGGCCATTTGTAATAACTAGACGATCGTAGCGGGCCAAAGAATAATGCTTAACCACTTAACTGTTTTGCCAGAGTGCGATACGTGCATCGATTTATCAGATTTTAATAGTTGTAAGCAAAAAATAAACCATTCATAACGATTATAATTCAATATTAAAATTACTTCGAATGCATAGATAAGTCAAGTATTCAATACATTTCTATTTGTATCAACATAAGAAAAAACTCCCAGAATAGAAGGATCCATCTTATTAGATAGTAAAGAAAATAAAACTGCTAAGTGGTTAATCGTTAAAAACACACACAAAAACGCAATTGACAAAAGCCTACTACTAACTAATACTCTTGCGCGGGTGTTTGTTGAGGCAGTGGGAGTTTCGGGATTACACAAACAATTACTCGAGTCACAGCGGGTCGTTGCAGATGACTGACTAAGTCGCTAACTAACTGATCTTCGGGCGGCCTCGCTTGTATTTAAACCTACCTGCAAGGATTGTTCGGGAATTGGAGTTTTGCGGTTCTTTCGGAAAAACAGAATAATGAATCGAAAATGCGAGAGTGTCTGGAAGTTTCGAGCGAAGAAGAGTCAGCTGTTTGGGTCGGATGAATTTGTCCAGAATACTATTGTGCTTTGAATATCGCAGCAGATAGTTTTTATGCGGGTTGTCACATTACGAAGTAAGAATGCGTTCAAACATTCTCACGACGGCACTCTTAAACGGGCCGGATTAAACCTTTCCGCGGGCCGTAGTTTCCCCATCACTGGTCTAGGGCTATATCATTCTAAAGTATTAAGGTGGGTTCACATGAGGCTAACTATTGCACGCTATAGAAGATCACGCCTGCTTCCGGAAAATTACGTGGCCACAATGGGAAAATAGCAAATATTTGTCTCGTAGGGACAACCGTTGGCCATTGTCCCCACTGTTGTTTCAACTGTTCATACGAGGACAGTTCAGGGGCAACAGCAGAGGTTCAACGATTGCTCGCAGTAGTTAGACTCGTGTGAATCCACCTTTACAATGATTTCTCTTACTAAAGACTATGCAAATGTATTTATAAAGAAGTATTGAGCACAATCATTTAACCCTTATGAGACAGTTCAGTATGTAGTTTATATTTTAATTTGCTACTGTATTAAGTTTTTAAATGTTTATCAATTATTTTAAAGAGTTCTAAGTGGCACCAATGTATCGATTTTTTTGTCAAATTTAATAACTCAGTTAATCAATACCAAGTCAAACAATCTCATACAACAAGTCAATAGACACATACACATTTTAGAGATAAATCGATCTAAATTAAAATATTAAAAATTGTTCGTTTTTCATTCTTTATTATTTTAAAAATATTAATTATTCTTTTCTGTCAAATATTATTATGAAAAGTATTTTTTTACAGTCATTTAATTCTTGACTTTAAATTAATTTAATTTAATTTGAAATTATCTGCATATCTTAGATGAAAAGAGCATCAGTCAGAGCATGATATAATCGAATGCAAAATTCGATATTATATTTATTACTTTTAATATACATATGCATTCATCCTGATTTTATAACCCCAATAACATCTCAGAAATCCCTCATATATTATAAACTGTCATTCGTAAGCTCATACTATTAGTAATAAAATTAGTTGGGACACACCCAATTTTCTGCTCTTCTCCAATGTTAAAAAAAAGTACATGTGTTTGTATTTTAGTATAGTGGCGTTTTACAGACTAAATCATTTGAATTAGAGCTACCAAACTTGACACATAAATAGTTTGCAGAAGGAAATGTTCATCTCTAAACGATTTTATAAAAATTTTAACTAATTTAGCAAAAGTTTGACATCTTATCACAATGACTATCTGGATTATGATAACACAAAATAAATTTTTGCATGAAATTAAAATTCAAAATATTTTCTTTTTAGTAATACTGATTCTTTATGTATAATTTTTCGACTTTTGATCAATATTTAATACACATGTTAAGTATATTCTATAACAACGCATTTCATTGTAAAGGTGGAACTCAAACCGTTTTCATTGTTGTTATAAATATTTCATATTGGAATTTCTCACCATAGTTGACGATCAAAGTATGATTAATTTCGCTCATTTTCCCATGTTGAATAGGTTTTAATATAAGATATACATGTTAAGATCAACGTCATGTGCCCCGCCCACATGAACAGCGCCACCTACTGGAAAATGTAAAACTATTGAGTAAGCTACAAGCTTTCATACTGTAAACATCAATCTCCCATTAAGCGGAGTAATCTCCCATTAAGCGGAGTAATCTCCC
>JAPMOQ010008606.1:514196-543955 GCA_026543055.1 Argiope trifasciata | reverse complement strand
AAAAAAAGCAATACAAATTGGAATCTATATTATTCTTTAATTGCGGATGCGTCTAAAAATAACATTTGGCGTTAGTTCACTTACTGTTTCATTTTATTGTTCTATCATATCTTTCACTAGCTTATATACTATCGTCGATAGAGATTAAATATTTGCATTTCTAATATTTTTTTAAGTAAAATCTATTGAATAAAATATTATTTTTATCGTTTGAGACGATTTTATAAAATTAAAATAAGTCAATTAAATTTAATTATTTAAATTAAAATAAGTTAGCTTATAAAATCATATGAATAAACGAATTTTGAAAAAAAAACTGATAGTTAATTTTTCCCATTCGTGATTAATATTTTTTATTTAATACTACAAATTTAATTTCCAAATATTGATGCATAAAAATTTTTAATGAACATTTTGAGACAATGAATTAAATAATAAATATCTCATTAATAAAAACATCAAAATAAACCTGACTAAAACATTTTTGAAATAAATGATAAATTGTTTGTTTAAACTTTTTTCTTTTCATGTTCTTCGAAAATAATAGTCACGTGCTCTCACGTGTTCTTTGTATAGTTGTTTTTTAACAATAACAAAGAATCGTTTGCTCGAAGATTTAAATTTTTTGCCCTCATTTCAACTGAAACGATTGATTCATAATTCTTTCAGCCGTCGTTAAATCGCTACCTCAAATTTATTACGTATATTATTCTCAGTTGCAATAATGCTTCTTTTTCGCTTTTCAAAAGACGTAGATGAATATGAAAAAGTCATTTCAGTTATTAAATTTTGAAAAATTATTTTGAATTTGAAAATAAACACGAATTTATTGAAAAGTTAAAGTTTTGAATTTTAAGATGGCATAAAAGTGTTTCGTATGGCATAATTTCCTCCGAAATCACTATGGGAAAAAGAAAAAGTTTGACCATCTGTCGGTATGTACTTTCGTATAAGAATAAAAAGCGATAACTCAAGAGCGCTATGACTTAAAATAACAGAAATTTTTTCTGCTTCATATAATAAATTTTGAGGCATTTACAGTTGTAATAAAATCAAATTTTGATTTCAATCGAAGAAAAAAAGAATAATGAGCGTCCAAAATAAATTTTCGTATTTCTGGTACTTGTATGTGAACCATAAGCCAAACTATTGATTTTCAAAAGACAAAGCGCATGTGCTAGATTCACGACATTAGAACAATATTTTATAGATCTAAATTAATCCACAAGACCGGAGTTTTTAATTATACTATGATGCATAGAAGTCTTATGTGTAGGAATTTGAAAATAAAAATCTGAGCACTCCTAGTATTCCTAATGTCTTCCCTCAATCTTATTAGAGTATATGGGAGAACATTTTGTGGAAACCGTTCCTTCTGAATTGGTATTATTAACGTATTTTTTAAAACCTATAACAATTTTTTATGGTTTGTAAACGAAGTACTCTGGATAAAAGTACTGAAACAGCAGATAAAAATTATTTATTAAACTACATAATCTTAAAAATAATTGAGTACGAATTTGTTTATTTTATTTGAAAGCTAGCCGCCTTTGGCGGCCAGCTGGTTCGCCATGAGTAATGCATCCTAAAATTTTCAATTAAATCAAATATTCATTAGCCTTGAAGTAATTCCGGGCATTGATTGGCCTGAAATTAATATTTTCTTTAAGATAATGGACGGAAAGTTCTAAAAGAACACGTTTTCCTAATAATATTCTTTAATTTTATAAATAAGGCAGTTTTAATGATTGATTTAGAAGACTGATTGATGTAGCAACTTTTATTTAAAATATTAATAAAAATATTTTTGTAAAATATGGCTCACCCAGCAAAGTATGAAGAAATCTAAAACTCATTATTCATAAATGTATTGTTTGATTCAAGCTACATAAAATGTAATTATTTACTTCATTTATATCAAATTAATAGTCTTAAACAATATATATATGCCTATTAATAATATCTTACAAATTGGCCATTGGACCGGAATTTGAATGCATATCCTGTATAGATTCAATCCTGTATAAATAAAGATAATTTATTTAATGAATGATTTAGGTATTGCAAACGATTATAGAAACCTTTGCTTTGCATTTATTTTTTTAGAAAATATCACATTTATATATATTTTTTATTTTATCCAGTCACGTGCTAAAAGTTGCATTTCTTTAGATTTATTTTGCGATGATAGTTTTTTTTAATTTGAACTTCCGTCATTGTTTTTTTTTATTTTATCCAGTCACGTGCTAAAAAAACATGGTTAAAATATTTTTAAAAAATTCGTTAAAAATAGAAGCTTAAGTTATACATTAAAATACTGATACCATTAGAAAGCTAGTTTTTTAATCTTTAAATTGATGTAAAAATAATGTTTGTGCGATAATATTTTCGGAAGTCATAGCGGAAAAATATTGAAATTTCGCTTAAATTTTAATTTAAAATTTGAAAAAAAAGAGGCTCCGAGGTGCACATTCCCCACCTCCAAGGTATACATGTACCAAATTTGGTAGCTGTAGGTCCAACGGTCTGGCCTGTAGAGCGCCAACACACACACACACACACACACACACACACATTGAGCTTTATTATAAGTATAGATATGCAATATGATCCAAAAATCTGTATGCTTTATGCTTTAATAAATTTAAATTTAAT
Source organism: Argiope trifasciata (assembly GCA_026543055.1). Lineage (NCBI taxonomy): Eukaryota > Metazoa > Arthropoda > Arachnida > Araneae > Araneidae > Argiope > Argiope trifasciata. The sequence goes on along the minus strand of JAPMOQ010008606.1, from coordinate 541,300 downwards.
AGTTTAAATTTAATATACCAAAAATAATTAGCGAACTTGTGCGTATATTGTCGTTTGAAACATACCATAGCTATGCTCATATTAGTCTGTATGTATGCAAACACTAAAATTTAAAATCTTATCTAGATAAGTATCTGAAATTAGGAATATGATCCCTACATCAAAATTAACGCATTTAAATTTTTCGATCAAATTTGTCACTAGAATATGGTACTTTTCCTAAGCATGCAGTCGGTATTTTAGGTTATATTTGATATCATATGGCAATCTATAAAAGTTTTTTTAATATGCGAGTTATCTTTATGTTCAAGAAAAATATATAAATTGTCACCTATCACTTTTATGTATACGAATGATTTGTAACTATGTTAATGGTTATTTATGTGGAAATTATTGCCTTTTGTATTCAAATTCATTTCACTTTATAGTTATATGGTAACTATATTAGACATTTCTGAAATTACATCAAGCCAACAAAGAACAGTTCTGTCAGTAGTAGAACTTAACTGATTCTTTTGAGGCAACAACAACGCTAATATAGGATGATCCTCGTGATTTTAAAACGTGTTAAAATGCATTCTTTTCGCAATTTTAAGCAAGAAATTTTCACTTGACTTTTTACTGAAAAAACAGAATATATATTCAAATACAAGTTTTCCTCATTTGAAGAAAATAAATTTTTATCTTTATAGAAAGACTAAATTTAAAAAAAAAATATTCTTTCTTTAATGCTCTAAATGAGGTAGTCTCTAATTTTGCTTTTTCTCCCACTCAACGTAATAAAAGAGCAGATTTCTTCGCTAGAACATTGTCAGAAAGAATTAGCATTTTCCCTTTAAATACAACGAAGTAAATTAAATTTACTTTCTCTTCTTTTGAACATGCTTTTACTTTATTGTTGTAAGTACCCTTTTTGTTTCCTTCCATTTTATTGTTTATTCTTTTGGAAAGGAAATTTTCATCTACATTGTATTCTAGTTGATAGAGTTTGAAAAAATGAATTAAAAATAAACAATATTTCATTGATGTTTTTTAACATTCAGTGACAACTAAAATAACAAAAAAAAAAAATCGTTTTCAAATTTATTTTATTTATAACCATATTTTCCCATAATTTGTACTTCGCCATTTTACTTTAATGCAAGGAATATAAATTGAGAAATATGCATAATTATAGCTTTAGTGATAATGTAATTTTTGTTAGATTCCAAAGAACTCGTCTTCTTTCAAGAACATTTTTCAAAGAACTCGTCTGTCTACTGGAACTAATCGGTTTATAGGGAGTCATATTTTTTTAGATCAAAATGGCAATAAAAATTGATAACATAATTCTGAAGTTTAAATGGACGATTTTAAATCCCTAGTTTTATTCAAAGAAATATATTTTTTCGTGATTGAAAGAAATAACTGTATCGATAGAACAATAAGAAAGAGTTCAATTTAATTTATTTTGAATATTAATGAAAAAGAATATTCGAATTAAACATTTAGTTCATCGTCATCATACCTACTAAAATTATTCGTGTGAAATAAAATTAAGAATAAATAAATGTTTTATTTAGAAAGTTGAAATTCTAAAAAAAAAATTCACAAGTTTATGATTCCTTATTTCAGTATCACCAATAAATGTCAAATTTATCTCTACCTAGATGCGTTTTTTAAATTTATGTATCGCCATTCTCATGAACGAAAAGATGAATACACTTTTAACTGACGAATTTCTTCTAAAATATGATACTAATTTACAGTCGGTCATAATATGATACTAATTTACATTCTGGCGCATTGTTACATTCGTCTAAATTGTTCCATTTCTGGGTCATCATTTTCATTGATTTGAAATATATTTGTAGGTAAGTAAATTCTACAAATATATTTAACCAAATCTCGAATATCTAAAATGTGAATAATGGTTTTAATTAAAAACAATTCATACGTAGGAGGAAACGTTCAGGATTTCACATTCAAGTTAATCAGTTATTATTACCTCTACAACAACTCTGCGTAAGATTATTGAGGAAAGATATGACTCAACGCGGAAGGATATTACTTAATTGATGTTCACTGATTACATTTCCATTTGTAATAGTTCTGAAAAAGTATAAAAAAAGAATAATTAAAAGTGAATGAGACATTTCATTTAATTTTTGTTCTGAATGTTGTATTTTTAATACAATAATTTATTTCTGACAAAACAGAACTTCAGAAATAATTTGACACCAGATTAATTCAACTGATTTTATGTTATTGTTTTATCATAAATCAAATGTTCTAAAACACTTTATTGATAAAAAATATTCCAAAATGATTAACGAAATTTAATCTAAAGCCTGGATACCTATACAAATTGTTGGAAATCAAATGTGCGAAAATAATTTATCGATGCAAAGTAACTTGAAACTGCTTAACAACATTTGCTCCGAAATCAGTGTGTCAGTACAGATTGTTATATCGTTAAGTCAAATGCGCTAAATCACTTCATTGGTGCAAAGTATTCGAAACTGTTTAACGAAATTTAATCTAAAGTTAGTGTATTTTCGCAAATTTTTATGTCAATTTATTGACAATCAAATGTGCTAAAAATTATTGAGGCAAAGTAACTCGAAACTGTTTAATTACATTTACTCTCAAATCAGTGTAGCAATACAAATTGTCATCTAGAAATATCATAAATCAAATGTACTAAATTAATACACTTTACCTAGAAATTCAAACCGTTTTTTAAATGTCGCAACAGAAATTTTATCGTGATTTTCTTCCAATTTTGAAAGCTAAAGAAGAAGAATTTTGCATAATGTCTGAGCAGTTTAAAGTTCGAATAAAAAATTGAAATTATTGCACTAAAATAACCTTTTGAAATGTTAGTAGAATGAAACTCTTAATAAAGGGAATAAACTATTATTAGTTATTGCGAGCCAAAAAACGATAAATGTTGCAGATCTTCAAAAAGCACATTTTTTGCAACTTTCAATCAGAGAAATTTTTAATATTAAAAATGTAAATCCCTCTATATGTTATTTTAATATCGTTCGTTGGTCTCCAAACTAAAAAAATCCAGAATAATCCCAAAATTTCGTAGCCAAATTTATTCGAAAGAAGATTATTTTTGTGGTGTAATGAAAACAACTATGATTTTGCTTACTTTATGACAGATATGACGCATGGACTATCGATGGTATGATTAATTTATATCATGTTTATAAAAAAAAAATGTATGAAAATTATAAAAACAGTCAAGAAATATAGTAAATATAGAAATATTTGGTTATAATAAACTTCATACTTGGTTCTAAAATTTTAAAATTTTAACTACTTATAGATAATATACCTTTTAAAAAATCCATAGGTCTGCTTCATTTTTAAGAATTTCGCTTGCAATTTTACGGCATTTGTATGTAATAATTACTTTGGCTTGGATCCAAAGTGGTGTTCACTGTATTTTATAAGTCATTGTTATTAAAATAATAGAATTTTCTTCATTACTTTTTTCTTAAATTATTTATCCAATAGAACTTTTCTTATACTATTAGTATACATTAAAATTAATATTTAATAATTAATTGTTATAAAAAGAATAGAATTTTATTCATCATTTTTTTCTTAAATTATTTATTCAATAGCACTTTTCCTATACTATTAGTATACATTAAAATTAATATTTAATAATTCATTGTTATTAAAATAATAGAATTTTATTCATCATTTTCTTCTTAAATTAATTATCCAATAGCACGTTTCTTATACTATTAGTATACATTAAAATTAATATTTAATAATTCATTGTAATTAAAATAATAGAACTTTATTCATCTTTTTTTTCTTAACTTAATTATCCAATAGCACTTTTCTTATACTATTAGTATACATTAAAATTAATATTTAATAATTCATTGTTATTAAAATAATAGAATTTTATTCATATTTTTTTCCCTTAAATTATTTATCCAATAGCACTTTTCTTATACTTTTAGTATACATTAAAATTAATATTTAATAATTCATTGTTATTAAAATGATAGAATTTTATTCATCACTTTTTCTTAAATTATTTATCCAATAGAGATTTTTATATACTATTATTATGCATTAAAATAAGGTCGCGGTAGCCTGGTTGGTAGAGCGTCAGTCTCGTAACCGAAAGGTCGCGGGTTCTGTCCTCGTCTCAGCCAAAGACCGCCATGTTGGTTAATGGCAGATGGGGCACGTTAAATATGTCGTGACTGCAAAGTCCTCCAAGTTCCCATAACCAAACGATATCTCTGGGGGTACTGAATCGGGGATGAGTCGGTCTCTGATTGGGATCTAAATTCTGACTTGAAGATGTATGAATGAGTTCTACCTTCCCCTAAAAAAGGGTTGTATCGTGTGTGTTCGAGCAAAGTCGTACTTTCACTTTAACGGTGCTCATTAACAAAGAGAGGTGCACGCTTCTGCCTTCATTCGAAAGATCTACGCTCATTCGGGCTTGGTATGACCAGATGGCAATTGACCCATCACCAAAATTAGTATTTAATTGATAATTTCGTTTTAAAAGCATTAAAATATCTAGTTATCATAGAGAGCATAAAACCAAAGATTATTTCATAATTTTACACACCAGGAAGGAAGTGATAAATCAGTTCCAAAATTCCAACTTTGCAAGGAAAGAAAATTTTTAAAAAGTAATCGTACATTCATAGCAGCTTTCTTCTCAAAGTTTCTTTACACATAATTTAATATCAAAACAAAACAACAACAACAACTTCCCCCATTTATTCTTGTCGGAAATTAGCCAAAATGCTGAGATCATCCTTCATGCGCCAAAGAGTCTCCCAATTCTCTGTTCCAAAATTTTTTACAAATTAATTCTTTCCCTAGCTTTCATTTCCAACTTTTGGCGCCCACTTTTGATTGATGAACGAGTGCTATACACAGCGCGACGCAAGCAGAGGGAGGGAGAAAAAAAGAACGTTGCAGGTGGTAAATATAGAATCTTTTTTTCTCTCAGTCATTATCTAAACGTAGTGAGAGTAATCGCATTCCTTCCACTCATAGACAGAATTCTCACTGGGTTTGTTTTGAGCAGCAGTATCTGTCTATCTGAGAGTCTCTGTCTATCCTTAGTGACGAAAAGAACGTGGGAAGCATGGAATTGTTTAGGGGGGAGGCAAGCTGCGTGTGAAATGCCCATTAAGCCCCAGAGCAGTTCATGGCTTTTGTAACTTTGTAGTTAAGGTATCCGACTACGTTCGGAGGAAGGATTTTGAATAATGAGATTTTTAAAAAAAAACTATTTTTAGATGTATTGTCAATTACAGTAAAAGCTCCTTATTCGCGCTTCCTTCATTCGCGTTTTCACTATTCGCGGATTAAAAAAATGCGACCCAATTCCTCTATTCGCGGCTAAAAATTTCTTTATTCGCGGATCTAATAAGTACATACATAATAATAAAAGGGTTCCAATAGGTATCTAACCCAGTATCATTTGTAAATGCCGTCAAATGGACTAATGAAAAAAGTAAAATAGATCTTATTACAACTTTGTCTAAAGTATGTTGTTAAATGGAAACTGCAAACATAGCCGAAATCGCGAATGGAATAGGACGAGATGGGTTCGAACAGATAGAATCATTCAGGAATTGCTTGAATCGCTAGATGAAGATCTGACTGAAACCGACTTGGAAGAAATGTTCAATTCACAGCCCATTGAAGAAGAGGCTTCAACAAGAACTGGAAACGTGACATTTCATTTGAAAAATCTTAGTGAAGGTTTAAGAATGGCAAATGAGCTTTGCGATTTCTTTATGAGCATTGATCCGTCTAGGGAACGAAGTCTTATTTTTAAGAGGCAAATTGCTAATGCGACTGCTGCTTATCAGTCTGAATGGAAGGAGCTTTTAAAAACTGCCAAACAAGAGAAAATGACAAAATTCTTCAAACCATTGCCTAAGCCGTAAGATAATTAATCAAAATGTTCAAAAACTTCAATTAAATTGATTTTTTATACATTTTTTTTATTTTATCACCTAGGAACGTATCCCCTATAGTCCCATATAAATGACCATTCCGTATTCACGGTTTCTGTATTCGCGGCATATTTATGGAAAATATACCCCGCGAATAAAGAGCTATTACTGTATTTGTCTTTCTCAGAGTCTCTGCCTATCCTGTCTGTAATTAAGGTATCCTACTACGTTCGAAGGAAAGATTTTGAAAAATAGGATTTTTTAAAAACTATTTAAAACTATAATTTTTAGATGTATTGTCAATTATAATACAAAACACTATAAATCCAAAAAAAAATTATCAAATTGCGATAGAAAGGGGTCGGATGATACTTTTATTAGAAAGTATATTTCAAATTTCGGGATAACCACTACAATTATCTCTTAATTAATTAAAAAGAGCACGGAATTAAAATTCTATACATAGTACAAACTTATATAAGTGCTAAGTAAGTTTGTACTATGTATAGAATTTTAATTTTTTGTAAGATATCTAATTACTTTCTAAGAAAATTTTTTGGAAATTTCTATTTTTTAAAAACTATTTAAAACTATGAACATGATGAATTGTATCAAACTATTATGAATACAGAAAACGTATTTGAAAATATAATATATTTTGAGAAATAGGGAAATTAGTAATAATTTTTGTGAAATTTAACCAAAATGGTAAACACTTCACACAAAATTGTGATGCAACAATCGTATTTTTCTTTCTACACAAGTTATGGAATACAATGATGAATGAAATGAACCAAAATCTAAGAAATATCTTGAGATGCCAAAAAGTCATGGGTAAAAATATAGGTATATATGTATTTTTCTCCTAAATTCACTACTTAATTTTTCTAAAAATACCTAAAAATGAAAAATTATTTGACCAATAATAAAACTTTTGGTTCAGGTCATTGCCCATATTATTTGAACCACACCCTGAAATTTCTATCCAAATACATTAATAATAATACATTAATACATTTTTGAGATATAATGTTAATATGAGATATAATGAGATATAATGTTTTAATGAAAATTAAAATTTTGAGAAAATCGACGCTAAAGACGAGTTTTAGCTGAAAAATATGTGAGCTTGGATAATAGATGAGGCCTTCCATTTCCTAGAAAAGATAAACCGTTTTGGAAAGAGAAAGTCTGAACTACAAGAAATGACCACATTGGCGAATTTTTTTGTTATTGATAACCAGTGTTTTTAACGTATTCAGATACCTTAAATTTGATAGAGAGAACCCATAAAATGAATTAATAAGCTGAATGTGAAAGATGGGTCAAAAATTTGGCGCAACTTAAAAGAATGAATAATTGGCAGGTGGATTGACGATATAAAAATGCCGGTTGCACAAGAAGAGCAATGCGATTGGATTTCTTTATTCATGAGATTAGAATATATTTCTTGCATAGTTTAAACCATTAAATATTACAGAAATCATTTACATAAGATTTCAGTTTGGTTCTAATTACAACTTCTGTCGAAGCAATAGCAGGGTTATTTTTTAAAAATAATCTTCGTAATTTTAATTCACCGATAGACATCGAGAGCGATACCTGAGCTTGTATCTGTCCCTCAAGATTTTGAGCATAACAAGCTGAACTATAAAGGCCTTATCACACGGCGAAATATCGTCAGCACTTTCCCGTTTCTACCCTCAAGAACCAGTCAAGCAAGTTTTTCGTAATCGACAACTTTTTCTAACCAGCTTATAAATGCCGACATAGTGACGGAAATATTGTCGGCAAACGAAATTCAACCAATCATGTGAAACTTTGAAGTGACGTCACTTTCGTTCTCGTTGCTGACGGAAAGTGCCGACGATATTTCGCCGTGTGTTAAGGCTTTAAGGGGGTCTGGTGGATATTTAAACCAAATCCACTCAATCACTCCACTTTCGCGCAACTGTATGCAATAAGTTGGCCATGTCTTATTGCAATAGAATGAACGGTACGACAGTGCATAAAATAAGGACAAATATTCATTTTTATATTTTAATTAAAATATTGAAGCAACAATATTTCCGCTGAATTATTATTTAATTTGTTTTGTATGTATAATTTAATGAATATTAATTATTAATTTACCTGCTACGTTACATTTCACTAAGTAGGTTTTGTAATAAATAATTTTTAATGTTATATATTTTTGAAAATGTATTATTTTATTTTGATATCTTATTAGTTAATTCTTTCATTATAATTATACATAATAATTATATTTCATAATGATATCATAATTTTTAATAAGGAAATCATTAGTTAATAATTAAGGTGTGGAGCAATGTAGATTATTGTGATTTATGCCGGAAGCAACGGGACTTATGTTTTCAGGAACATATCTTTAATAATCACATTCACACACGAACAAACACAAAGACAAGACATTCACGCACGCAGCTTAACAGTAGAGTATCCCATCTCATTCTAATTACACCCGCAATGCATTATGGGATGGCATATGGGATAGCCTATCAGGCATCTCCATTTAGTATCCAAAAGATAAGAGTTATGTAACTGCTACAAGAGAAAATATTGGAGTAACAGTATTTCCACTGAATTACTATTTAATTAATTTTTATGTATAATTTAATGAATATTAATTATTAATTTACCTTTCATGTTATAATTTCTCTAACTAAGTTTTGTAAAAAACAACTTTTAATGTTATATATTGTTGAAAATTAATCTTTTAATTTTGATATCTTATCAGTTAATTCTTTCATTATAATTACTCATAATAATTGTATTTCATTATGACATCATAATGAAATTATTCATTATAAAATAAGGTAATAAATAAGGTATAATTCATTTATAAATAAAGTAAATATTTTACAAGTGCAGCTATAATAAGGTAATAAATAAGGTAAATATTTTACAAGTTCAATTAAAATAAATCATATATTGATTTAATTAAAAATGCGAAACCAAATTGAACAGTTACTAAAAGATAGATTTCACACAGTTCATTGATTGTACAATGTCTAAATTTGACCCTGCATATTAAGTACAATTTTTTTTAAATACAAGCCCTGACAATTGGGACTTCATCTAATCCTACATAACAGTCCTATTTTCAGACGTTTAAATCATAACAGCAAAAAGTTTTTAGTACTATTTATTAGCAGAATTAAAAAATTAACATTACAAATTCCTGACATTGAATATCCCAGACACTCATGGCCGTGCTATCTTTTTCCGTTTCGGAACTTACCCCTTTAAATACGCGCCTGCGATAGCAAAAGTAAGAAAATAAACATTCAAAAATAAGAACTCTTCGAGGTCATTCTATGCCGAATATTACGTCAAGTTACATAATCCGAGAATGGCATCGGTCCAACAAATCTCAACTTCTCCCGGTCTTCACTAGCTTGGCGCCTGGCTATTTGTTTTTTCTAAGATCCCGTTTCCCGCCTTTTTTTTCTATTTGTTCTTGTTTGGAATCGGTTGACTTCCTGGCGCTGATGAGAATGATTTTTTTTTTGGCTTTTGTTTTTGCTTTTGTGGCGTGATTCTTGCTTAAATACCTCTTCTTGGCTGATTTCACTGATTACTTTCAATCTCATCGAGCGTTATGTTTTTAGGAAGTTTTAATTGCATTCTGTTATCGCCAAAATAGATGTTATTTTGTACCAAGAAAGAGATACGCGGATGAATTATCGCCAACTCTCTTAATTGAGTGTAGATTAATGTTTGTTTACTCTTCTGACTCGTTCTTTGCGTTGTAGTATCTCTCGAGAAACGTGAATGCCTGGTTTTTTTTTTGAAGCTCTGCCCAAATCTCGAAATTTATTTGTTATCTTGCCGGAAGTGATTTGGTTTTGATAATTTCTACACCATCTTTTCAAAACAAAAATGCAATAGGCCGATACAGATTTAATTTTTGCAAATAAAAACGACAAACAAAATTGCTGATACGTGCTTTTTAGTTTTATCCAAATTTGAAACTTTCTTTGCTTAGTTATATGAACGCTTCGATACTGCTGCGTTCAGTGGTGGCGGGGTGGTCGGCTGTATGCAAGAAGAAGAAGTTATATGAACTGTAACCCCTTGAGGACCAGCGCGCCGGAAATAAAACTCAGTCACGGGACCGAACGCTCTGAAACGGAGCGTCACTACCGGTCCGCGCATTTTAAGCAGTTAAGCCTAATTTTACAAAAAAATTCGTATAAAATCAGCATTTTAATAAAAAGACTCCAAATTTATATCCCATCACATATTATAATCCACAAAATTATATTCCCATCACATATTTCAAAACTTCTACGAAACACACACATAAAAAAACGCCGCCAAAACCGAACACCATTCATAAATATTTTACTCTTACCCCTTGCAATAATCCTCTGAATGTACTCCCCCATATTCTCCTAACGAAAAAAAGCAATAAACAAGTCACTTATCAGTCAAAATATAAACACAGCGCGCAATAAATCCCAGACCTTTAAAGAGCCGTGATTCTCACTTTGTTTACATCAATAAATATATCAAATACAGAAGCATAGAACAGAAACTAATGCCCGTTCATGAAGGCCAAATACCATATGAGTCGAATGTTGTGAAAACCGTTGCAGTTTACCGCCATCTAGTAGCATTTAAAAATTCAAATAAAACGTTCCGATTACGCATACGCGACGCTGGTCTCTCCATATCAATCGGAGCTCTTCGCGTGGAAGCGACGCTGGGCTGATAAGAGTGGAATCGCTGCGTCGCGTCCACGAGACCTTGGTCGCGAAGGGGTTAAAGCAACACAAATGTTATTTTGGGATGGTCATCATAATTTTGGACAGCGGTCAGATGACGAGGAGGACATATGAACTGGTTCCCTCAGACCCGTTTAAACGAGGGTTCTTCGGTGGTATCGGGTCTCGAACATGAAAACCTCCAGTTCAGAAATTGAGGCATCACCACCAGACCACCGCAATCCACTTTATTTGCTATTTTCGTGGGAGTGTTTTTGATTTTTTCGCTTCTGCTAAAACCGAAGAAAAGTAGGAAAAGTCGTTATATGGTTAGTTATTGTAGATAAAAGGCTGTTTTCTCATAAAAAGAAGACAAAGGCTTGAAATCCAAGACTTAGAGACAGAAAATCTTAAGCGTTTAGATTATCTATATTGCGATGACTTGATCCTGACTTATCAATAAGAGAGTAGAATTTCAGACAATTCGTTTATTTACAGCCATATATGTTCATAAGATCAACTTGCTCTAATCTAGGTTAAAATATTTGATATTTGCACCATTTGGAAGTGGATGATATTTACACAACAGTCGAAGGTTGAAGGTTTGTCGTGAGTTTTTTTTCCAATTCGGAGAAATAACACAAGACACTAATAGGTTGTTAATCAGCGCGACAAATTCAAAGTCTCTTCTCCCTCTATTTTTTTTAAAACCCCCATATTTCCTTTGTTCAATTAATATTTGCAAATAAAAGCGACAAAAATAAGAAAATTGCTAGAGTGATTTTTTAAGTTTTACCCAGATTTGGACTTTCCTTTGCTATTTCCTCCGATCTTTTTTATTTTTTCGTTCCTTCTGAAATCGAAGAATAGAGAAAATTTACATGCTTAACTTTTGTAGATAAAAGTGCGCCCCGTTTTATAAAAAGTAGAAAATTGCTTGAAATCTACAATTTTCTATTATTTTTTAAAAACAGAACAGCTGGATGATCTATTTATAATTTATTTTTACTTTTGTGTTCGTAGTACTGATATCATTGCTTGAATATCGTTTCAAATCACAGAAAGCAAAAAAAGGAAACGGGTCGTTTCAGATTTAATTTTTTTAAATAAATGTGCCAAAAATATGAAAATGGTTAGTGCCTGATTTTTAAAGTTTCAACTGAGATTTGAAACCTATTTATTAATTTCACAAAAGTATATAATTTTTATTTTCTTATGCTCTTTCTGAATCCAAAGAAAATAAGAAAAGTCATGATACGTACAACTTTTTGAAATGAAAGTGATAAAAAAAATATTAAGTAAAATTGCTTGAAATCTATGATTTCGGGTTAGTTTTTCAAACAGAAAAAAAAAGTTCCAACTACTTTCATGATTTATGTACAATGAATCGAAAACAAATTGATTGAACCTTTAAATTGAAAAAAGCTTTTTTTTTTTGGAAGCTTTAAAATAATTCCAGTCTCCCCATACCCAAGTTAAATGCATTAGGGTTTGTTTCTAACTCCAAATCACTATTTTAAATGTTGCATTGAAATCACTGGGTCTTTGAGTTATCACGTTTATATGTTTCTACAAGTACAGATCTACAGATGGTCAAAAACTCCAGTTGAAATTGGGTCAAAAGTTTATAGAATTTTAGGTTATGGATATTAATTCTGAGTATCGAATTTTATCTATATGTCTTTTTTTAATTAGAGTATTGACTTGTATTCAAACAGCCGGACAGACTTTCTTTGAGAGGACTTTGCACAAATTTGATTGAGATCTACAAATTGGGTGTAAAGATTTGTGAAAGGTGGTGCTGGCTCGGAATAGAACTCGGGACCTTCGAGTCGGAAGCTTCGTAACATAACCACTAGACAAAAGAAACTGCTCGTGTCCCGTAGATGTTATCTGGCTCATGAACTTACCACCACATTTCTCCCCCTCCAGTGAGTCTTATGTGAGAAGAACGATGTTATCGCACCAAGTGTTTTTGGCGGGCGACGAACGATTTTATCGCGCCAAGTGTTATGGCAGTCTAAGAACGTTTGTTATGGCGATTTTTGCTACAGGTAGAGGGCGTCACGAAGGTTGTATGAAGGTTGGAGGTTTTTTGTCCGAGGTCAACAATGTGAAAGGTTGTGTTAGCTAGGAATAGAACTCGGGACCTTTGTGTCGGAAGCCTCCTAACATAACCACTAGACAAAAGCAATTGCTCATGCCTCGTAGATGTTATTCTAGTTTATGAACTTACCACCACAGACTGTATACTGAATTTCAACCATCTAGCTCAGAGCGTTTTTGTGTTATAATTGTACAGATGGACATTTTCCAAAAATGTGATTTCTAATTTAGGGAGATCTAAAACGTGGAGATTCGTCAAAATCTCGTGTTCGAATTTTTTCAGGATTATTCTTACTAGAAAGTAATTCAGAATTTAGATATTTAATGAATTATTGAATGTGGTTTCGATTTCACAGGACGGCAGTAATGTAAGCTGTTTCTTAACTTTTTTTAAAGGAAAATTTCGAAAAAATTACATAGTAATATGTAGATTTCTAAAATGATTTAAAATAATTTTTGTGCTATAACATTCTTGGAAATTGTTTAAGAATAGTTAGAATCACTCTTAATTTTTAATTAATTAAAATTTTCATAAAACAATTTTAAAAAATCGTTCTTAACTGCTCTAGCTTATATTTGTACTAATTCCTTTTGTACTGTATTGGCATATACGAACAGATATGCCTTCAATTTTATTATTAACTAGCCGCCTTTGGCGACCAGCTTGTTCGCCATGAGTAATGCGTTCTAAAATTTTCAATTAAATCACATATTCATTAGCCTTGAAGTAATTCCGGGAATTGATTGGCCTGAAATCAATATTTTCTTTAAGATGATGGACGAAAAGTTCTAAAAGAACACCTTTTCCTAATAATATTCTTTAATTTTATAAATAAATCAATTTTAACTCTCGGTTATGCTTCCAAAATATTAAAAATGTTTTTTTCGGTGATGTTGCCAAAATATTAAATATGTTTTTTTTTAAGAAAGCGAGAAGGGGAAAAAGTATTGAATTAATGATACAGATATTGCAAACGATTATATAAATATGCCATTAAGTCCGGATTTCAATGCATATCCTGTCTAAATTCAATCAGGTTTACCAAACACAATGAAGATTTATTGAGTTAATAATATAGATATTGCAAACGATTATAGAAACCTTTGCTTTGCATTTATTTTTTTTATATAATATCACATTTTATATTTCTTTTATTTTATCCAGTCACGTGTTAAAAGTTGCATTTCTTTAGACTTGATTTACGATGATAGTTTTTTTTTTATTCGAACTTCCGGCATTCTTTTATTTTATCCAGTCACGTGATAAAAAACATAGTTAAAATATTTCTTTAAAAATTCGTTAAAAATAGAAGCTTACGTTATAAATTTAAAACTCTGATATCGTTAAAAAGGTAATTTTTTAATCTTTAAATTGATATAAAAATCCTGTTTGTGCACTAATATTTTCGGAAGGTATAGCGGAAAAACGTCGAAATTTCGCTTAAATTTTAATTAATTCAAATTCTAATTAAAAATTCGAAAAAAGGGCTCCGAGGTTCACATTCCCGACTTCCAAGGTATACATGTACCAAATTTGGTAGCTGTAGGTCCAATGGTCTGGCCTGTAGAGCGCCAACACACACACACACACATTGAGCTTTATTATAAGTATAGACTAGCTGATACCCGTCGCGTTGCTGCCGCAGAAGAAATAATCTTGGAAATAACGTTTGGAATTGTTATTTTGTTTGATTAAGAATGATAGAAAGAATTATATATTTTTTTGTCGACAATAAATGCATTAATTGAAATTGAACTATATATAAAGGAGGAGCATGAATAGCATTTATGCTATTTTTATTATTCTGCTCTACAAACAACTATTCATTTTAATTTATTAGATTTGTGTATTCTTTTAGAATTGTAAAGCTTGGTGTTCTTTCAGAATGGTAATGAAAGAAACTATTTATTGTCCCTCGTGATTCATTTAAAAATCGTTCAGAATTCTCTCGTTTAATGTTAAAAAAATGTGATTGAAATATTTGCTTTTAAAATTGATCAAACATAGAAAATATATTCATGCCATGATATCTTTTATGTAGTTGAAAAGATAATTTTTTGGAATTTAAAATGTGCAAAATTATTTATACTATAATATTTCAGGTAGTTACTGCAAAAAACGCTTCAATTTTATTAAATGTTTAGTTAAAATTTTAAACATATTGGATTTATTCTCCTAAAACTTTCTCGCTCACTCTCTAATAAAACTATTATCCCAGAGAAAGATTAGCATTGCATTTACGTACAATAGTTGCGAAATATGAACGTCTAGCTTGAATCTAGCATTTTTCCTGAATCATTTGGGTCTGTTTGAAGAATTATTTGGTGGTTAATTCTTGGTTAATGAATGCGGTAAATATCTCAGAAAGTATTTTTTATACTTTAGATAATTTTACTATGCCTATAACCATCCTGTAACTGCAAATAATAAGCAGTCGAAGTTTTATCGGAATTGGATGAGCAGTACGATTGCGCGTAAGAGACATACAAACAAAAATTCGCTTTTATTTATATAGATAGAGATTAAATATATATTCATTTAGGTAACTGTATTATATTTATCTTATTAAATCATACGCATAGGATGAATATTCATTTTAGTAACTATGTGATGTTCATATTATTAAATCACTCGCATTGGGAAAATATTCATTTAGGTAACTGTTTAATGTTTATTTTGTTAAATCATGCGCATAGGAAAAATATTCATTTAGTAATTGTATGATGTTTATTTTATTGAATCATGCGCATAGGAAAAATATTCATTTAGTAATTGTATGATATTTTATTGAATCATGCGCGTAATTAAAATATCCATTTAGGGAACTGTATGATGTTCATTTTATAAACTCATGCGCATAGGATGAATATTCATTTAGGTAACTGTATGATTATTTTATTAAATCATGCGCATAGGAAGAATATGCATTTAGGTAACTGTATGATGTTTATTTTATTAAATCATGCTCATAGGATAAATATTCATTTAGGTAACTGTATGATGTTTATTTTACTAAATCATGCTCATAGGATGAATATGCATTTAGGTAATTGTATGATGTTTATTTTATTAAATCATGCGCATAGGAAAAATATTCATTTAGGGAACTGTATGTTTATTTTATTAAATCATGCGCTTAGGCAAAATATACTAGAAACACAAATATTCTTGACAAAGACGAAAATGAAAGGACTTCGAGATTGCAACAAAACAGCGATTATTTCCCACCCACCTCCACATTTTGACGAACTGGAATATCTCCTGAACCGAAATCTCAAAATCATCGTCCTCTTTGTGCATCAGCCCTTTGCCGAGATTCCCATAAAGGAAATATGATGACGGAATCTCCCTTTGCTTTCAAGAATTCAATTTTGAAATCATTTGCATATCCATAGGTGGGAGAGACTTATGAAATTCTGGAAGAATGAAGTTTTACATCAGTAATATCTTGGGGGATCAATATCCCGAGAAATCGTCTTTACCGTTAGGGGGGATGCGCGTTCCTAACGACCCCTTTGCCGTCTTCCGGAAAGAAAGGGAGACAGACACAGAATGCAAAGTTTTCTATTTTCGACTCAAGCATGTATTAAATCTTCGCATTTCGTGCCGACACATGATTCTGTTTGGCTTGGTGGGTGTGGATCTCTGCTCCATCCCCACTGCGTGGGTGAGACAAAGGGACGCGCTGGTTTAAAAGGGATTAGGAACGAAGGGGGTGAAATGCTAAAGAGGAAAGACGGAGAAATCGTCTTAGGATCCGGTTCCATTCGAATATTGAATGAGTCGCGGCGCAACAGGTATTTGGTAAACACATTCTGTAACAGAAAGGGTTTCCGTGAAAGGGTGGAATACACATATTTTGATGTGCTCGACGAAAGCTCATTGAAACCGAAAATATTTCTCAACAAGTAAGATGTTCCATATCGTTCGCAATTATGTGTATAACAATATATAAAAAGAATGTTATAATAAAGAATTAAAATAATATATATAGAATATTAAAAGAAGCATATATAGCATATATTTTAAAAGAATGTATTATATCTATTAAATTATATTATGCATTGTGTCGTGCAGGTGTCGGATAACAGTTTGTGGGATGGAGTTCCATGCCTGTTGCACTTGGGCGGTCAATGCAGGGACGGTTAATGCTGGTTGTGGGTGAGGCTGGAGTTGTAGTCCAATAATGTCCCATACGTGCTCGATTGGAGAAAGATCTGGTGATCTAGCAGGCCAAGGCAACATGTCAGCACTCTGTAGAGTATCTTGGGTTACAACAGCGGTATGAGGGCGAGCGTTATCCTGTTGGAAAACACCCCCTTGAATGCTGTTCGTGAATGGCAGCACAACAGGTTGTATCACTAGACTGACGTACAAATTTGCAGTCAGGATAATCACGATAGTGCTCCTGCTGTTATACGAAATTGCTCCCCAAACCATAACTCCAGGAGTAGGCCCTGTGTGTCTAGGCCGCAGACAGGTCACTAACAGGCGTTCACCTGGCCTCCTTATAACCAACAAATGGCTATCACTGCGACCAAGGCAGAACCGGCTTTCATCAGATAACACAACAGATCTCCACTCCGTCCTCCAACGAGCTTTAGCTTGACACCACTCACGTCGCAAACGGCAGTGGTTTGGAGTCAGTGGAATGCACTGTACAGGGCGTCTGGTTCCGAGCTGTCCTTGAAGTAACCGATTTGTAACAGTTCATTGTGTCACTGTGGTGCCAAGTGCAGCTCGAATTTCAGCTGCAGACGCAGTACGATTAGCCACAGCCATACGCCGAATACGAGGTCTTCCCTCTCAGTAGTACCACGTGGCAGCCCGGAACCTGGTCTTCTTGAGGCAGTACCTTCCCTTGACCACTTTCACCAAAACTCATGCACAGTGGATACATTCCTGCAATATCGCGGAAAGAAAACCCACCTTCTCGTAGCCCTACAACACGACCTCATTCATACTCAGTGAGCTTCTGATAATGGCTTCTTCGTCTTCTCAGAGGCATCCTTAACTAACATTAACCCACTACGTCAAATCTCAACTGTCAATAACGATCATGAACCTTACAGCGCTTATTTAAAGCAAATCTCATTTGCATGTTCATAGTGTCGCTACTAGCGCCACACTTACGCGTGTAGCTCGAAATTTGAATCGACGTCATCTTTCAGATGTATAAACACGCCTACCAAATTTCGTTTATCTAGCGCAGCTCCTTCCTAGTGTTGGGATTTTTTTCCATCAGTGAGTATATATATATATATATATATATATATATAATAGCCTATGCGTTTTTCAGATGATTAAGTCAAGAATCCTAAGATGATGAGATTTACTTGGTGTTTTTCAGATCTCACGATCGCCAAACTCCTTTATGTATATGAAGCCAAGATTTTGATAAGATTGATGCATTACCGTTTTTATTTTGTTATATTCGGATGATTACAGCAAAGACGTTGGAATAATAATGTTCCGAACCTGTAATTTTGCTTTCCCTTGCTAATACTGTCATCGTAAGGAAGACAGATTTACAGTAATCTGTATGGAATAGTGAATGGGTGGGGCGTCACTTGGTGACGAATTTGGCCATAAAATGGATAGTACCCGAAACATCGAGAATTTCCGTGATCCGTCCATTAAGAGCCGAGATACATCCGGAATGCTCCTGATTGGTCCAGAAGATTTTAGCCCCGCCTCCCGCCGCTAGATTTAAGGTTGCCATTCTCCGGAGTGTGTGTTCGATCGAGAAGACGAGAAGCGCGGCAGAGTGGAATCGAGAAGTAGCGGATCTGTCCAGTTGAATCGAGAAGAAGTGCGGCAGTATTGAATTGAGAGGTCTTGGAAGCTGAACGAAATACGGCGGTGGTCGATCGAGTAGACCTAAATAGAGAAGTCTTGAACTGAGGAATCCTGAACGGAGGACAGTTTGATCGCTGTGTGGTGTATTTTGACGAAGCCTGTGTCGTGTGTCGTCGCCGGGAACGGAGCTGTCCTGAACTGAGGAGTAGTCCCGTTGTGCGAAGTAGTGAGTCCGCAGTGATGGCAAGAAGAGACAGAGGAGTAGTTTCAACCTATTTAGGAGAGACTTACGTGAGCTTAGACATAATCCCTTAAAGATTTCCTCTCCTGCTGAAAAATGTCCTGCCGCTTTGTGAGCTGTGGACGTTGTCACTACGGAATTTCTGCCTGTGGACAACTGTTGCTATTGTGGGCTACTATCTGCAGTAGAGTATTGCTGTGTGCTGACCTGTGCGTTCGTCTCGGCTGTATATAGTTATCGCTTGAACATAATTGCCGTCTCTGTGCTGTCAATATTTGTCGTCTGTGTGCTGTCCTGACTTCGTCCTGTAAATAAATATCGTCTGTGTTGTGTCGTCTATTGAAGGACTGATCTTTGTGTGCTCATCATCTCTTCTCACACCATACACACCCACTATACTAGTAAAAGAACCCAACGGATTAAGAAAGATAGGAAATCCGTAACAATAAGTTCGTTTGGGGATTTATATATTACTAAAATGTTGTCAAGCTAAATTATGCGTAAATTGTGAAGATTCTCTGGTTTAATTAACGTGTTGTGTTAGCTTTAGGAGCCAGATAACATCCTCAACATTGAGTGATCACCTTTAGTCTTGTGGTCATGTTATCTGGCTAGGACCCATAAGATCGCGAGTTCGATCCTAGCTATCGCAAATGGGTGACGAAGGACGATAAACAAACAAATGCAACCTTCTTTCAGCTATTGTGGTGCCCTCTACCCGAAAAAAAGTTAAACAAAATGGCGATAAATAGTCAGCCAATAAATAAAAAGGTGATAAATAATCAGCTATAAATAAAAAACGACAAATAATCAGCCAATAAATAAATAAAAAAGGCGATAATTAATTAGCCAATAAGATAAACAATAATGAAGCTGATAAATAATCAGCCAAACAAACAAACAAAAAAAATGGGCAAGACGAATTAAAAACTGAAACAGCCAATAAGATTACCACTGAACAGCAACAAAATATTGTTCGTCTCATCTCTCACTGGAGGGGTGAGTACTGTAGAGGGAGCTTTATAAGCCAGATATCCTTAAGACTGAGTGGTCTCTTTTAGTCTTGTGGTCATGGTATCTGGCTACGAACCATAAAATGGCGAGTTCGATCCTAGTTCTCTCCAATAGCAATAAACGATTGTCAGCAGTCAAGATCGCCAAATTTCTTTTGTGATGACTAAAACGAAACTGAAAAAGTCGTGCTGTCATCACATTAGACGCGTTCTTGTTGAAATTATTCAATCCAAAGTAAGACGGCATAAACATTTAATATTTACATTTAAATTTAACGATCGTAAATGAAGAGAACTTAAGCAGCATGAATACTTTGACTTGAATATAAACAGTGTGGGATGTTCTTTCATAGGAGTAAAAAATGTATAGATTAACAGAGGTAACGTTAATGTTCATTTCAAATCTTCAGAACCCACGTAAATCAACAAAGCAGGGTTGAGTTTTCGCACAGCTTTCAAGTTCAACAACATATTTTCTAAGCTGTGCGTGAGTTTATTTTTGCATCTTCCTTCCACCACACTTTATAAAGATGCCAAGATTACTCTAAGATTATGTAATTTCTATTTGTCAGACAACTCATCGTAGGCCTGTTTCGCTGGTTTGGATGGTATGGTGATGTTTAAATAGGGATTCAAAAGTAACCCCGACTTGCAAAGCATATAAAAAAATTAGCTATTACCCGCGATTCTGTTCGCGTGGAAATTTTGATATATATGTACGAAAATCTATCATATAATGACAAATAAAAAAATTAAACCGAACCTAAAAATGATACATTTAAAAGTATAAGCATACACGAAAAATATGTAACATGAATGCAATTTTATAACAAAAATACCCAACTCACATAAAAACGATTTATTTACATTCTATACCCAAAATCAAACAAAACAGCAAATCAAGTCCGTATTTCTTTAAAATCAGGTCAAATGCACTTTATTTATTGATCGAGATTGGGATATCTACAAGAGTATAATTTACAGAGTACATATAATTTTTAAACTTTTAATTTAAATGAAAACACTATTGTTATCACGCGCAAACACAGTTGATGTCACGACAATCACGCACGAACTTTCAACACCAGTTGGCGTAACGCACATGTCTGACTTTCCTACACCAGTTGCGGCAATGCAATGCAGATTAGAAATTTTTTTTATTTCCTTTATTCTGTTTTCTTTTAATTTAAAAGTACTTTAGAATGAATCCTAAAAATCGATTCATTAACAACGTTTGATTTTAAATACATCAAACACAAAGAAAATAAACAGAATCGTTTGAAATAATCGGTCGAAATTCTTCTAACTCTAATCTCAACTCTGTTGAAGAAAAAACCAGGAGCCTTACTCATCCTTGGCAGGATTTGGCCTCAGCTTTTTTGGAGCGAAATTTACTTTTTAATTAATAAAAAAGTAACCACTCAATGATCCGGGATAAAAAGTAGTCTTGTTCTATTCTTGACTATAAATTATCTTTGTGCTAAATTTCATCCAATTCTGTTCAGCCGTTTTGGCGTGATTGAATAACAAACATCCATCCATCCAAACTTTCACATTTATATATTAGTATAGATTCCATTGAAAACCCTCAATTGAGAGATAAATATTTGAATCTTATGATTGTGCAAAAACCAGTTGTATGCTTTAAAAAATTACGGTAAAAAAAACCGCACAAAATCTAACTTAATTTTTCCTTAATTAAAATTCTGACTTCAAGTGGATTTCTCTTTCTAAAGGGTACATATCTTCTATGGTATATTTGTATTTATGTATCAAACAATTTGTGTGATTATCTGTGTTGTACACAAATACAAAACTCCTCGTACACAAATACAAAATTCTACGTACACAAATACAAAACTCTACGTACACGAATACGAGACTCATAATTCATCTTTATTAGTAGCAGAGTTAGATATATAGGTAATGCAATATAAAATGAAGCATTTCGAGAAGGATTAATAAAATCTACACGATTAAATGAACTAAATTTGGATTTTTCATTTTTAGATATCACGTGATTCTGTGTCGTCGAAAGCCCTCCCTCCCATTCACAAATACAAGATTCGTAATTCGTCTTTATTAGTAGCAGAGATAACTATATAGACACTGCAAAATTAAATGAAGCATTTCGAGTATGATTAATAAAGTCTACACGATTAAATGAACTAAATTTGTATTTCCCATTTTTCATGTGACGTAATTCCAGAAAACTATTAAATATCTTGGCCAAAAAGCCTCGAAAGTTTTAACCTTTTAAATACTCAAGAATGAAGCAAAAAAAAGCCATGTTGATTTGAATCAGATCTAATAAAAATTTTAATTTCCAATCCTACCTCGAGAGATTCAATTGAAAAGGAAAATTTATTTTTTGCTTAAACTCACCTTTTAAACCTTGCATCTCATAACTGTCTAACATTTGAAACTTTTTTAAAGGAACGTAATTCTTGGAGCTACTCCGCAAAAATTATATTCTCTGTACGAATAAAATTATAGACGTTTTGTACACATATGGCACTTTCGAAAAGTTTGGAAAGAAGTGATTGTCATAATGCATTTATAGTAAATTCACAAAAAAGTGCATTAGAAATCGATGCGAAATCCTCTTTTAAAGAATTCTGTGACTATCACGATGTAGAACTGAATTGATTAAGCAAATGAAGCTAGTTTTAATAAAAGAAAAAAATCGATTAGAATTTCGTTTCTCAGAATCAGGTCTTTAGAAAGGGATATGTTTTCGGGCTACTTTCAACACAACTAAAACTTTATTTTATTCCATTTTGCCGTTCAGTTTTTCAAAAAAGTAGTAATTGCAATAATTGATTATATTTTTGCGAAAACTTTCTTCCTGTACCAATGCAATATTTCTAAGAACTAATTTAACACTTCATGGAACAAATGCAAGGATTTATGTATTCTGGATAACAAGTTATCTGTATTATTTCAATTTGTTTAAATATAAGTATAATATTACTTGCTTTTCACGGATATAGCGGCAAGAATGCAATTTTAATCACAGACTAATTCTTCATATTTTTCTGAAAGAAAAAAAAATTGATAAATTTTTTTTGACATATTTAGTACTGTTCAATAAGATATAAATGGAGTCATTCTATATTGACCATTTTGAAAAAGAAAAAAAAAGTTAATAGAAAACATAAAAAATTAAGTATACATTCTTTTCTTACTTTTAATTTGTTTAACTGTACGTGGATTAAAGAAATAAAGGGGAAATAATAAATTAAATTAAAATAAAGGAGAAATAATAAATTAATTTAAAATAAAGAAGAAATATTTATTGGTATTGTTATTTAAAGTAGATTAGCTTTTGTTTCTTTTGAATATGTTTTGTTAATAACTTTATTTTCAAAGTCAGAATGTGGAATTATTCATTTTTATTTTATTTCAACTTTAAAAATAAACCAAAATATTTTATAAAATTGTAATTTCTGTATAGCGATCAAACATTTAACTAAAACTTTGTCAAGGTACAAAATAGACTGCTTCTCATATTTAGTAATATTTATTACAATCTATACTGTTATATTTTGTATTTATTTTCAGAAAAAATGATATTTAATAAAGATCTAGAATAGTAAAAATTATTTTCAATTCTGATAGCCATGAACATATGTTATAGAAGCTATTCTAGGGCTTAATTAACTGAATGTTCGTTTTTGACTTGATTGTTTTCCATTCAGAAGTTTGTTATTCTCTTTGAGAAGATTTTTTTTATTGTAAAGCTTTTAATTTACGAATAAGAATACATCTGAATGTTTATATATTTTAAATTGTACATCTTTTTACGAATAGAATTTATTGAATTGAATATTATATTTTATTATTGAAAATAAAAGGAAAGATAAAGTACGAGTTTGTTTGTGATTTTTTTCGGAAACGACGTTTTCTACTGTACGTTAAATAAAATATATTACGCAGTATAATTTTCTGTATAATTTTATATATTTTGTGCAATAAATATAAATTTAGTAATTTAAAAGCATTTTTTAAATGAAATATTTCATTAAACTGGAGCTTTTGCTGATCCTTCGGCTTTTTTATCTGCTACATTACAGAGAATGCAATACATTAAAAAAGGAGCCATTATAATTTTTTAAAAATTTGTTGGAAAAAAGGATGTTAAATTCTTTTTTATTCTAATTAATAGTTAAAACTAAAATATTCATAGATGCAACAGATAAGATCTTAAATCCAATATTAATGGAGAGAAATAAAGAGTTTTTCTTCCAATATAATTTAAAATTCAAACGATTAATTCTTAATTTGTATGACAAAATGTCATTCTCTGAATTGAATTGACTGAAAAATAATTGAAAACGATAATAAATTTATTCAAATATGTTTAAAATGCAGACGATAAATTTGTAACATTTCATGAAGGATTGCTTAAAGTCTTCATAGCTTTTCTATAATATATTTTAAATTTTGAAATAAAACTGTTTGTATTTTATTAATATTTGTTGACTTGTTATTTATTTAAATGGCAATGGATATTGAATTATTTTATACAATAAAAGTGTATGGCTGATTCAATATACAATATTTCATAGTTTTTGTCTAAGGATCGAAAGATATTTGAAAATATTATTAAATGATAAGAAGTCTGTCTTTGTTTTGCAGCTTGTCGATATGAATTTTTTTCTATTAATGAAATTTATAAAACATTTTCTTTGTATATTTTATACAGCTTTTTATTTGTTAGTTTTTATTTGGTTTTCATATTAGAATATCATTGGCATTCTCTAATTCTAAAAAACAGCTTATTGAACATGTGCCTGATACTAAATATGGAAGATTAAAAAAATGTCTTTGGTGTGTTGAAAGCTAGATAATAACAGGGGGTATTTTTCCATTATATGGTGCAAGACGTCGCCAATGTGAGCCAAACACCAGTCAAGTCGCCAAGCAAAGCGAATGGAAAAGAAATGTTGCCAATATGAATAAAACGAGAACTAAGTCGCCAAGTGAATAAGTAAAGTGCATTTGACGTATTTGAACGTTAAATTTTATATAATTTAGCATTTCTGGCGACTTTTTAACTTTTGTCGATTCCTTCGTTGTATCTGTATAAGGGAAAAGTAATTAACAGGGAAATATTTTCTAATGTTAAAGCAGGAAGTATGAACAATATATTGCGACTTAATTAAAAATAATTAAATTAAATAGTTATGATAGAACGTAATTTCCAATATCAATATCATTTAAGTTTTTTGGCACAATGCGTTCTAAAATTAATTAAAGAAGAACATTCGAATAAAAAAAATATTTTTTTTTAAATATAATTTTATCAGTGAATGTGAAAAGGAGAATTTTGTAACTACTTTTCAGTCTTTAATTCATAATTCATTATAATAAATGCTAAAAATAAATGTTTCAAAACGTCTTACCCAGATGGAGTCACTTACGTGCAATCAAAACCTATTTAAATTAATAAATTAACAGATAATTAATTTCTCTAAATATACATTAGTTAAAGACAATATTTAAAGTTAAATTAGTAAATTAATGAAAAAAAAATTGAAATCTGCTTAAGTCATCAATTAGTTTAAATCGGTTCAATCGAAAAAATCTCATGACCTTCAGATTATGTCAATAGCAAGCAGACGTGTCAATAGCAAAAAAAAAAAAAAAAAAAAAAAAAAAAAAGGTTTTTTTAAAATTTTCAAACTTTTTTAAAATTTTTAATTTTTCAAGCTCTAAAAATTTTTTTTACCAGCTAGAAAAATTCTAAGCGAAAATTGAAGGAAAGTATTATTATTATTATCATTATTTGCGTTGATTCTCGTTTTCTTCTCAGTGCTTCTTCGGGCGGCAACTTCTTACGATCCTGCCCTTTATTGGCCAGACATGATAATCGTGTACGGCAGACATTCGATCCAAGTTGTAACTTTCCGAAGTTTGTTGGCGAAACATCACCAAATGTGACATCATTCTTTACCACTTATTATTTCTAATAACCCTAAAAGCCAAAAATGGATGCCTCAAAAACGATAATTTGCCGATTTTCTGCCCGCGTATTTTGTAACTTTAAAACATTATATTGTAAAAATATGAAAACTGAGCTTATGTGCAAAACATTAATGTATACAATCTAACAGGGTTAGAAACTACATTAGTTTCATATTAAATTGAGATTAATTTTATCTCATATTCTTTTACCAAGTCTTGTAATGTGAATAATTGTGTTAATTTAAACCGAAAATAACAAAACAGAGATTAGTCGAAGCATCAAATTTGTGTCTAAAAAGTGATTTTTGTAGCAAATTCTTCTGATGGTTAATTGAGGCGCAATCATAAATTTAAAAAAGGAAAAAATATTAAAAGATAAAGCTTATTATAAAGCTATTGTGTGTCAATTATTTAGACACCTCAACGCTTTCAAGTAAATAAGTAAAAATAAAAAGTTCAAAATAGAAATTTAATACTACGAAGTCATGTTTTATATGCTGCCAGTATCAGGTCATATTTTATCTTCATGTATTTATAACCCTCATGGTTGGGGGGAGGGCTTCATTCCTAAAAAAAAAACTTCTTAATTAATTTTCAATAGGTTTATAATTTGTTAATAAAGTTTGCTATTATATTCTTGATTAGAGGGATGTTATTTTTAATAAAGTCATTTTAAAGATATTACTCATTTTTAATTAATTTTAATTAGGCAATTAACTTTCAAAATTAATTCCCTCCCTAATTTTTGTATCTGCCCCATTCTCTCTCTCTTTTTTAAAAAGGATTAAGAAAATTGAGATTGAGCGTTGAAAACATTTTAATGTAAAGTTAGAGATAAAAATAATATTAGTGGTAGTATAATAAGAATTACTTAAAAATGAAGTCTATTCTCCTAGTTTAAGCTCTATTAGATGGTTAAATACTTTTTATTATTGTTCTTATGGCTATCAAATTGATTGACGATGTTCATAGACGGACAACAGGTTATTCTTAGATGGATATAATTGACAAATTACTCTTAGATTACAGATTATTTTTAGATGGATATAATCTCTCAGCTTAGATGGATATTATTAGATATTATTAATCTAGATGGATGTTATTGGATTACTCTAGATGGATATTATTAGATTACTTTGAGATGAATATTATTAGATTATTCTACATGGATATTATTAGATTACTTTTAGATAGGTATTATTAGATTACACTTAGATGGGTTTTATTATATTACTCTTAGATGTATATCATTAGATTACTCTTAGATGGATATTATTAGATTACTCAAGATGGATATAA
>JAPMOQ010008606.1:460751-481449 GCA_026543055.1 Argiope trifasciata | reverse complement strand
TGGACGTCTATACAGACAGCATGGCTCAATATTCCTGCAGAGGACTTCCAACGACTTGTGGACTCCATGACACGTCGAGTTGTTGCACTTCGCCGGGCAAAAGGAGGACCGACACGATATTAACAGTCATGCCATGACTTTTGTCACTTCAGTGTATTTTCTATATTTAATCAATTTTAAAAGAAAGTTTATTAGTAACATTCCCTAACATGAAACTTGAGAATTCTGAAAGAAATAATAAACGAATCACGAGATACAATAAATATATTCTTTTATTACCATTCTGAAAGAACACCAAGCTTTACAATTCTAAAATAATACACAAATCTAATACATAAAAATGAATATTTGTTTGTAGATTACTTTTTTAGTTTAGTTTTTTTTTTAGTTTTAAATTTCGTTTTTTTTATAGATAATGGTTTTCAGGTAACTTTTCTGATCAACGATAGTTTTTTTTATTGATAATGGTTTTCATGGTTTTCAGGTAACTGTTCTGATCAACGATAGTTTTTTTATATTTAATGGTTTTCAGGCTTAAAGTTAGAATGTCGAATTTCGTTTTTTTATCATTTTGTACTAACAAAACTCATTTTCTCCTTTTAATAATCAAAACCAGTTTTATAACCTCAACTATCGTGAAATCCTCTTAAAATTTAAATATCATCGCCAAACGAAAATATTTTATATTTCAATTGAGTTAAAGTTTTTAAGACATTAACAGCAATTACAATATAGAAAAAAAAAAAAACTCGTGAGAGCTCAAAGACATAAAAATTCCCTCTTTTTGCTCTTTGCTTATTGCTCTTACTAAAGGTGGCTCTAATCATGGTATATTCGTAGATGCTCTATCCTTTCTGTGTGCTTTATTTTAAAACTAGCCGCCTTTGGCGCCCAGCCGCTTTGACATTTTTTTAAAATATAATAGAAGAGAGTAAAAGGGAATCATTATGTATACTACTGAATTAATTTATTTAAACATTAATTTATTATTACATTATTAATTTATTTAAAACATTATTATTTAAACAAACATTAATTTATTTAAAATTTCAAGAATTTTTCTACAAAGATTCATCATAAAATTCAGATTTTTACTTTTACTTTTAAAAAGATTCAAAAGAAACGGATAATAATATTTTATTTTATTTTGATCAATAAACATAATTTTTAAAAAAATTATTAAGTCTAAATTTTATACATCTTTTAGTAATAAGGAGTCATATTTTACGAAATATTTTTGTCACTTCAACTTTCAAGTAAATAAATGAAGGTTTCTATCTTCTACTATAAAATTTGATCGAATTATGAAGTATTTATTAGAAATAATTGGAACATTCATCATTTTTATTCTTACGCCAGTCAGTGTTGAAAAGTCCTGGCCGTTGATTGGGGTATAATCTTTGGGATGGTCGATGAAGTGCTTTAAAATTCCCTTTTTTATTGAATGTTCATAAATCAGTCAGTTTTAGAGACTCAGTTGATTGAAGTTTATCTCTTTTTATTTAAAAGCTAAACAGCCTTCATTTTTTAAAGCATTTATAGACTCGTATTACATATACTATTTAGTTATTTAATTCATTTAGAGTTTTTTTATAGATCCATTTCTATTATTAAAGTTTTACAAATTAACCGCCGAACCTTGAATTATATATACACTGATGGAAAAAAAATTCCAACACTAGGAAGGAGCTGTGCTAGATAAACGAAATTTGGTGGGCGTGTTTAAACATCTGAAAGATGACGTCGATTCAAATTTCGAGCTACGCGCGTAAGTGTGGCGCTAGTAGCGACACTATGAACATGCAAATGAGGTTTGCTTTAAATAAGGGCTGTAAGGTTCGTGATCGTAATTTACAGTTGAGTAACGATCACGTACAAATTTGCAGTCAGGGTGCGTGGGATAACCACGAGAGTGCTCCTGCTGTCATACGAAATTGCTCCACAAACCATAACTCCAGGAGTAGGCCCTGTGTGTCTAGGCCGCAGACAGGTCACTAGCAGGCGTTCACCTGGCCTCCTTCTAACCAACAAACGGCTATCACTGCGACCAAGGCAGAACCGGCTTTCATCAGAAAACACAACAGATCTCCACTCCGTCCTCCAATGAGCTCTAGCTTGACACCACTCACGTCGCAAACGGCAGTGGTTTGGAGTCAGGGGAATGCACTGTACAGGGAGTCTGGTTCGGAGATGTCCTTGAAGTAACCGATTTCTAACAGTTCGTTGTGTCACTGTGGTGCCAACTGCTGCTCGAATTTCAGCTGCAGACGCAGTACGATTAGCCACAGCCATACGCCGAATACGACGGTCTTCCCTCTCAGTAGTACCAAGTGGCCGCCCGGAACCTGGTCTTCTTGAGGCAGTACCTTCCCTTGACCACTGCCGCCAATACTCATGCACAGTGGATACATTCCTGCCAAGTCTTTCAGCAATATCGCTGAAAGAAAATCCACCTTCTCGTAGCCCTACAACATGACCTCGTTCAAACTCAGTGAGCTGTTGATAATGGCTTCTTCATCTTCTCAGAGGCATCCTTGACTAACATTAACCCACTACGTCAAATCTCAACTGTAAATAACAATCACGAACCTTACAGCGCTTATTTAAAGGAAACCTCATTTGCATGTTCATAGTGTCGCTACTTGCGAGACACTTACGCGCGTAGCTCGAAATTTGAATCGACGTCATCTTTCAGATGTATAAACACGCCTACCAAATTTCGTTTATCTAGCACAGCTCCTTCCTAGTGTTGGGATTTTTTTTCCATCAGTGTATTAAACCATGTTTGTCTTAAATAAAGATGATTTATTTAATTGATAATATTGTAAAAGTCAGAAAAATATTTCTTAACGTTATCTTTTTAGAAAAAAAACATTTCATATTTATTTCATTTCATGCAGACACGTGCTGAAAATTAAATTTTTACATGTTTAATTTGCAATCCTTATTTATTTTTTAATTTGAATTTTTGTCAATCTGATAGCAATATAATTTTTTCCCTTTCACTCGAGCAGATTAAATTTTATTTTTTTGTCCATAATATATTGTTGAAAAATATGGTTAAAATATTTCTTTAAAAATTCGTTAAAAATAGAAACTTAAGTTATATGTTAAAACTTGATACCATTAGAAAGCTAATTTTTTAATCTTTAATTTGAAGCAAAAATCATGTTTCTGCAGTAATATTTTCGGAATTTATAGTGGAAAAACGTTGAATTTTCGCTTAGTTTTTACTTAGTTCAAATTCTAATTGAAAATTCGAAAAAAGGGCTCCAAGTGCACATTCCTGGCCCCCAAGGTATATATGTACCAAATTAGGTAGCAGCAGATACAAAGGTCTGGCCTGTAGAGCGCCAACATACACACACACACACACACATTGAGCTTTATTACAAGTATAGATTACAACGAAGAAAGTTTTAATTTTTTCTGTTTTTCAATAAAAATAAGCTCTTTGAAACGAAAAAAAATTGTAAAAAATTAGCAGGTTTTTTATGGGATTGGGAGGATTCCGCATAATCAAAGCATTGCTTTTTATAAACAAAGTTTTCAAACTAAAATGGCTGTGAATAAATCAGGATTGAAATGAAATGACAGTTAAAGGCCAAACATATACATTGTGTTTTACTCTGAAATTAATATTTTATCCTATATATATGTGTGATGATATATAACAAAATAATACCAAGAGGAAAAATCAATAAGATAAATCTGATGCGGTCAAATGAAAAAAAAGTCATTTGTGAAATCCAGTACGGAAGAATTCGCTGAAATATGTACGCTGAATTCAAGTGAATTAATTGAATTTCTAGGAATCACATTATCGACGGAGCGTAGGCTGAAAAAATGCAGGATGAATTTTGATACCAAAATTAATTTTTCATCTTTTAAATTTACAATTGTTGTTTTATTCTATCTGTTATTTTTATTTCTTATTATTGTTCTTAGTTTTTTTTTTTTTTGGATTTGTGAATATTTCTGTGCTCAGTTTCAGATTTTTAAAACTATGTACCTGGAATAATAGAAAATTGGAATTAAACTTTTATCATTCTGCTTATTTAAATTTATGATGAAATTCATTAATTTCTTTAAATTGATAAATTTCATGATAAATAAATTCTTACTTCCTTTTCTCTTTCTTTTTTCAAAATTACCATTTTCTTTTCTTTTTTACTGACAAATATATTAAAATATGTAAAAATAGATAAATATTCACAAAGAACATTTTTCTTCACTACATCTTGAATTAATTCGCTGACATGCGATAAACTTTAAACTACAGTTCGAGTATTTACTTATCGAAGCGCCGTTATTTCAACAATAATCTTTGTAATGAAATTCTTAAAAAAAATTTATAAAGAAAATAAATTAAGTAGAAATTTATAAATTTAGTTATTAAAACAAAGTGCTTTTCCGTTATATGGGCCCAACGAAAAAATCGCCAAAAAGTCGCCAAATAATCTTTTGTCGGGAAACGTGAATTAAAGCCTGAAAAGTAATAAAGGAAACTCCCTTTTCAAGTTCACTGATAAAATAATGTTTTAAAAAACTATGTTTACTTTATTTTATTGTTCGAATGTTCTTCTTTAATTAATTTTAGAAAGCATTGGGCTGAAAAACAAATCATAATAAAATTCGAAAAACTACGTTCTATTTTAACTATTTAATTTAATTATTGTTGAATATATTCGCAATATATATTGTACACACTTCTTGCTTCAACAGCAAATATTTCCTAGTTATGTACTTTCCCCTTATACAGTTGGAACAAAAAAATCGGGAAAAGTGAAAAACTCGCCAGAAATGCAAAGTTGGGGCAAATTTCACGTTCAAATTCGTCAAATTCACATTACTTACTTGACGACTTAGTTCGCATTTTGTTCACATTGACGACATTTCTTTTGCTATTCGCTTCGCTTGGCGACTTGAATAACGTTTGGCTCATAATGGCGACATCTTGCTCCTGTATAACGGAAAAGTGCCAAAAACAACACAAAGACTGGAAATATGTACCTGCTTTATTGGTTTGAACATATCTATGAAACTAAGTTCCCCCACCTGCAAAATTCAAAAGTCATAAATTGAATCAAGTGCGGACAACCTCCATCTCTGATTAAGGGATGATGCAAACTTTGCGGGGACCACGAAACTCCAATTTTTTTAAATCCCACACCATCAAAATTTTTGTAAAATAGTGCATTTTGAGGCATTTTTGTTGTGCATTTACCTGTTATACGCTTTTTATATGGTTTATTGAACCCTCTCAGGCACTCCTTTCCTTTTTATTGGGTTGTTCGGAAAGTCATTTCGTATTTTTTTGTCAAAATGAAAAGAAATTTTCGTTTAATGAATAAATTATTTATTAAATTATAAAATTGCCATTCTGGTCTAATACCTTTTGCCATATTTTTGGTAGTAACATGATTACACGCTCATAAAAGTTTTGGTCTTTGCTGTAAAAAAAAAACTGATCGAGGTGGTTTTTGGCCTCCTCATTTGAAGGAAAAATTTTGCAAATCAGTTCTGGTACTGATGTACTGTTAACACATCTTCTCCACACATATTGGCTAATTTATTTCTGGCTTGAACAGCATTTTTACCTTTTATAGCAAAAAAGAAAAAAATGACGAAAATGCTGTTTATTGCTCTCCATATTTAAAAGGGCACCATCCAAAAACTACTGCGAAGAATCAGCTGCACTTTTTCACACTCAAGCCTTGCTATATCAGCTCTTAAAACATAAAATGATTTTGCGGTTTAAGTATGAAATTGGGTGCGAAAAATGCAATTAAATCCTTTGTCAGGAAAAAACGAAATTACTTTCCGAACAACCTAATATATTCCTTATTTCTATAGTGATGGGGAGCTGACATAAAATAATAATAGTAATACAAAAGACACCCCCCCCCCCAAAAAAAAAACGTTTTTAAGGCCCATATGCAGTCCGTGGATCATTGATTATAAAACCATTGTGTTTAACTGTAAATAAAATTTGTAACCTTGCTTTACTTGTTTATTGTAAAAAGCATCTTTTTTTCATAAAATTTTTCATTTGTAAAGATTGAAATGCAGCATTTAGAAAGTATAATTTTTCATCCCTTTCGGTTAGTAGGGAATCATCCTATTCCTTATCACTCACTCATTACTCATTTATCGCTTTCATCATTCGTTGTTTTGTCTACACAACATTATAGAGGGACGAGACTTTTAAAAAATTAATTATGAGGTTGATGAAACGACTTTCACGAATAGTTATTTAATTATTTTCTAAGTTCCACATTTCACAAGACAAAACAAGCACGGAAAAGAAAACATGACACTCAGAATACAACCTAATAAGAAGGATTTCGGGAACTTTATTTTGATGCTAATAACGTAACGCCATCTGTTGTGTTAAAAGAGAAGATAGTAGATTAATGCAATCCCTACAGTAATCGTTAGGAAGAATAAGATATTAAATAATCATAAAGCTTTCATCAACCTGGAAAAAATTAAAGCATCTTTATATCATCTTCAACACTTCGTAGATGCTGTTTGTCATGGCAATCGATATGATGACGACACATAAAAATTAGTCGAAAGCTCAAAAATAAGTAAATAAATAACTGCGATATAAAAAAAATAATATTTTTTAAAACTGGGAGTAAATAGCATTAACATCGTAAAAAATGAAAGTTTTACAGGAAATTCTATTCAATAGAAATTTTTGTTAAATGGAAATTCGCTGATTAGAGTTTCTACTATATTTAACTCAATTCGGTTTATTTCACATAGTCAAAAGAATGTCCAATACTTAGTTTTTGTAAAGTCTTTCCAATTATCACAATTTTAAAGTGTGTGCTGACTTATTATTAACAAAAACACTTCAGATTATCCTAATGCTTAATTTTCTTGTTTATTATTGTGTATATTATTATGTAAAATTATAAATTACTAACTGATACCCAGCGCGTTGCTGCCACCGACAAAAATAATATTAAGTGCATTCAATTAGAAATGTTTTATCGAAATAGGATGAACGGCAAGACAGTATATAAAATATGAACAAACAAATGTTCATCGTTATACATCAGATTTGTGTATTCTTTTAGGATTTAGAATCTTGGTATTCCTTTAGAATGGCAATGAAAGAAACTATTTATTGTATCTTGTGATTCGTTTACTATTCGTTCAAAATTCTCAAATTTCATTTTAGAAAAGATAATTAAAATGTTTTCTTTTTAAAATGACTGAACATAGAAAATATATTTATACCATAAAATTGTTAATATAGTTGAAAAGATTAAATTAAGATTGTAAAAAATTATTTGTACTACAATATTTTTAGTAGTTACTGCGAAAACCGCTAAAATTTAATTAGAATGTAAAATACCCAGGGTTGATGTCCCCCAAACCTTCTCACATAATTTGTGATAAGGTTGTTAGCGCTGAGAATGACTTATATAACATTTTCGTATTATAGCTACAAAATATTAACCTTTAACTTGGATTTAGCATTTCTACAGAATCTATTGTCTCCTCGGCGAGTTATTTGGAGATTAATCCTTGGTAAATAGATGCGCTTGAGATTCGATTTTTTTTAATTTTTGATGATTGTACTATCCCCATAGCCATCCGTAGGTATGAACAATAAGCTGACCAAGTTTCATCGCAATCGCACGACCTGTTTAGGAAAGCATAAGAGACATACGGACAAACATTCATTTTTGTTTATATAGATAAGATTTTAATGTTAGAAACATGCAACACTCTAACCAGGAATATTCCTATAATTTATTTTCCCCATAGCAAAGCATTAAACACACAGAAAAACAACGTTTTCCTTTTTCTAATTGCCTGAAAATTCTGATATATCTACGTTCACCCGCAGATGCGATTCAGTTTCGTGATCACTTCAGGCCATGACCAGAAGAAGGAAATGCATTTTCCGGTCAGTTTTGAAAGAAATGAGTGTCTGAAAAATTCAGACATGTTTATGATCCATATTTTATAAGCAACTCATGACCTAGCTGATATATTCACCGTACTGAATGATCAGAAGTTTTGTGAATGGTGAATGAGGTTTTATGAGCTTTGACAGCTTTTTTTTTTTTTTACTTCTTTACCAGGTACATTATGATTGCTGTTTATAAATCACCAATTTTGATCATTGGGAAAACACTTTTTTTTATTTATTACCTCGCTTACATCCATAAAATAAATGGGCATGTGAACGTAAGAACGCCAAAATTTAAATTCTCTTTGAGAAGACTATTAAAGTCAATAAATCAAGTCAATTAAGTTAAAATACATTTAATGAAACTCAAGGATACGATTTACAAAGGGAAAAACTATTTGGGACAGTAACATTTAATTATAAATATAAATTAAGTCTATACTAGGGGCAAAATCATGCTTCCCGCTTTCTTCTAAGACTTCATCTCACTGTTTATTGCAGTGGCCACTAAAGGGCCAAGGTAAACAGTTATGTCTACAGACATTAATTAAAATTCAAGCCGGCGTACTGGCATAGGGGTAGAGCGTCTCCCCCGTGATCTGGGCGTCCAGGGTTCGAGTCCCGGTTCTGGAATGGTTATTCTTTTTCTGCGTTCTAGTTGTGAAAAGTGTGTGGGGCACCGTATTCTGGTATTAAAATCTCGGCTTCGGAATCGGAGGTTTACAGATCCGAGACCTGATTCCCCCGAAGAATTGCCGTTTAAGCGGGTCTGTTGCACATTAAATCCATCAGGGCTAAACGTCCTCCAGCTGGTGTGGAAGTTTGGAGAGGAGGTGACAGCTCTGGTGTCGTCCTAGTCATCTGACCGTGGTTCAAAATGACTCTAGTGTTACATCAAAATGAGACGTTAATGTAACTAAACTAAACTATCCAACTTTGCAAGCCTATTAAGAAACTAGGTATAAGCTATTAATCAAATACAAAATTATACAAAACTGTCTACAATTTTGGTGTTAAAGATCACAAATTAAATTTTATTCATCAAGTTCAAACTGTTTTTGAATCATCGAGTTTATAGAGCCTCTCGATTCAAAATTACGAAGTCCGTCCCAAAATAACCCTAATGGTACATCAAAACGGGACGTTAATATAATTAAACTAAACTGTGAGATGTGTGAAGGTGCCCTTCTGTAAAAAGTCTTACTTTTAGCCCTAGTTGGTGCTACTAAAACAAGAAACGCACCCTATCGGCTTAAATTACTATTTTAGTAACAGCGGGCTTGTTCAATGACAAGTGCCATAAGAAACAACAACAGCAATTAAAATTCCTTCAAGCGTGTGTTTATTCCAAGTCATGTAGAGTGTGAAATGGCAGTAGTGCCTTACAGCCAATGGGTAGAAGCATTCACTTACCAGTATAAGTTGTTTCCCAAAATGTTTTTCACTTACTTTCAAATAAAGGTTGTGACTGAAAGGGCGCCAAAACTTTAATTCTGTCAGGGTAGACAATTAAAATCAATAAATCATGTCAATTTAGTTACAAATGCATTTAATGACATTAAAGAACATGATTTACACGGGGACAAAACTATTTAGGACTATAATATTTAACATATATGCATTAAAATAATACTCGGGGAACACATCATGCTTTACGCTCGCTTCCAAGACAAGGACTGATTGTTCATGGCAAAGGCCGGTAGAGGGCCGAGGAAAACAGTTACGGTTACAAGGTGGTATATATCTTGTCTCCAACATAAGGTATTTTGACCTTGGCCAAAGCTGCAAAGGTAACGAAAGTTTCGATTGTTATTTTCATAGTTCTCCACATGAGAACTTTGTGCTTCATAGCATAAGAAACAACAACTACTACTACTTTCCATAAGAAACAACAACAACTATTCTCCATAAGAAACAACAACAACTATTCTCCATAAGAAACAACAACAACTACTACTTTCCATAAGAAACAACAACAACAACTAATATTCATTGAAGCATGTGTTCATTCCATGTCAAATAGCGTGCGAAATGGCAGTAGGGCCTTACAACCAATTGGCAAAAGCATTCACTTGCTAGTATAAATTGTTTCTCATAACTTTTCTCACATATTCTCAAATAAACTTGGTATATTTCTTGTCTCCAATATTAGGTATTTTGACCTTGGCCAAAACTACAAAGGTAGCGAAAGTATAGATTGTTATTTTCATAGTTCTCCACTTGAGAGCTTTGTGCGTCATAGCATACTTTACTTGTTGCAAAAATAATTTTTATATCAGTACTGAAAATTCATATTTACTATGAAATATGATAATTGTTTGAATTTGAGCTTCAAGGAATTTTAAATAATCTTAATGAAAGTGTTACGCCAATAAATAATTGCATTCTTCAAATCTATGGTTCTGGAATCAATTAATTTCCTTAAAAGAATATTTGAAGAAGGATGTTCTCAGTCTAAGCTTTAATAAAATGAAACATGAAGGAAATTTCTTTCAATCTAATTGAAAATAAAATATTTCTTATGAAACTAAGCATTTAATAGGTTTTAAAATAGTGATAGGAAAAAATCGAATAAGTTCTTACAATAAACTTGACGTATAATCTTTTAAATATTTTATTTTTCAAAAACATTTTAAATATTTTTTTTACTATAGAAGCACATTATAAGCATATAATATGTTTTTTTTAAAGCATTCAGAGATTTTAAAGGCAAATATAAAAAATTCTTGCAATTGTTAAGGAATTGCAAGAATTAAAGGAATTTTTCTTGAAAACCTAAATCTATTTAAATGAAAATGGATGCCAAAAAATACTCATTTGAAGAAATTAAGCAAAAAAAGGAATTCATCATTCAATTCATTCATCATTCATCATCAAAATTTATTATAAAAGTGAGGACATGAAAGAGTAATTTATGAATGAGAAAGAAATATATATACAAAATAAATTTTATTGGGTTAAAGAATAAAATCCATAACTTAAAAAAGCTGATTGTTTATAAATTGAACTTTAATTAAACTAACTAAAACTTACGGCACAGTTTCAAGTTTAGAGTAAAACTCCAAAAAATTTATGTTTACTCAAGCTTAAGAAAATACAAACTTTTACATTTAGAAACAATTCAAATGAAAACAAAACAATAAAAAATGTCAATATTTAAATTTCAAAAGGTGTTCTTTTCTAAACAAGTTTGATAAGTTTTATAATAAAATTTTTTGTGAGCATTATAAATCATTATTCATAAAATTATAATTTAGCTGAAACTTTTCAAATGATATGTTTCTCAAGAGCCAATTTAGAAAAATTGTTTTATTTAAAATGAAATTGAAAATAAATTATATAAAATCTAACTTTGAACAAGAATCAAGAAAAATTATAGAAGACATATCTATGAAAGTACTTTAGATGTGAATTATTATTTTTATAATGGGTACAATACAATTGAACCCTTTTTTTTTAATTTTATTCCTTTAAATAATGATTTATAACAACAATCAAAAAGATATTTGAATATTGATTGATTAATTATTTTGATAATTCAACTAAAATCTGCTGTTTGTTCAAGATATTATTTAAAAACATCATAAAATACAGCACTTACAAACTTCGTGACATAAAAATTAGTTAGAATTTGTTGAAATTTCAAGTTGAAGTAATTTTCAATGAAAATGCTTTTAAAATCAGATTAAAATTATACTAGAAAAACAGATTAACAAAATAATGTCAACAAGTAAAAAAAAATATTGTTATAAATTTAAAAAATATATTTGAAATTTTCATAAAAATGAATAAAATTTCAAAAAAAAAAGCAATTAAATATACATGTAAACTTTATTACATCAAATAAATAATGAAATCAGGAATATTATTTCAAAACTAAAAATCGAATTATAATAATTAATCTCGATGAATTCATATATTTCTATTGACTAAGCAATTCAAAGATCTATTATAGAGTCTAATAAATTTGAAGGAATAGTTTAAGCTTACTCTATTCCTTTGCTTTTTCTCTGCATTTCTGAATTAAATATTCAGAAATACATTACACAAATAAGATCCTATAAGAGACTCAATTTATATTAATATACACAAAAAATTAAAAATAAAAGAGCAGACATCAATATTAAATACGACAATAATAAATATTTTATACGATCCATTTTACCTTGCATTTTTTCTGTAAATAGAAACGATGAAAGAGTTACAAAATTTGTGAAATCTGAAAATAAATTAAACGTTAAAGTAATATATTTTCTTTAACTAATATTTAGAAATTCGAAAAAATGAATAATATATTAATTAGTGGATGTGAAAAAGATAATTCAATTTATGCATTAATATTAACAAAATATAATTTTGAAAGCATGTTAATTATTTATTTAAGAAGAATGATGAAATATAATATTATTATTGATAATAGTATAAGTAAAAATGTCTCAATAATTAAGAAATAAAAATAATTGATAATCAAATATTCATATGTAACAGATCTTATTATATTTTTATATTGATGAATAATTTCAAAAAGCTTGAATTTGTAAAATTCATAATGCTATAAAAACTCAAATGTTAGAATAATTCAAAAATTATAATCGATTGATGCATAAGCAATTGCTTTTTATGCAGAATTTCACTGTTCTTTAAAAAGAATTCATGCTTGTTAACCAAAAAAAAATATCACTTTTCACACAACCCAAATTAAAAAGGAGACTTTAAACTTAAAGGTAAAATGAATGAAAGCGAAAAAAAAAAAAAAAAAAAAAAAAACGAAGAAACCGGCCTGGAGACTTTATCAAGGGTCACCTTTAGGCAGGGATTTTTTCCTGTCAAGGGTCTGATTTTTGTTCAGGTATTGACTCCTCACGGCCCGAAAACTCTAAGAAATTGAATCTATGATAAGAAATGTCAATAAAGCGATGACAATAAATTACACAAATTAATATATCTATACTAATATTATAAATTTGAAAGTTTGGATGAATAGATGGATGTTGGTTACTCAATCACGCCAGAACGGCTGAACGGAATTGGATGACATTTAGCACAAAGATAGATTATAGTCAGGAATAGAGCATAGGCTACTTTTTATTCCGGTTTATTCAGTGGTTCATTTTTTTATTTATTAAAAACTTACTTTCACGTCAAACAGCTGTGGCCAAGTCCCTCCAAAAAGGAATAAGGTTCCAGTTTTTTTTTTTCTCCAACAGAAATCAGATTAGAATTAGCAGAATTTTGACCGATTATTTCAAACGATTCTGTTTATTTTTATAGAGTTAGATGTATTTAAAATCAAATGTTGTTAATAATTTGATCTTTCGGACTCATTTTGAAGTACTTTTAAATTAAAAAATAAAAACAAATAAGAAAAATAAAAAAATTCTAATCTGTATTGCGTTACCCCAACTGACGTAGGAAAGTCAGACATATGCGTTGCGCTAATTGGCATTGAAAGTTCGCGCGTGATTATTGATAATTGTGTTTTCATTCAAATTAAAAGTTTAAAAATTATGTGTATAATACTATTGCAGCTATTTCAATCTCGATCAATAAATAAAATGGAATTGACCGGACTTGATTTGCTGTTTTGTTTTATTTTGAGTATACAATATAAATAAATTGTTTTTACCTTAGTTGTGTGTTTTTGCTATTAAATTGTATTTATGTTATATATTTTTCGTATATGCTTAAACTTTTAAATGTATCATTTTTAGGTTAGGTTTGATTTTTTTATTTGTCATTATTTGATAGTTTTTCGTACATATCCATCAAAATTTCCACACGAACAGCATCGCGGGTAATAGCTAGTGAAATATAATTTCAAAAATCAACCAAGATCATAGCAAGACCCTTAACAAAATATGAAACCAAAAACATCAAAAAGATGAAACCAAAAACATCAAAAAGATGAAACCAAAAACATCAAAAAGATGAAAGCAAAAAAACATACCAATTAAATGTAAAAATAATAGAAAAGATTTTATAATTCTGGACAAACGATTTTTATTTTATAGCAGGAATTCCATTCTATTCGTTTAATTTTTTTTTGCTCTTAAACTTAAAATTTATTTATTTTGAATTTAGATAAATTCCTTTGTGTTTTAGTTATAACAGAATTTGCCTGCTCAAAATACAATGCATCTTTTTTTTTAAAAAATAACATTGTCTCGAGAAATAATTACATTTAAATTAGTTTCATAAAAATTGTTTTAATGTTTGACTGATTGTTCTTAGCTTATGTAATGATGTATTAAAATCATGTTAGAACTGAATTTTGTTTTTATGCTATGTATTAAAATAAATACCATGGCGAATCAATTCATTGCAAATTTCAGATGAAGTTAAAAAAAATTGAAAAATTACGCTGGAAGAAGAGACAACTATAATTGAAAAGTTTAAATCTGAAAAAAATGAATAAAAGATGTTCAATGAATGATATATTTTTATGTAAACCACTATGAAAAATTGCATATTTGCCATATTTGGTAAAAATATTTTTAAAAAAGAAAAAATAAGCAAATAGTAAATTGACGTTTATTGAAGAGTTAATCTAGAAGAGCAGTTTATAATAAAATGATTCGAATTGTAAAATTCCAAATTTTGTTCTAGTATATTTATCAACTTATGATGCTCCATTATTTATAAAATAATTTGAATTTACTAAATCGAAAATTGACTTATTCCAAATACAGTAGAAAAATATAAAGCTTTTAACAAATTACGAATTATTTAGAATTAAGGATTTTTGATGCAAGATGAGTTTAAATATATGTTTTGTAGTGTAGACACTTTAATCAAAAATTTAATTAATTTAATTAAATTAATGTAAAACACAAAAAAGGAGAAAAACCTGTAAAAAGTTTTAATGAAGATAAATTAGAATTAATAATTATACAGACTCTTAAAAAAGAAAAAAAAAAGAATTTTATATTAAATCAGATGAATGTGGTGTGAAAAATAATTTTAAAAATGCACAAAATATTCGAAACGCTTTTTATTTTCAAAAGTTAGGAATACATTTAAAATTTCTTGTTAAATCAGACGCTTATATAAACCAGAGATTTTTCAAACATTTTGAGAAATATTTGCTCAAGTAGACCTTTTGGGTTTTATATAATTTTTATGGTTTCTTTAGACGGATCATTAAAAGTACCAAATAATCATACACAACTAATTATTAAATGGTTATGACTTTAATTTAATGGCAAATAAGTATAATGAGAATAACAAATAAAGAATAAAGTTTTCTTAGTGTTAAAGTAACTATGGAAAACACAAGTATTAAATACGTTTGATAAAAAAATTTTAAAAAAATCCAAGTGCATTTAACAGCAAATTATCTACAGGGTTAGGAAATGAATCAAAATTTGCTTTAAAAAGAATTCTAATTTGAAGAATAGAAAAAAGAGAGAGTGAGATTATTGATTTAGTTAAAAAACAGTTGATCATTTAAAAATAAGTTTTATTTAAGAAATTGACTTAAAGTATGCAACCAAATTGAATAGTAACGATTTAAATTTGTCAAGTAATTTCGAAAAATAAATATTAAATGAAAAAAAAAGCGAGGAAATTCTTGACAGTTTTATGTGATAAATAGAATTCTATTGATCGTAATAAAAGTGTGAAACAATTCTTAGACAAAATATACAATGAAAATAGAATAATAAATAGAATATAAAAATTTTAACAGACAGATCGGTTTTGATTTTCAAATTTTGTTATAAAGAATGTTGACTTAAGCACAGGCATAATATAATAATGACAATAATAATAATTTTCAAAAAATGATTTTCACAAATTCATGAAGAATGTTACTTTTTGTAAAATTGTCGAAAACATTTGAAAATAAACTAATGCATGCCGTAATAGTGATCAATTTTTAAAAAAAAATTATTCCTGTTCCAAATTTTACAGAAAGAAATATGTTTGAGGAAATTTAACACCTGTTTACATTGATAAAATAAAAGATAATCCAATCTATACTGAAATAAGTATTTTAAATTTATTGAAACTTTTAATTTATAAATCTTATTATAAATTTTAAGTTTCTACTATATTATAAATTAAAAGGTAGCTACGGCAAAAGACGCTAAAATTTAATAAATTAAAAAAAAAACAAACAAAGGTTGGTCTCCTCAAAACATTCTCGCATAATCTGTAATAAAGTTGTTACCACTGAGAATGACTTGAATGATATTTGCGTACTATAGCTGCAAAATATTAACCCTTAACTTGGATTTAACATTTCTACCAAATCTATCGTCTCCTCGACGAGTTATTTGGAGATTAATCCTTGGTAAATAGATGCACTTGAGATTCGATTTTTTTTTAATTTTTAGATAATTGTAGTATGCCTATAACCATCCCCTGGATGTAAGCAATAAACTGACCAAGTTTAATCGCAATCAGATGAACGGTTAAGGAAAGCATAAGAGATCACACACACACACACACACACACACACACACACACACACACACACACGAGACCTGAAGCAGTGGCAGCAATGGCAAGGCGTCTAATGAAGTAATATCGCACTGAAGTGACATCCGTGATACGATTTTTGTGGGCCAAGAATGCTTTCCTATTGTCACAGACAAAACGTTGAAGGGTAGGAGAGCGGAGGAATGGGAAGAAAACGAGTGACAAAATCGTGCCTTATTTTGAATCTGGTAGAGAGATAGCTGCAAAATTTTGGTGGAAGGTTGGCAACTCTCATACAGCCCCGAACTGGCTCCCAGTGATTATTTCCTGTTCCCGGCGTTGAAGAAACACTCATCAGAGA
Source organism: Argiope trifasciata (assembly GCA_026543055.1). NCBI lineage: Eukaryota > Metazoa > Arthropoda > Arachnida > Araneae > Araneidae > Argiope > Argiope trifasciata. The sequence goes on along the minus strand of JAPMOQ010008606.1, from coordinate 464,731 downwards.
CAAAATTCATATTAGATGGGAATGTTCAAAAAGGTACCGAGAACTGGCTCTATAGCTAGAGACCTGATTATTCCCAAGAAGGCTTAAAGAAATTGGTCCAGCGTAATGATAAATGCATCAACAAATTTGGTGATTGTGTGGAGAAGTGACCCCCACATATTTCTCTTCATTACTATTTGTATCCGGAGTCTATTGTTAATAAATAATTTTTCCTACGTCCTATAAACCTTTTTGGATCACCCTTCACATGTAATGTTATTGCTAAATAGAAATCGGCAAAATCGGGGTAAAAACCACATACCAAATTTCATCCGTCTGGTTCATAGAAGTTTTGAGTTAATGTATTCATAAAGGGATATTTTTTCACGTAAGGATATCTGACATGTGGAGATAAATCAAAATATCAGGTTCGAAATTTTTTACGATTACAGCATCTTATGAACTACTTGCACGAGATATTAAAAATAGAATAAAATAGAAAAGCAATAAAAAAACTTGGAAGTGATATTATGATGATTCCTGCTATTTGATTTTTAAATCAATCAAAGTGTTTTAAATTATTTATAAAATTTTGCTAATACTGTAATAATTGGAATGTGATTATCGTGATATAAAAGAGGAAATTAAAGTTGGTAAATACTGCTCTAGTTGGACTTAAAATCAACCAGAAAAAAATGTTTATTTCAAATAGTGAAAATCATTAGTCCTCAAATTTAATGGATTAAACAGTTCCGAACTGTAGTTGAATTCAAGTCAGAAAGTGTTTGATGTCATTCACTTGATGTTACAACTGCTTCGTAGCGATCTCTTACAAAATGTCCGGAAAAAAAAGCAAAAATTTCAAAAAGAAAGAAATGGATCTTGAGCAATTTGCTTATGACATTTTGTCCTTCATTCTCCCACTGGGCGGTTTTCCTAAAGAGAAAATAATATACAAAGAGAAGCAGCAGAACTCGTACAGAAAAAAGGAATTCGTGTCTGGGACCTGTGCAATAGTCATAAGCATTGCGCTGTGTTCTAGGGACAAATGGAAGGCCATGTTCGAATCAAGATTGAAAAATTCTGGATTTTCTTCCATCGAAGAGATAGAGAAATACGTGACATCACTTTTAGCAATTACCCCTGAATATAGAAACGGGATTATTTCATTCAAGGTGCATTGTTCCCTTGCTGCTTATTTCGAAATCATTCTGTTTTTAAATTACAAAAGTATAGAATTTCCTTTTGCACTATTCCTTAATTCATGGCGTCGCTATTTGCTGCAACGTATCTCACAAGGTCAGAATGGCGAGGAAATTATAAATGATATATTTTTCCTGATTGATAATATACCAGACTTCATTGAGTGGAATATAAGTTACATGCAAAATATCGGTTCACCTTATGGACGGAGGGAAAACATTTCGGCAATTTACCGAAAAGAAATCGGAACAAAAAAAAAGGAAAACGAAGACGATCGTTCTCGACTGGCTAACGTTGTAGCCAGTCTTATTGATCAGAGAAACAAGGCTGAAGAATCAGCGCCAAATTTACCACCAAATTTCGAATCATCGACAGTTTTGCCTGGTAATCGCAAATCACCAGAACCAAGGTTGATTCCTCAGAGAGGTGTTGTTGAAGGAAAGAAATCGCCAAGAAAGATGCAGACTCAATCAACATGTGTCTCGGAATCTATAAGAGCAAAATTTCAAATTGCTTTACAACTAGATTCTGAAAGTATGACTTCCTTGCCTGACGATCGGCAGTCACTAGAGCCACAATCAAGTCATGAAAGTAGTGTATCAGGAGGAACACGGACTGGATCAACCGGTGTCTCGGAACTCGGATCTAGTGAACTATCGACAGTTTTAAGATCTGGTTCCGAAACGACTGTTTTGCCTGGCGACCGTGAATCACCAGAGCCATTGTCAAATCCTGATCGTGGTGTTGTCGAGGAAAATGAACCGTCAAAAAAAGCACAGTTTCAGAAGGAAGGTGCAATGGAATATAGATCTGCAGAACCACGGATCGTTTTAAGACAGAGTTTCAATACATCGACTTCTTTGTCTGACGATCTTGAATCACCAGAGCCACAGTCAAGACATACGAGTGGTGTTGTTCAAGATAAGAAATTATTGCAAACGCCACGGACTCGATCAACCGGTGGACTGCTGTCCCTTTTAAGACCTGGTTCCGAAACGACGATGGTTATGCCTGGTGATTATGAATCGCCCGAGCTCTTGTTAGATTCTGAACTTGGTGTTTTTGGGGAATGGAAATACCAAGAATAATATAGTTTCGGTCAACAGGTTCCATGGAATATAGATCTGGAGAACCGTGGAACATTTTACGACCAGATTCTAGGCCAAACTATTTGCGAACTACTAAATTCACAATCAAGTGGTGCTGTTGGGGGGGGGGGACCGAGAAGGACACCGACTCAATCAACAGGTGTCCCGGAATCGAGATTCGGAGAAAGGCAACTAAACGGAACTTCCCCGGAACTTGAAATAGAAGACAAATCTTACTTAGAAGACTTAGACAAATCAGTTTGAGCAGTCTTCCAGAGAGCCGCGATTTGAAATAATAATTTTAAAAAGACAACTAATGAGAGATGTCTTTCTGTACTTTAATGATGAGACAAGATCTTTTAACTGAAGATTTGCATTCCTATATGTCTTTTATGCAATGGATGTTTAAAATATATAACGTTTTCTTACTTTTCTTTACTTATAATTGTTTTAAATAAATCCATTTATTTAAAGTTCACATTTTATTGAAACTTATATTTACATAATGTTGAAATTGATTATTCTTGCATAGTTATGCTTATGTCTAAATTTCATGCTTAGTATTTTATCTTATTGATCATTATTAATTTTCTTTTGTTGGTTCAATTTCCATTGAGTGTATAATCTTTTTATCCATTACTATTTTTCTTCAAAGTCGAAGAATTATTTGGTATTGGCATGTTATGATAAAATTCTAAAATGGTTAAAATCAGTCACTTTCGAGACAACATTTGAAAGATCCCTTAAAGCATTGCCTGCCATATATCTCATTTGACATTTCTTATCTAATTAGATGCACTCCCTTTCTCGGGTATTTTTTAATTTTGAAGGTGTCATCTAATTAGGGAGAAAAAAAATTGGCGAGGATTAAACGCAGCTAACAGTAGATGGGTGAAGTGAAGCATAGTGTGCCCCCGAATTTCTCGCTAATATGGCAACCCAATGGGAAGTCCTTCTAGTAACCCTAATGATATTTTGTTTACTACATTTTACCATACTTGAGTTATACATAGACTGCAACTATTTATAAAAAAATGGTTTTAAAAATAGATCAAGGATTTTAATTTTGTTCTAAATTATAATTTAATTTTTTTACAATTAATAAGAAATGATTCTATTTTTTAAATGTAAATACGAATAAGAAATATTTATTTTCAATTATTAGGATGCTGTTTGAAAAATCGTCTGAAATTGTAATTTTCGAAATCGTCTGCGTTTTTACATTAAACGGCAGCTGCAATGGAATTCTTCGCAGTTCTCGTAATTAATTTGCTGTTGTAACGTTCGTTCCATTAATAATTTGTTATATAGGCAATTGTGCAAGATGGATGTCAGGTAAAGGTATTCTGAATCAGCAGAATTGATGAAGGGTGAATGGAATATACATACATTTTTTCAAGTTAGGAAATGATATTTGTTTGTATTTACTATTCCTGTTTTCCACACAGTCCTTATGTTTAATATGCAAGCTAAGCTACTAAATTCTCGCTCCCGTCGGTAGCAAAGCCGTATAAATAATTCAAACGGTCAACAACTGGAAATTAGTTGTGTTAACTCATTTCTCAACACATCGACGGACCATATTAATACTCCTCACAACACATTCATATGGTTAATAATCTGTAAAATAATACTCCTTAAATAAAATCACGCCATGTTAAAAACCAGCATTTATTAAAACAAAAACAATTATAAATATTAATAGAACAT
>JAPMOQ010008606.1:399314-424078 GCA_026543055.1 Argiope trifasciata | reverse complement strand
ACACACACACACACACACACACACACACACACACACACACACACACATATATATATAGTTTAGAATGCGTTCTATTTCATCCATTCCAAATGTCAATGAGAATTTCCTAATCAATGATAAAATTAGCAAATTCTTCTTTATTTTATTAACACAAGAAATTAACTTACAAAATTATTCCAGTATAAATAGCAGGAAAGAAGAAATATATACATATCTACCAATGAAAGAATATGATTTTTCTTATTTTTGGCATTTCAGATACTAACAAAAAATTTCCAAAATCATCCTTATCAAGAAATGTGTACACAGAGCATAATCATATTTTTAACAATAAGTTCATTTCCAAAATAATTCCATTTCACGTCTAAATATAAAAACAAACTTTTTTATATACTTATTAACTAATGTGCAGAGTTTAAAATTTGCTGTATTTTTGGCAGATATCAACAAAAAATCTGCAGAAAATTTTTCTTTACATTCCTTATCATTGAATGTGCTAGAAGAACAGAACATTCTTTATATAATATTATTAACACGATAAATTCATTAAAAAAATATTTGTTTTTGCATAGAAATATTTAAAAAGAAGGGGAAACCCCATCTTTTTTACTTGTTTGCCAATGTAACGAATTTGCATTTTTAGCATTCCAGATATGACAGCAACAACACACACACACGCACACAAAAAAACAGAACAAAAAAGTATGTCTTATCAATGAATGTATTAAATGATCGAATCATATTTTCAAGTATTAGTGAATATTCATTGAAGATAGTTGTTTCATTTTTTCTTCCTATTTCTCCATTTCTTTTACGTATTTCTTAACCTTTAGAATCTACTCTTTTTCATCCATTGCAAATTAAATGATTCCTTATATCATTAACATTGGAAATTCCTTAAAAAGATATTCCTTTTTACATCTAAATACCTAAAAAGAAGGGAAAAACCCATATTTTTTCCTTATTTACCAATGTAAAGAATTTGCATTATTTTTCTCGTATTTTTAGCATTCCAAATATCACAGCAGTAACACACACACCAAACAAAGTCTGTCTTATCAATGAATGTGTTAAAGGATCAAATCATATTTTCAAGTATTAATGATTGGTTGTTGGTTGATTTGGTTTTATGGCGCAAGAGCCAAATCTGGCCATACTACGCCATTCAAATGGTAAACGGATAAAAGATATATATTAAAAAAACCACTCACTTATGAAATTATAAACACAGAGGTGCAAAGACAAAATTGTGAAAATATGACTTAAGAAAGGACTTCAGCAATTTAAAATTTAAAACAATGATTCATACAATAATTCAATGTACATGAAGTTGTAAAAGAGATGTTCCACATAATAACTGCTAAATGCAAGAAAAAAAGTCAATACATCTTAAGAATTTAAAAATGCTTTGGTGGTATTTTTCACGCACCAAGTCTTGTAATGTTAGAGTATTAATTAATATGCATTAATTAATACTGCAAGTATTAATGAATATTCATATAAGGGAATTGTTTCATTTCTGGTTTCTATTTCTCAAGTTTTTTTTTCACATATTTCTTAACCTTTAGAATCTACTCTATTTCATCCATTCCGAATTGAATACTTTCCTATATCATTAACACATGCAATTCACTAAAAAATATTCCGTTTTACATCTAAATAAAAAGAAGGGATAAACCCATGTTTTTTCCTTATTTACCAATGTAAAGAATTTGCTTTTTTTTGTATGTTCAGCATTCCAGATATCACAGCAATAACATGCACACCAAACAAAGTCTGTCTTATCAATGAATTCGTTAAATGATAGAATCAAAGTATTATTAAGTGAAATTTTTCAATTCTTTTTTTCTATTTCTCAATTTTTTTCACAAATTTCTTACCCTTTAGAATCTACTCAATTTCATCCATTGCAAATCAAATCCTTCTTTTTATCATTAAAACAGAAAATTCATTAAAAGATATTCTATTCCACATCTAAACAACCACACAGAAGCCCCAAAAAATGTTTTTTTTTAACTTGTTTACCGTTGTGAAGAATTTGAATTTATTGTATTTTTAGCATTCCAGTTATCAACAGCAACAACAAAAATCTCCCAATCTTTCTTATCAATGAATGTGTTTAAAGATCAAATCATCCCATCCTTTCATCACTAACAAACACATCAAAGGATCAAATGATCTCAACATCAACAGCTCCATCAAACTTCCAAAACCAAACCTACTTCCGCTATTGCGTCATCACTTCAGGGACTTTATTTCGCTCTTTTACGCGGAATTAAAATTAGTTTTTGAAAGCAGCGAATGTTATTTGTTGAACGTCGCCAATCGATCGCTAAGCAGCCTTTCAAAATTCAAATTTTACCTGCGACAATTACCTTAAGGTAGCAGAATCGTTAGCAAGCATGGATTCACTCGGAGAAGGCAAATATTCAATTAATGTGACGTCTCAGGTCTTGAATTTCAAGTCGCACCAATCCAAATCGGTTTAAGTGAAGTGGAAAATTCTTTTTTGTACGAAATCTTTGAGATTCGAGAAATGTTAAGGTAGTAAGCGAGATTAATTGATTTTTTTTGAAACAGTCGGTTGTGTTGCAAAGATAGCGAAGCTTTAAGGATCAACGCACCATTTTTTTTTTCTAAAGAAATGTTTAATGAGGTATAGACGTGAAGTCAAAAAGAATTCGATTTGTGATTATTGAAAAGATAATAAAACTAAATACAAACAACTCAAAACTCTTTATTGACAACGAAAAAGTACATTTTGCACTGTATAGCAGTAAATGTTTTAGCTTTACTTGTGGTTCAAATTAATCATTAGTGTGACTTCTGTTGTTGTAGATTAGATGGCAAATAACTTATATTAGGATTTCAAAATGCTGCTTTTAGCAGATTACATGCTGAATTAGAGTCCCTTAGCAAACGGTTTCTCAGCGAGTCTTTAATGTTATTGATATCTGAAAATAATGAATCGCAAACATAGGTAGATGAAAATATGGTTAAAACAATCTGAGCACAATTTCTTCAAACAGTTAAATATGTTTGGAATCGAATTCCATGTTTCTAAAATTTTATCCGGACATTTCTATTTGTATTGCTTGTTGCAGTTTTCTATTACAATCCATTTTAACTTTTTCCTTGTTTCAATAAATGTTTGAATCCATATTGAACTAGACTGGAAATCAATCAGTTGCATTTTTGATAGGGAAACTATTGTTTATAGTGCCAGCATATTATTAAGATTCTCATAGGGATTTCTGAACATGTGACTTTCAAGGCAGTGGAAACACAGGGATCTTTTTATAAAATTATGTATCCAAAGTCGCCAAATTCGTCTCTAAGCCCTGGGATCTCCGATGCGACACCTGGGAGCCATCCAAAACAGATGAATGCAAATTCGTCTTTCTTACAATGAAATTATTTGTGCGGGAAAGTAAAATTACAGATTCGTAATAATATGCTTATCTTACAATCAGTGAGCAGGTAACTTTACAGTCCTCTCTTATTTTACCATTATATGAGTAATGATCACTTTTTGCTGGGAGATTCAAAAGTGTTTGAGCAATTACCGTCTGACTTCACTTTAATTATGAACTGCTGCCACAAGTAACCTTTGTTTTCTTCGAAACAAAAGATTTATCTAATTAAACTAAACTCAAAAAACCTTTAAAAAGTTAACATTTCATATAATCTATATTATTTTAAATTAATTACTCTGCTATTTTTTTTAAATTTGCCATTCTAAAAGAATTTTTTCAGATTTTTTTCTATTTCAAATTCATTATTAATTTAAAAGCTTAATGCACATAATTTTAAATTGAAAGAACATAAACTTGATACAGAAACAACACGTAATGGGTACAAATGAAATGAAAAAAAAAAACATTTATATTAATCTACTAAAAGTTACAATTATTAGAAATTTAACTATTTTCTATTCTTCAGTCTTTATAATTCACTATTAGAAATAATATGTTATCTTGACATAATATTTTGTGAAAGTCTCTACCAGATGGCGCATCGAGTCTTAACTCGAAATTTACATAATGAATTGATTAACTGATTATAATCTTTTAAAATATTAAAATAATACGCTGTTGTCGAGAATACACAAGCATATATAGTTTCAAAATTTTATTTCATTGCAAAAGAACGGTTACAAAATTCAAAACTCAACTCACGAAATAAATCAAGTTAAATAAAAATTCTTAATACATTTTTTTTTTGGAAAATATTCGATAACTAAACTACAATTTAAATTTATAAAGATTCTTTATTTTTTAAAAAGTGTACTTACATCTTTTTTCGAGATATAAGGAAAAAGAAAAGACGTTTATGAAAAAGAAGAATTATTATGTATAAATTTTCTTCGAGGATACAATTAAGTTTAAGAAAACTTAATGCAACCGAAGCACGAACCCATTTTTGAGACCTGCAATCCTCTTAAGAATTGCAGAGAGATTAAAAGAAATTCGGTTTCGCTCGCATGAATTATGGAGAGCACGTTTCGGGTTTTCTATCAAAAGATCAAAAGAGAAATGTTCGAAAAATTTTCTTACTCATAAATTCGAAATCATATTTATTATTCATCATCCAGACGTCGGAACTGGTAATAAAGTAGCGGAAGGTCAGAACAAAAGAAATTTGTAATAAATTGCACCGCCTTTACCATCGAAGGAATTAAATATGACAAAAAGTATGGATTAAACTATGTGCGTAACTCGATTTTTTTTTCATATTTTACTTTGGTTAAAATGAAATAAAAAAAATCTTTCAATATTTAATATTTATTATGTGCTAGGGTTATTTCATATATATATTTAAAAGATTATATGATAAATTCAGGTATTCTATTGTTTGTAACGGAAAAATTCGTTTGTGTATTTTGTAGAAGAATAAATGTTTATTACCATTTTGGTCGAAAAACATATTTTTGTAATTATATCTTCAAAAAAGATCGCATGTATGTACTTTGAGCTAAATAAGTGATCTTAACATCAAATTTGCACGTTTATATGGAGTTTTGAATGAAATCAGTCTATCTGTCTATTCAACTAAAATGATTACAAAAATGCAAAATGTAAAGAGCTATATGGGAAAAAAATCTGACTATTAGCAACTTAAATGTAGATTCACCATAAATTTAGCATAAAATGAAATTCTCGAAAGATTTCATTGGCAGCTGATATGTACTTTTGCATACATATAAACAAGACAATTTAAAAACTTAATTACTTGAAATAAATGGAAATTGGAGCATGATCTTACAAATAGAAATGAAATTTTTGTTCCAATCGGTAAAAAAAAAAGGAACTCAAAATGCATATACAGTTTTCTTTACATTGTTACGAAGCACAAATCCTCTCGTGAGAAAGTTTGAAATAGTAATGAAAAAAAAATAATAAAAGAAATAGAATTTATAGAAATAGAATTCATGAAATCATAAAAGAAATAAATTCTTGAACCATAAAAGAAACAAATTCATGAATCTTAAAAAGAATAGAATTCACGAATCATAGAATTCATTCACTGGCCTAAGTTTAATGCGAAAGAAAAGGGTGATGCCAATTTCATTAGAAAGTGTATTTCAAATTCTCTTAACTAAAAAGAGCACGGAATTACAATTCTATACATAGTAAAACTTATATAGGTACTAAGTAAGTTTGTACTATGTATAGAATTTTAATTCTATCTAAGGTATCCGACTATGTTCTAAGGACAATTTTTGGAAATTTCGATTTTTTAATAAACTATTTAAAACTATGGTTTTTAGATGTATTTTAAATTTTAATACAAAATATTACAAATACAAAAAAAGTATTTGAAAATATAATATATTTTGAGAAATAGGTAAGTTTCTAATAAATTTTAATGAAATTGAATCAAAACAGTTAACACTCTACACAAAATTGTAATATAGCAATCCTTTTTTTCTTTGTATACAAATTATAGAACATAATGATGAATGTAATGAACCAAAATCTAAGAAACATTTTGAGATGAAAAGAATTTATGGTAAAAATATACGTATGAATGCATTTTTTCCCAAAATTCACATCTTAATTTTTCTAAAAACGCCTAAAAATGAAAAAGTATATCACCAACAATAAAACTTTTGGTTCATTTCATTTTCCATGTTATTTTAAACACACGCTGAAATTTTTATTTAAATACCTCTATTAGTTTTTGTGATATCGTGTTAAAGGTGAAGAATTTTTAAGAAAATTGAAGTTACAGATAAATTTTAGTTGGAAAAATATGTGACTTAGGATTAAAAATCAAGCCTTCTATTGCCCAGAAAAGATAAACTGTTTTGGAAAGAGAAAAGTCTGAACAACAAGAAATAACAAACAAAAAAAAAAACCCAGTAAACAATGTTTTTAACGTAATCGGATACCTTAAACGGATAAATGAATATAACATTACGGAATGAAATACAAAAATTATTTCTAGTATGTGGATAAGACTATACTACACTCAGAAAAAGCATCTTTTTAAAATTATGAAACAATAGCAGAAAAATTGTTTCAGCAATTAATTGATCTTATTTAATACATTTTCTTTTTAAAAAGAGATTAAATATGAAAATTTTTTTAAGTGATTTAAAGTATTTATAGGTAGAAATTTGAACATTCATATTAATTCATTACATTCATATTCCGGTTAATTTAATGTTTAGTTTTTTATTAATTAAAAACTAACTTTCGCGTCAAAAAGTTGAGGCCAATTCCCACCAAAGATAAGTAAGGCTTTTTCCCCCAACAGAGTTCAGGTTAGGCTTAGTAGAATTTCGACCGATTGTTTCAAACGATTCTGTTTATTTTTTTAGTGTTTGATGTATTTAAAATCAAATGTTGTTTATAAATCGATCTTTCGGATTCATTCTGAAGTATTTTTAAATTAAAAGAAAATTGAATAAAGGAAATAAAAAATTTCTAATCTGCATTGCATTGCCGCAACTGGTGTAGGAAAGTCAGACATGTGCGTTAAGCCAGCAGGAGTTGAAAGTTCTCGCGTGATTTTCATTTTAATTAAAGATTCTAAAATTATGTGTAAAATACTGTTGTAGCTATCTCAATCTCGATCAACAAATAAAATAGATTTGACCGGACTTGATTTGCTGTTTTATTTTATTCTGGGTATACAATGTAAATAAATTGTTTTTGCGTTAGTTATGTGTTTTTGTTATTAAATTGAACTTATGTTATATATTTTTCGTATATGCTTTTAGCTTTAAATACATCGTTTTTAGGTTGGATTTAATTTTTTTATTATTTGATAGCTTTTCGTACACATACATCAAAATTTCCAAGAGAACAGAATCGCGGGTAATAGCTAGCAAAATATATTTCTTCATAAGATTTTTAGGAATTTATTACTATTTATCATCAAAAAATTATTAAAATCGGTTAAACGACATGAAATTGTCCGAATCTTCAAAGTGATTAAGTCAAATAGTAATACTTTTTCACATAGCTTTTAGATGTAAATTCATTGTATTCTCTACCCATCTTATTATTTTTATGGTCTAATGGGGATCAGAAAAAAAAAGTCTCTCGTATTTTAAATTTTGAAAAATTTCCACTTGAACAGATTCGCGGGTATTATATAGCTCGTTGAAAATTAAAACATCAGTGCTTATAAAATAATGTTGGATGGCTCCTCATGCAGAATTTAAAAAAAAAATAATTTATCTGAAAGCAAAGTTACCGGATTAGCAACTGAAATAAAAACTTGAAGAAAGAAAACATTAAAAGTGATATTTTTGCTAATTTGAATATTGAAACAGCACATAAATTTTCTGGCGTACCTCCAGTTACTTTGAACTAATTTTACTATCATTTTATTCATGAGTATTTTTTGATTAGCAGAGTCGTTTGAAACAGAAAAACTAGATGTTGCAATTGGAAAATTTGATGATGATGCAATTATACATATGTAGACGACTCCTTACGGGAATGTATTTTGGAAATTTTGAAACAGGTCATACTTACAACATGAATGAAATTTGATTTATTTTTATGGATTATGTGCTGTGATGACTGCCCATTCTTTTTTTGGTATTTTTCTTTTTAATTAATTGCAAATGATTTGGTTGGCCGTGGTGGCCTGGTGGTAAGACCTCGGCTTCGGAACCGGAGGGTAGCAGGCTCGAGGCCCGATTACACCGAAGAAACGCCGTGTAAGCGAGTCTCTTGCACGTTAAATCCGTCTGGGACAAACGTCCTCCCACTGGTGTGATGTGGAAGTTTGGAGAGGGAGTGCCAACTCAAGTTTCGTCCTCGTCATCTGACTGTGGTTCAAAATGACGAGATCAGTCCCAAAGTAGCCCTAGAGTTGCTTGAAAAAGGGGTGCTAATATAAATAAACTAAAATAAACAGCAAATGATTTTGTGTGCAAAATCATTTGTTTCAAAATTTGAATCCAGTTTTTCTAAATGAAATCCTCCAGAGTTCAGACTTTATTGTTTAACATACAATATTGCATTACCACACGCGTAAGTCAAGTAGAAAGGAGGACTTGCATTTGTGGTTTTGATCATGGCATTCGAGACATGCCACCATTCATCTCATCCGCCCTTCTTATCCGATATAATTAGTTAATTAAGATAGGGAATTCCTGTTGTTGTCGTGTCCGTGTTTTTCACGGAAAGGGGGTGCAGTAGCTTCTGAGGGTAAAGACCCCTGAGCACCCAGAGGGCAGAAGTCTGACTTCTAGCTCACACACACGACACAACCCTTTTTAAGGGGTGGTCGAATTCATTCATCCATCAGCAAGTCGGAATTTAGATCCAAATCAGAGACCGACTAATCCCTGATTCAGTACCCCCAGAGGTATCGTTTTGTTATGGGAACTTGGAGGACTTTGCAGTCTCGACCTAACGTGCCCCAACTGCCATTGGCCAACACGGCGGTCTTTGGTCGAGACGAGGACAGAACCCGATACCTTTCGCTTACGAGACTGACGCTCTACCAACCTTACCTTATATGGTAAGATAGGGAATTCCTATCTTACCATATAAGATAAAATGAAATCAACTACTTCTTACTCTACAGGCTTCTTACAGTAGGTGTCAGGATCCTGTGGCAGTAGATATTTTATGTTGCTTGCGAACAATACGAGCCAAAGGTTTCTCAGTTTCATTTTGCTGGGCTCCTAGTCACGTTGGAAGGCAATGAAGACGCTGAGACTGTCACAAATTTTAGGCAATGAAGACGCTGATTGCGCTGCCAAAGCAGCTTCTAACGTATGACAGGCATCAATTCCATACTGAGATACAAAACTTAGAATCACTCATTGAATCCATTCACTTTGGCAGGAATCTTGAGATCTGGAGACTCATAATAAGTTACATTTCATTAAACAGCATATTCATTCATGGATCATCGTTTCTATAAGAAGTGTCGATGTGAAACTTACTCGTCTTCGCATCGGTCATACATATTAGTTTTACTCATTAATGCCTATTGTTCGGAGAGAGAGCACCTAGATGCCCTTTATGTAATGTTAATTTTACTGTTACATGTATCCTAGCTGAGTTCCCAAACTTTAATTCTGATCGCATGACATATTTTAACTCAATTTCACATACCTTACGAGAATTAGTAGGAGAACCTTCCCCATCAATATACTTTTAACTATTTAAAGGCTATTGGGTTTTATTATTTTATATAGCTATTCTTCAACAATGGACTTACTTTACCTGACTGATCTCTCTCTTGATTGCTATTGTTTCCCCGATTTCATTTTTAATATATTGTTACGGATTTCCTATACTAATCCGTCTGGTTCGTTCACCTGTATAGTGGGTGTGTACGGTGTGAGAAGAGATGAACACACAATGATCAGTCCGTTAGTAGAAGACACAACACAGGCGTTTATTTACAGCCTGGACGAACAAACAGCAGCACACAATAACGTCAGTAGCTCACAAGTAGTAACAATATCCGCAGCACTGGCTATAGTACTCCACGCTGTTTCCTCAACAGACTACAAGGCACACAGCTCAGTTCAGCACTTTGCTTGGTTCCGCCGCTTCTTGTCTTGTCTCCTCTGGAGGTCTCGTTATCTAATGTCGATTCCGACTACTCTACTCAAAGCTTGAAACTATCGATTTTATATAGTCCCAGGAGGCGTGGCTAGAAATGTTTCGACCAATCAGGGCGTATCTCGGTTTCTAATAGACGAATCGGGGAAATTCACTAAGTTTCGTGAATAATCCTTTTTTGTCGCCAAAGATCACCAAGCTCTGGGATCATTTCCATGAGCATCCGCAGCATCCAGTACAGAATACTGCAAATCATTCTTTCCAGTGAAGGAACCAATCATGCCGGGAAGCAGCATCACAGACTCGTAATATTCGTAAAAATAAATATTTTAACTTCTTACTTGGTGCCATTTCAAACCATATGAATGGGGCAGTGTAGTCTACTTTTGGCTCTTGTGCCATTAAAATTAAATTAACCAACCAACTACAGTAGGTATCTGGCTCTATCCTCCTATCGCAAAAAAGTATTTTCAAAAGAAAGCTAACGCTAATTTCTATCAATGAATGGTGAAAGAAATAAGATTCGTGTAAAACATGAAGAAAAATCAATCCCCGCCTTCAGAAAATATATCTAATGCTAATAAAATGCCAAATCCATGAGATAATGTTCGCAACAGGATATGGTTCTTTTCTAACGTAAATGTGGTGAAATTAGAGAATCTCTGCATTAAGCCTTCACCTACTCCCTTTTTCTGGGAAAAGCAACACCGAAATTCTTAGAAACTATCAGGTGGGAGAGAGCTTTTGCTAAGAGTTTCTCTAGTAAAAAGATCCGATTACTTATGGAATTTATTCCTACACACGTTTAACTCCTCTGTATCAACCTCAACATATGCTGTTACTTTCTCCAGCTGGACAATCGCCTGCATTGAAATTGAATCTTAAATGACTACTAGTCCATTTCACTTAATGCTCAGTAGTACTTTAGGTACAATCTGTTTTAGGTAAAATTATTTTACATATAAACTCACGTATTTAGATTTTTTTTTCCAACCTTATGTTGTGCATATTGCATATGGATTTTGCCTTGAAATATATGGATTATGTGGATTTTTTATATGAATATATGGATTTTATGTTTGCTTTAATTATATATGCATATAAATTTTGCCTTTAAATATTTTGAATTTAAATTCACGAAATGCCTTTTTTAACATTATTTTATATTTAAGCCAGTACATTCACTTTGGTTGCTGTGTTATTTTTTAGTGTGCGTTTGTTCCTAGTTTTATCACCAATTTTTTTTCTTTTATTGTTTACTATACATTTGAATCACTTTTTTTCAACTCTTTTATTTACAATTTTACATTTAAGCTTTTTCTATAACTAATTTTTGGTCTCGGCCTTGAATCTTGCTTTTTTTTCATTTTAGCTGCAGAACTCCAGTGTTGTCATATCTTTCTGTTATAAATTGTCTCTAATCATAGATCTAATACTTCCTATTCTCTCAAAATCTCACCATATGTATCTATCTCTCTTCTAATATTTTCTGAAAGCGACACGTTCGATTTTCTCACTTAAGTTTACTTATTTTCCCACTAAATGAGAATTCTTACAATTCAAAATGCAGGTGTATTCAGTGGTTTTAGCTTATAGTTTTCCTAGTAATTTTACTTTGGACTTAGATCATCTATTTGGAAAAAAACTACGTAGTTATCTTCGCTGGTGGCTTCAATGGTAAAAGCAGAGAACGAAATTGCCTGTGCACAGAAAAACTTATTAAACCATTTACAGATGCACTTGGTCATGCTCTGTAGGGAAAAAAAGTCAACCAATTATAGACTTTGCCATTGTTAAGGTCGGTTCACACGAGGCTAACTATTGCGTGCAATCGTTCCTTCTCTGCTGTTGTTCCTGTATTGTAAGAACAGTTGAAACAACGCCGTGCAGAGTCAATGTATCAACATCATTACATTTTTTCGATCATTATGAACAACAATAGACTTATAAAATTCAAATTTTCTTTTAAATTAATGTTTTTAAAAATAATTCTAATTTTGATTTTGAACCATATATCATTCTTATTAGCTCCGTATATATGAAAAATACATAGTGCAAACAATAATATAAAAATCATTTTTTAAAATTTTTATGGATATCTAAAACACTGAAATCTCAAAATTGTGTGTTTTTTAATTATATCTCGTCTTTACAATATTCTCTATCTATAATTATTATAATATATTCTCGCCATGATACTTCCAATATGAGAAAATAACTAGTGTAATGGTCTCCCCATAATTTTCTCGCATGAAATGGTACCCACAGATTTCTTTGTTTGACTTTGTGTCTCAATAGTCACGAAATAATAACCTTTGCCATAAATTTAGTATTTTTACTGAATCTCTCGTATCATCCTTAGCGAGTTACTTGGCGATTAATCTATGACATGCTGTTAATAGTATCCAAAAATCGAATTTGTGTTTTCAACCAGTTTTTACCGAATCAATTTTTACCGAAAATTTGACACAGAATTACTCTTATAGTCTCAAAATGCCATACCATCTATACATTTAAGTTATTTCGTTTTTGTGATATTGGGTTTACATCCTTTGTCAAATTTGGCTCAAAATCTAGAATGTGTCTCCGCTATTGACCTTAAATATATGTACTGAATTTTATTTATTTAGCTCTCTTTGTTTTGAAGTTATTGTGCCATTGTTAAAACTGATGGACAGACAGCTTTCCTCTGAAATAGTTTAGAACAAAATTTAATAGATATCTACAAATTTGTACAAAGACCTTATATCTCATTTCATCCGTCGATCTCAAGAAGTTTTTAAGTTAGCTTTGTTACAGATGGACTGATGGACATTTTCCAAAAATATAATTTTCGAATTCACAGAGGTTGAAATCGTGCAGCTTCGTCAAAATCTCGACTCCGAATTTATTTAATGTATTAATTAATGTAATTATTTAATGTATTATTAGTGTATGAATTAAGTAAACAATGTGAGCTAAATGTTCTTGACACATTTTAATGCGAAATCTTTTAAATGGCATAAATTAAAATAGTTAAGACTATAATTCTCGTATATAAAATTTTCTCCCCCTGATAAACAATTTGGTTCCAAATTTTGCCCATAGATAGCGCTGTTTCAAACCAGGAAGACGAGAAAATCGCCAAAACTGCGGTTGCTGGTTTATAAGGCTTATGTACATAAGAACTCTTCGGTGTTTTTATATTAGAGAAGAAATATTAAATTGAAAATTCAATAATATTATTCAGTTTCTCTAATTTTTTCACATAGTAAATAAACATGCAACTGAGTTAAAATATGGTCAGAATACATAATTCCTTGATCAAAAAGCTTAAATATCGAAATATGGTAATAAATTGCGCAAGATAAATGTTTTGTAATTCCTTGTGAGGAAATTAAGATTGAATATCTGCTTGTCTTAATTTTTTAGTTGATTTATTACAACGCTATCTATGAAAAGAATTCTGAACTAATTTATTATTATTTGTGAGAAATTGTTTGCTCCATGAGAGGAATATTTGTGTAAAACACCCTTTTTCTACGACAATTAATTGATTTTATGTTTAATTTTTCAAATATTTAAAGGACTTTTACTCTTTATGTAATATTCAAAGTTTGTTTATTAACTGAATGCGATAATGAAATGTATAAAACCAAAACTTTACATGTCAAATGTAATAGTTTTCTAAAAATTTATAAGAAAAAATATAATGCTGAATTTTTTAAAATCAACCCTTTGCATTTGAAAAAGTATTTCACTGCTTGGTTATTCACTTAATACAAGAACTTGTTTATTGCTCTAAAACATATGTATATAATTATTTTGAAATTGAATGTTAGCGAAAAAGGAACATATACCTTCTAGTCACTCTGTGAGTATTTTTAACAATCACATTTTTAAAAAATTATTAAGTAATCAAAAGAAATTCACAGTTTTGAACTTTGCCTGAGGGAGTCATCCGGATGTATAGGGTACTACATCTGGATGGCATAATAGACTACTTACTATTATGCAGGTGAGCCAAAGTGATAATTAAATAATCAAAAGAAATGTATCAATAATTAAAATAAAAATATATAATATTTTAATAATCAAATAATTAAATAATCAAAAGAAATACATAGTTTTAAGTTGTTTCTGAGAGAGCCATCTGGATGTAAAGGGTAAAGGGCAAGGGATGTACATGAGGATAGCATAATAGACTACTTACTATATAAGTATTATGTATTAAGTAATCTATTTTGCATATATTACCACAGTAAACTGTTGGTAATATCTGGGCTTCCAGGTATGAAATTTGGTACCAATAAAGAACTGTAGTATTACCGAGTCTGGGTACAATAAATAGTTCAAAACTAAATGATTTAGTGTGGCGTAGAAGTTTGGAGAATGGTCACCGATTCAGGTTTCGGCTTCATTAACACAACGGTTCAGCATTATGAGGTCTGTCTTAAAACAGCTTTGGTATTATATTGATATAGTACATAGGGTATTAATTCAAACTAGAATTATAGTTATATAATTCAGTCTCAGAAGTAAGTAAGTAGTTTCTTTACAATTATTCGCACAGAAATTTAGAAAATCGTTTTTCAACGAACGACTTCTAATAAAAAAAAGGAAAGAATATGGTCTAAATAAGATGTGTTTTCATTCGCACAATATTAAACTGAAATCAAAATCAAACAATAACAAACGAGAAGTTGTAAAGAAAAAAAAAAAAATGAGAACGAAAGTGAACCTTAGCTAAAAAGAAGTAAAATACAGGGTGGGGGGGGGGACAGTTGGAAGAGCTCCAAGTTGGAGCTACAAAGTTTCCCGCGCAGTCAAAGAAGCATAATAGTGCGAAAATGAAGCTACTTCTGTTCTTTATAATGATTATGAAATATTTTATCACGAACTAAGGTAAAATCTTAATTAACTTCTTCTTCGTCCACAATTCTTCTAGAGCGTTCAAATGAAACATCTGCAGGATGGAAGTAACGCTCTTTAAGCGTTCTATTGCATTTTAAAACGCTTTGTGAGTTACTTTTTTGTATTTTTATTTCTGTTTGTTCTAATACGGGGAAATACAGAGGAAAAACAAAAAATTTTGCAAGACAATTTGAAAATTTGAGCCTGAACCAATAAAAGGGTTAAACTCTTGTAAGACTGTCAGTGGATTTCAGGTTTGATACCCGATTCCACCGAAGAACCCCAGTGTAAACGAGTCTGGTGCACGTTAAATTCCTCGGGGCCAAACGCCCTCCCACTGGTGTGGTGTGGAAATTTGAAGAGGAAGGTGCCAGCTTAAGTGTCATTCTCATTCATTTGACTGCTGTTCAGAATTACGAGGTCTGTCCCAAAATAGCCCTAATGTTGCTTCAACTTCTGGCATGTTACTAAAACTAAAACTTGGAAGTCTGTCAGTTGAAACTAATTCAAATTTGTACTTTGCTTGGAAGAGTAATATGTAAAAAATACGAATCTGATAATGAAGAGTACTTCTTTTTTTAAAGGATAAAAATAATTATAAGCGTTTAAAAATATTTTCGAGATTTACAGTAATTCTTCAGGCTTAATCAACAGTCAACATGGGTTATATAGCAAGTTTCAAGGTGCAATTGTGACCACCACCACCCAATAAAAAACTCAATAAAATAATAAATTGTTGTCAAATCGTATAAGCGCATTGTATCCGAATTGCGTTTATATATTAAAAAATTGATAACTGAGTTTTTAAAAATTTATATTTTGTGTACACAAAACTTTATATTAAGAAATATATAATTTTGACCTCAACTTCAAAAGTAATGGACCTTTCTAACACAGCAAATTATACATTATTTTCAATATCACTTTATAATAACGGTTTTTTTAATAATTTAAAACCTAATTCAGGGATATAAAAATTTGTTCCTTTAATAAAAAAATACGTTCCATTCCTTTTAAAAAAAATGCAAAGTATTATATAATTATAAAAGAAAGACAATAACTGAAAAGGCTACTAATGAGTTATTTCACCTCAATGAAGGGAATGAAATAAGGATCTAAAATTTAAAAAAGTTTCTAATAATTTTCTTTTTGACAGACTTTCCAGAAGACTGTAGACATTTTGAATCTGAAAATAATTTCAAACTCAGACAATCTTATCTCTAATGATGTAAAATGTATTACTCTTTTGATTTTGCTTTCACTTCAATGAACTCATATAAAATGCAAAATTACGTCAAATTTAACTTTTAAATTCGTCAAATTCACGTTATTCATTTCATGACTTTGTTCGTGTTCTGTTAATATTGGGAGTTCACTGTTCAAAAACTGTTCTAAAAGTATTTAGTTTTGAATTTTTTAAGATATCCGACTACGTTAGAAGGAAAGTTTTTTAAAAAATGGATTTATTAAAAGCAATTTAAAATTATAGCTTTTAGGAGAATTGTTAATTATAATACAAAATACTATAGATGCAATAAAATTATTTGAAAATATAATATATTTTCATACACAGGAAAATTCGTATAAATTTTGATGGAATTTGACCAAAACGGTTAACACTTTACACAAAATCGTAATGAAGCAATCCTATTTTTCTCTGGGCACAAGCTATACAATGTAACGATGAATGAAATGAACCAAAATCTAGGAAACATTTTGAAATGGAAATAAGTTGTGGGTAAAAATACACGTATATATGCATTTTTTCTGAATTTGCAACTTAGTTTTTTCCTAGAAAAACCTATAAATGAAAAAAGTATTTCGCCAACAATAAAACTTATGGTTCATTTCATTGCCCATATTATTTCAAACGCACACTGAAATTTTTATATAAATACCTCTATTAGTTTTTAAGATATCGTGTTAACGGTGGAGAATTTTTATGAAAATTAAAGTTTTGAGAAAATTGTAGTTAAAGACAAATTTTAGCAGAAAAAAATAAGTGACCCTGGATAATAAGTCAGTCCTTCCTCTTCCAAAAAATGATAAACTGTTTAGAAAAGAGGAAAAAATTATATTACAAGAAATAACAATAAAAAAATATTTGCCAATGTGATCGATAAGCAGTTTTTTTTTAACGTAGTCGGATACTTTAAAAGCAGCATATAATGGCAGTTGAAGGGTTTGCTGCAAGATAAAAAAAAAATAGCTCCAATTATTGAAGTTTGCAGAAAACCGGCGGTAGCACCAGGAGCTACCTCTGTAGTGCAACAAACTAATGAGACAAACAATTCCAATTAAAGAGCGAACTAGCGAGGGTGCTATATTTTTTCTGGCACCAAACGAACAACTTTTGATTTTACAACTTGATAGTGCATGTCACACCAGATTTCCTTAATTGGAACTACACCTTTTTTGCAGCAAAACCTTCAATTTTCAAAAGTCGTTTGGTACGATTTTGTTTTCAAGCATTGTGAACAAAATTTTCATTCGGCATAATTTGTCGATGGAAAATTTTTATTATTTTATTTATTTAATAATCAGAAATTATGTAAATCCAGTCGATTAAATAATTAAATTATTACTCTTATTGCCTTAAAAAATTAAAATACGCTGAATGATTCTTATATCAAAGGACTTTGCCTGAAAAAATATATATATCAAAAAAATTTCCTCTAAACAAACATTCAGTATCATTTAAATTTTTGTTTTCAAATTCCATTCAATTCTTAAATAGAAAAATTACATATTGCATATTTCAGCATTTATAGACAACAATTTTATTGCCAGCGAATAATTCAGCATTTATTGTAAAACTAATAACATTATAGGAACCAATATTATAATAAAATATAATATAAATATGTTTTTTGTCAGGGATATATTATTTAAAAGCTTTTATGTTTTTATGCAAATGCCAAAACAATTATGTTTGCTGACAAAAACTAAAAATTGATTGCTCACCTTTTAAACACATTTAAAGAAATGAATTATCGTTTGCAATTCTTCTTCTTTTTATCAAATGCTGAGCATGAGGTTTTATGTTTCAAAATAAATTTCCGTTTCTTTTTTTCAATTATATGGAGAAAAAATATCGACAATTGTTCTTAATTAATACTGAAATTAAGAGCTTGTCTATTGCATTTTTAAATATTTCAATTATAATTATTATTTGAAATAAATGGACTAATTGACTAGTTTTTTAAACATATTTGTGTGAACGATATAAGTTTCCTTTTATTATAATATATTAACTATTTCCCTACAGTAATGAATCATTCTTAAAGTAATAGTAACCTACCCAAGAAAAAATATGAGAAATAGATATTGCATGATTTCACTTTCCATATATATATATACATATATTGTTCTTTTAGTTGCAAATTTTAATAGGGAATAGAATATAAAATATATTTTCACATCACATTTCTGTTCCCACTTTTATACTTATCAAATTTTATCAAAATACTTATCAAAAATTATCAAATTTTCAATATAATTTTGCAATTCTGGAGTTACCTGTGTATAGTTCACTATAAAGTTTTATAGTTCCCCAACAGTTTCTTTTTATAGTTAACCTTTAATAGTTCTCCTAGTTTTGGAACTATAAAAGAAAACATAGTTCCAAAAATACTTTCCTATGGAGTCCTTAAATGTTAAAATTCATCAAAATTTTAAATTGCACGGCAATTACAATCCTCCATCAGTTCATAATAATTATATTCCCTTTTCGTAAGAATTAATTCACGCTTAATTTAAGTGGAGACTGAAACAAAGTACTGTTAATATAAAGCGTAGAATGTTTTAATTTTATTATAATCTTATCGTAATAGAATTTGCCTTAAAAGGAATTTAGGGAACTAATTTATAAACAGCAGTGTATATGTGTTTGCTTATGAATGTTTCATATTTAATGGCTCTCTATGGAATTTCTAATGCATGTTTAAATTTTGTTTCGTCGCAACTATTGTTACTTTCAGAGACTTAAACACACTAATTTTGCGAAATAGAAAAATAAAGTTGTGGATTTCTAATGTCTGCTTTGCTTTTAATTTTAATCTTTTAATAAATGCGTAAGCTGCAAAATAATTTTTCTTGCTTAGAAAAATTTGTAATTGTTGTTGTTTCTATTGGCATTTGTCATTGAAAAACCCGCTGATTGCGATTTTAAGCCTAAACTAGCGCGTCCTGTTTTTCAGTAACGCCAACTACGGCCAAGAGTACTTAGATACTTCATGCTTCACGCTTTTTTCAGTGGAACACATTCACACTACTCACAGATAGAACACAGAATAACAACTCTGCCCAAACCGGGACTCGAACCCGATATTCCCAGAAGACGGGCAAGACAGACCTGTAATTTTGTATGTTCGGCTGTTTGAATATAAATAATACCATAATACAAAATGAAAAGAACTAGATAGATAAAATTTGATATACAGAATTAATATCTATAATGTAGACAATTATTAAGTTTTGATCCTAATCCAACAACAGAATGATCATCTGTCGACCTGTACTTTGAGAAATATGTAAAAATGATAACTCAAAGAGGCAATTACTTAAATATATCAAATTTGGTACGTGATTTTTTGACTACAAGCATAGTTACTAGGAACTACAAGTATTGACTACAAGCATTGCTACTAGGAACTACAAGTATGGTTACTAGGAACTACAAGTATAGTTACTAGGAACTACAAGTATAGTTACTAGGAACTACAAGTATAGTTACTAGGAACTACAAGCATCGCTACAAGGAACTACAAGTATAGTTATAAGGAACTACAAGTATAGTTACTAGGAACTACAAGTATTGACTACAAGTATAGTACACTAGGAAGACACGCTACCCCTAAGCCAGGACGGCACTTATTCGTTGTTAAAATTAATGAACTGGAGAAGACCATAGTTCATTTGCGAATTTTGAAAGACAAAGGGAGATGAGTCATACGTCCGCATAAAGAAAGTTTACCACGAGTTCAGAGGCCGAATAGTCAAAGCACGCGATCCGAACCCAGAGTTTGCGGGTTCGATGCTCCCCTTGGCTGTTATGTCTAAAGTATGGGTTTCTAGTTTGTTTCCTTACGTTCTCTGGCGTTCTAGATATTTCTTCGTTATGTAAATCAGTTGTTTCTTGAATATTCTGCCCGTGTTTAAAAGCTGATACCCACTAGTCGTGGGCAACTTCTCGACCTTGTTAAGTTGCAAGTCTCTACTTTCCTTCAATAGACTTATTTGTTAGTTTAAAGCTGACGGTGTGTTTATTTAAATCTTCCTGACAATATTACTGACTCTCCAGCCCCCCCGAAGGCACGCGGATAAAAATAATAGAATGATCGGACAGTAACAATGGTAGGAACCGGGATAGAATCATAAGGGTCATCACCGGCCATGGTACAACTCTTCCCTAAGGAAGTACGTCGCGTCATTGATGGGAGGAGGCAGAATCTCCCTTTTCCTGTAACTTCCGCAGTGGTGAGAACCAACCACCATGTCGGAATCTTCTCATCCTCATTTCGAGGTGCCCCCCGGGAGCGATAGCATTATGAAATAAATTCAGTGCAAACTAACGAAATTGGTATTTCTGATATTTTCTCATTTACTCTCTAATAAAAATGTTATCTTCCCTTCGTACTTTCGCTTAAAATTGTCTTCTTCTTCTTGTTGTATACAGCCGACCACCAAGCCACCACTGAACGTAGCAGTATCGACAGGATTTGTTGTGGTCGACTGCTGAATAAGTATTGTCCAACCTTACATTGACCGATCAGTCAAACTAACATTCCTTTCGGGGTAGTAAATAATAGTCTCCCCATCTGCGAACTCTCAAACAGGTGGAATGAAACTATCAATGTTAAACATCATATCTTTCAGGGTTTTGAGATTGCCTAGTACCATCAGTACTGCATTTAAATCATTATTTAAATTTTTCAGGTTTTTCCTGAACTTTGAGGTTTTCATACATCCCATTAAATAGTAGTAAACAGTACCGATTTCTCCACAAATGCATTTCTTAAAATTGCCTATCTAGACCATGAACGCCAGAAGTGCTGAAATATTTATTTCCATATTCCCATTTATATGCATCTTTTTATCAAAAATTAATACTTGTTCGTTATTAATTGCAAATCAATGAAGAACAGATGTTAAGTAAAAGTTATTAATACTGTTACGAACCTAAAATTTTGCTTTTCCGCATGTGCACAGTAAAAATTTTACAAAAATGAAAATCAAACTCAGTCTCAATCTCATTAAATTATTGTTAATTAAATAATACTCTAAATTTTAAGTACTTTTTTAAACGTCTAATTAAGGATTGTATTAAGTAGTTAATAAAAAATATTTTATTATTATAATTTCTGATTATTGGAATTTTTATGTAACACAGCATTTTAAATCGTTATTAAATTTAAGAAATTAAGTAAATTAACGCTTCTGAACAGAAAATAGTTGTTAATTTATCCTATCCCTTATCATTATCAATATGAAACTGAGGAAAAAAAAGTAATATTTGGTTTCAATATTTCAAAACGAAACTGAGAAAAAAAAGTAATATTCGGTTTCAAAATAGTCCTTTAAGAATAATCTTTCTTGATATCCTAGCTACTTGTTGTTACAAGTTCTTACAATTCTAGCTTCTTGTTACTCAATTTAAGTAAATAGGAAATGATCCATCTCAAATAATAATTATTAATAACCTTAACTGTTTTTACAACAAGCAATTAATTGAAAAACTTATTTTAAAAATCCCAACAATTGCGAATCCCCCCCCCCCTCCATTTCGAGTCTTGCTTTTCCCGATAAATCGAAATTCCATTTTGAGAATTAGCATGTGAAAGACCAACAAATATTCATATGCTAATTTTTTTCATAAGGTGATGCATTGATGGTGCAATTCTTTTTATTATTAATTTCCCATCATAAACAGAATTCCATTGATTGTATTCAGAAATAAGTATTATTTGACTGTAAAATAAAAACGAATGTTTTGTCGTGTATGTTGAAACAGTTGAAGATTAACTTGGGAGAGAGAGACAGAAATGTCGTATTATTCCAATAAGAATTGTAAATTTCGCAATCAAAATTCGCAATCCAACTGGTAAATACGGCTAAATGATTTTTGGCTCGATTAAAAAGAAAATACTGGCTAAAAAGCAATACAATTTCATATGCATATCTTTAAATAATGAAGAATTGATTTATTGAAATAAAATTTTCATTTTAGCATACAGGAATTCAAAAATAGCGTTGCATATAAATTGACAATAAAAAAGGCACAAAAACAATGAAGCAT
Source organism: Argiope trifasciata (assembly GCA_026543055.1). Classification (NCBI taxonomy): domain Eukaryota; kingdom Metazoa; phylum Arthropoda; class Arachnida; order Araneae; family Araneidae; genus Argiope; species Argiope trifasciata. The sequence continues at coordinate 401,842 of JAPMOQ010008606.1, read as the reverse complement.
TTTGTATGAGTGACTAAAATTCCATCGCCCTTTCATCAAATAAATTATTACTATGTAATGCATGATATTCTTTTGGTTTTAGGTTTTTGGAGTTTCAAAATGCGTAGGCAACAAATTTCTGATTTATCACTTTTGAGGCATCAATTTTTCCCTTTTAACGCTGTTAGAAAATAATGCAGAAAGCTGTCACATGAAGCGATTTATCGCCAACTAAAATTACAGCTTGATTTCCAAATTATTCATTCTTTGAATTCTTACAAATTGTCTTACTTAATTTGTCACTAACCAGTTTAAATCGGTTTGAAACAATCACGATTACGCATGCGCCGATATTTAGGGAAAACAAATATGTTTTTCTCTTCTCAAAATCGATCGAGCTCCAAAACTTTGTTTGCCAGCTAGAAAAATTGACATATATATAAATATATATGTATAAAGAGCGAGAGAGTGATAGAGAAGTTTCGTGATGGTTTCAAACCTGGTTTAAACTGGTTAATGATAGAGTAATTAAAACAAATAATGGCTTAAAAATAATAATAAATAATCTCATCTGATAACTTGAAATTTGAGATCGTAGATTTCCTTTTCTTGATTTTTTTATTTAGATTTTAATATCATTCCATTATTTTAATAAAGATCCAAATAATATTTAGCTCTTTATTTACTGACTGTACTTGAAAGTACCATTTAAATCTAGCTTATATCTTTATTATATGACTATTTTTGCTGATGGTATTGTAAAGAGCACGGATAATGTGACCCAAATAACATGAAGTTAATATAAATGAAATTAGGAATTTAAAATATTTAACTAATAATTAAATGAATTAAGATATTTCTGTTCATTACATTTTTTTTGGTTCCTTGGGATTATTCTGCAAAGGAAACTAGACTGCTGGTGCAAAAACGAAGTTGGGAAACGTGATGGTAACATAATTCGGTAAATAAAGGGTTAGTGAAATTTTTCGAATTTCCAATCCATTTGTTGATTTAGTTTTGGTTTTACAGATCTGCTTCGTTCATTTCACAATCCAAAAAATATTTGTTGCATTAGCTTTTAGTATCAATAAAATATCATAAATAAAACTGCTTTTCATCACCAAAATGCTGGAACATCAGATTCTTCTAATCCGTAAAATTGAGATAGAACTAGGCAAATTCTTTTGTGTGCTAAAATAACCCTCGCAGTTGTAAGAAAAGAAATTTAAAAAAAAAAAAAAAAAAAAAAAAAAAAAAAAAAAAAAAAAAATTAGAAACAATTTACTTATATTATCGTTTGGTTTTTTTCACAAGAATTTGGTAAGTTGAGAGGTTTAAATTAACCCATATACGCAGCAATATCAATACCTGCATCATTAATTTATTGTCACTATTTAATTTTTTTTTCATATTTATAATTCGAAAAAGAGTTTCTATTTCCTGGCTGGCAGCATTTCAATTTTGATGCAGCTCACGTACATTTCAAAAATAAATCTTTGGAATTCTGAATTCGAGTTAAAATCATTTCTAATTCTCTTTAATGTTTAACATTCTTGTATATAAATGAATCATTGTAATTATTACCAGTATTGAATTAGAAATTAGTATTATTGAATTATATATAATATTTAATTAAAATATTCCTGTTTTCCAAAGATTTAATTGAAATATTAATTGATTAAAGATTTTGATTAAACTATTTTTTAACATAATTTCATGCTTGTCATAATTTGTCTACAAATGAATTCCTGCAATTATTACCAGTATTGAATTAAAACAGCAATATAGAGTAAAAATATTAGTAATATTGAATTATAAATTTGTATAATTGAATTATATGTAATCTTGAATTAAAATCTTTACTTTTTCCAAAGATTAAATAAAAATATTAATTAATTAAAGCTTTTAGTTACATTTTTTTTTACTCCAGTTCTATGCTTATCATAGTTCGTCTATAAATGAATGCTTGCAATTATTACCAATAATGAATTAAAATTGCAATAATTAATTAAAATATTAGAAATATCATATTGAAATATTAGTAGTCTTGAATAAAAATATCAATAATATTGAAGCATAAATTCGTATTATTGAACTCTAAATAATATCGAATTTAAATTTTCATGTTTTCTAAAGTTTTAATTAAGATATTAATTAATTAAAGTTTTTAATTGAAATACTTTTTGCTTCGGTTCCATGTTTGTCATACTTTGTCAATAAATGAATTACTGCATTATTAATATTGAATTCAAATATTAGTATTATTGAATTATAAATAATATTGAATTAAAATCATGTTTTCCGAACACTAAATTAAAACACTAATTAAATAAAGTTTTTAATTAAAATATTTTTTCCTTCAGTTTCATATTTGTAATACTTTATCTATAAATGAATTACTGCAATTATTAACAATATTGAATTAAATAATAATATAGAATTAAAACATTAGTAATACTGAATGATAAATTAGTATTATTTAATTATATATTATCTATACTTATAATAAAGCCCAATGTGTGTGTGTGTGTGTGTGTGTGTGTGTGTTG
>JAPMOQ010008606.1:349732-373899 GCA_026543055.1 Argiope trifasciata | reverse complement strand
ATATTTTTGACAAATTTATTTAGAAAAACCAAACATATATACATACACAACATATTATAAACCTATAACAGCATAAACATGAAACTTTATTAGTTCGCCATATTGGCTATAGATGGCAGTACGTTACCGCTTGAAAATTTAAGTAACCATTATGGCGGACTAATAAAGTTTGAAAATATCCTATCTGTAACTCCGAACTGCTCGACCGTAGCACTTCAAAACCGGCGCCAATCGATTCCTCGTGGCCAAAAACCCCAGACCCCCAAGTTTACCGGAGTTTATTAATTCTGAGGCGATTTTCGACTTGGCAACCATTCCTCGTATTATAATATTAGATTAACGTCCCGGTTTAAAGCTGTTGGGAATAAGTCAAAATTCTCCTATATCGGCAGCTTCCGCAGTCGGATTCAAATTTTTATTTCAAATCCAGCTCGTTCGTTGTAATCACACAAGAGCAGAAATCTAATACGATATGCTAATAAGATAACTCGTTTGAAGTAATCATAAGACTCGTAATTTAAAGTAATTAAAGACTCGTAGCATATCTTTGAAGAAGATGAACTTTTTGTTTATATATAAATAGAAGTACATATAAATAGAATACATATAAATATAGTACATATAAATAGAAGTCAAATGTTGGAGTAGTAGATTGTTTGAATTTTTGAGATGTTGGCTGTCGTTGTGTGTATTCCAAGTAGATGTGCGTCCAAGTAGGTATGTTTTTATTTTTCGTTCTGGTTACGAGATCTAACAACTTTTAAATAAATTTCATATTCTCTAATTGTCATTGCCTTTTTATAGATAAATGCAATTTTCTAATTAGGCCAAATTTATCTCAAGAAACGCAACACTAGGGCTATTTTGGGACAGACCTCGTAATTTTGCAGATGAAGACGACACCTGAGCTGTCACTCTCCTCCAAACTTTCACACCATTCTAACGGGAGAATATTTGGCACCAGACCCCTTCCCCTTACAGGGCGATTTTTCATTGGAATTGGGTCTCAAACCTGCAACCCTCCGGTTCCGAAGTTGAGACCCAACCACCAGGCCACCGCGGTCTCTGATCTTTATTATAAGCGGATATGATAAGGATTTTACGCAGCATTGCTATCTATGAAACGCATGAAGCCAAACTTTTTATTCACCGAATGTAATCTCAAATTAACATTTTTATGGGCTAAGAATATTTCTGTAAATATATCATAGGAACCACAAACATAGTTACCCACGCCCTGATAAAGTATTCGGGGACAAATAAATGATCAGATCACCACGACAGGATAATAAGACATTATGACGTGCGCAAGATGCTTTCCATTATGTCAGAGCCTATCCGCCCATCAATCACTAAGGAACACGTATACATACACTTATATACATACATACACTTAAATCTTGCTGATTTGACCCGAACTAGTATACGATATTGACATTCTAAAAATATGTATTCAATTACCAATGAAAACAAATATATACTTTTTAATTTTAGATCAATTTCCTACTTAGGTCAACAAAGAAATTTTTTTTTCATTTTACTTATTTTTTATAAGACCATTTCAATCAATATAAATATGTATATAAGTATGACAGAATCACAATATTAAGCGGCAAAATAGAAAATGAATTTATTTGCAATTTTCCATTTTATATTTGGTGTTGGATTCTTAAGTATTTTGTTTGATACTATTTATTCTCTTTCCTTTTTTCGTTTCTAATTTATAAAGCTGATGGTGGTCTATGAATTCTCATCACAAGAATCGAATTCGCATTCTTCACCTCCACGTTAAAAATATCGAAATCCTTGCAATTTACTGATTGGTCTACTGCTTGTCAATTCCAAATTTCATTACAAGATGCTAAAACACTATTTAAAGTATCGCAAATTAATTAAATTTATTAATGAATGAATATTTGATTTAAAAAAAAAGAACTATATTAACATCGAGTGTCATCCACTACGAGCTTAAAATGTGTTTTGACTCGGAACACCACTTTCGTTTTCGTAATCAATTTATTTTGATCCAACATAAGACAGGGAATAGCAAGGAATGCAACAGGGACTGGGCTATTTACAATGATGATAGAAAACTGATGATCGTACCTACAAATGAAGGAACTTTATCTAATGATACTTACATCATAAGGAGGAAAGAACGTTACGTATAAAATTTCCATACTTAAGGTAAACACGGCATATTCTACAGTAAAAGCTCCTTATTCGCGCATCCTTCATTCTAGTTTTCACTATTCGCGGATTTAAAAAATGCGACCCAATTCTTATATTCGCGACTAAAAATTTCTTTATTCGTGGATCTAATAAGTACATACATAACAATAAAAGGATTCCAATAGGTATCCAACCCAATATCCTTTGTAAATGCCGTCAAATGGATTAATAAAAAAAGTAAAATAGATCATATTACAACTTTGTCTAAAGTATGTTGTTAAATGCAAACTGCAAACATAGTCGAAATCGCGAATGGAATAAGACGAGATGGGTTCGAACATATAGAATCAAGGGACATTCAGGAATTGCTTGAATCGCAATATGAAGATTTGTCTGAAACCGACTTGGAGGAAATGTTAAATTCACAGCCCATTGAAGAAGAGGCTTCAACAAGCACTGGAAACGTGACATTTCATTTGAAAAATCTCTGTGAAGGTTTAAGAATGACAAATGAGCTTTGAGATTTCTTTATGAACATTGATCAGTCTATGGAACGAAGAGGCAAATTGCTAATGCGACTGCTACGTATCAGTCTTTATGGAAGCAGCTTTTAAAAACTGCCAAGCAAGAGAAAATTACAAAATTCTACAAACCATTACCTAAGCCTTAAGATAATTAATCAAAATGTTCAAAAACTTCAATTAAATTCATTTATATATATATATATTATTTTGTCACCTAGGAACGTATCCCCTTTAATCCCATATAAATTACCATTTCGTATTCACAGTTTCTGTATTCGCGGCATATTTATGGAACATATACCCCCCGAATAAAGAGCTTTTACTGTACTTAAAACCGGGATGCCAGATTCCAAGTTTGAATAAGATGCAAAAGAAACAGGAAACATAAAACTTATTATTAGTGGCAACAAAATGTATTTGAATTTGTTGGATGAATGGATGAATAAAGAGGCTTTATGAAGGATTGAAAATTTTAACAAGATATATAAATAAATATATATATAGGGAGAGTGTAAGCTGATATAAGGAATTGAAAAAGATTTTTCCCCAGCTTTGGCGACGTTTTTATGTTAACGGTTAAAAGAGATTCTTCCGTTCAAAGCATTTCCTTTTAGAGTCCTTGTGTTGCATCTTCAACGCTCACGCTGGGAGACGATTCTGTTCGAATATTCTAAAAGCAGAAGATAATTTTACTTCGAAGATACTTAAAAGTTCGTGAAACCCTATACACCTACCTACCTCTTTGAAATTTCCTCTATAATAGAAATTAAGATGAACATACGTGAATGGTAAAAAGAAAAGTGAAATCGGGAGAGATGAAATTTCTCTCCTCGCCAGAAAAAACACCAAAATTCCATGCGTCGCCAAAATAAAAACCCAACTTTCATTTTTAAAGCCAACTGGGTCTCTACTTGTACTCAAGCAATGTTGAAAGAAAGCTCCTTTTTGGCGCTGAAAAACGCTTTCTTTCCGCCGTCACCTTCCAGCGGTGGCCAATCAATAAAATGATTTATCATATCAACGGCGGATGAGACGGGCGGCCAGACAGACAGTGGCGTAGAAGGGTGCCATCTTCATTAATTTGGAGGATCTATCAAAAGAGGATGAGCGGCTCTTGTCAGAATGGCGAGGGGTGGGACCGCCCACTCGCCCATCCCTTGAAAGGGTCGCCTGAGGTGCGAAGGGGAGCAGTTTCTCAAAGATAAATAAGGAAGAGATTTCTTTTTCTTTTTTGGGAGGTAATAATATATTAGAATTTGAGGGGTGTATGAATTTAATAAAGTGCTTCTGGGAAGCGGAGTTTGAAGTCCTGCGTTTAATGGGTTTTAGGGGGTGTTACAACTCTTAAGGTTCCTCTTTGGGCGATGCTACAATGGAAAGAGTGATGATGTACTAAAAAACCATTGGCGGAAGTATTCTTTTTCTGTCTCGTATCTGCATTTTTTAAAACAATATATTTTGGTTTAAAAATCAGCAAGGCAGGTCTCTCTGAAACATTCCCGGATACCGTGCAATATATTGGAATTTGAGGGGTGTATGAATTTAATAAAGTGTTTCTGAAATCAGAGTTTGAAGTCCTGCGTTTAATGAGTTTCAGGGGGTGTTACAACTCTTCAGGTTCTTCTTTGGGTGATGCTACAATGGAAAGAGTGATGATAAACTTAAAAACCATTGGTGGAAGTATTCTTTTTTTTTTTTTTTTGTCTTGTATCTGTATTCTTTGAAACATCATATTATGTTTTATAAACCAGCTCCTTGAAAGGATCTCTCAGACACTTTCCAGGATACTGTGCAATATATTGGAATTTGAGGGGTGTATGAATTTAATAAAGTGTTTCTGAAATCGGAGTTTGAAGTCCTGCGTTTAATGAGTTTCAGGGGGTGTTACAACTCTTCAGGTTCTTCTTTGGGTGATGCTACAATGGAAAGAGTGATGATATACTAAAAAAACTTTGGCGGATTTTTTTTGTGTGTGTGTGTGTCTTGTATCTGCATTCTTTAAAACAACATATGTTTTAAAAACCAGCGAAACAGGTCTCTCTGATATTTTCCCGGAAACTCTGAAATAAATGCCTTATCCACATTCTTCACGCATAAAATCATGAAATTTGGCTAAGATCAACAATTCCTTACATGGCGAGCAATAATTAGAAATACAGATCTACAGAAGTTTTACTGAATTTATCAATAGAATATGCATTTCTTATGCTTTTTTTTTGTCTATGAAAGTATCCAATTACGTTCAAACGAAAAATTTTGCAAAATTGGAATTTTTAAAACTATGGTTTTTAGATGTATTGGCAATAATCATACAAAATACTATAAATTCAACAAAATTATTTGAAAATATAGTAAATTTTAGCTTTAAAAAATGTGACCCTGGATGATAGGCCATGCCTTCTCTTTCCAAGAAAAGATGAATTGTTTTGGAAAGAGGAAAGTCTGAACTACAAGAAATTGAAAAATTTCGCCAACAATTTGAAAAATTTCGCCAATGTGGTCGATTTTCGGTGTCTTTAAAGTAATCGGATAACCATAATCAAAATTAATCGAACAAAAAAATTGGAGCTACAGTTTAGTAACTGATTCATTTAGGCAATTTCCTCTTTTTAAAAAAATCTTGGAAGAAAATCTTTTGTATGCTTAATTGCATACAAATTATAATTAGACAGTTGATAAATACTTTGACAGATTTCGTTCAAAATTTTATAAGAATATAAATTTTAGATGTGTGTATCAAATTTTATTTATCGATCTGTTTGCCTTTTGTAGCTATCACATTAACTTATACACGAAAATACGTGCTTTCCTTGAATCTTATACAAAAAAAAAAAAAAAAAAAAAAAAACGCTTTTCTAGACTATTTCGTTCAAGATTGGTTAGAGATCTGCAAATTTGGTTTTATACCAAATTTCCGTTCCAACCTCAAATCATTTTTGTGTTATCGAGTTCAAGGGTAGACAAATTTCCAAAAATGTGTGTTGCCAACTGAAGGTCTGAAATATTTAAAATTACCAATATCTCGATTTATTATTATTATTTTTTCTTTCGAATTTCGCACTTTTTAAAATAAAACCACAATTCATTTAAGTAGACCAGTAATATTTAATCTACATTTCCAATATTTTAAGAAATCTATAAAACAATGTTTTGGGATGGGTAGGGAGAAAGGAATGGGCTGGCCAAATGCACTTTTGTGTAATCGTGTTCATTGACAGAGCGACAGACAGACAACTGTAACTCCAAAAGCATATATTTCGGGCTTAAGAAGATCTGAAACGGAGACGTCAAAATCTCGAAGTTAATGTAATTTGTTTTTCTATATTTTGCATAAAAAAGTAATGGTAAAATGGTAGTAAGTTTGCTGTAATTTTTCAAAGCCGAAAATCATTTACAATCATTGTTGAATTTACCTAATTGATCAATTCCTCATTTTAATGATTTTTTTAGCATCACTTTTCACATGCCTTATTACGGCATCAACAATCCAGAAGTAATGAAACTTCAAGATGATGAGAATAAGATGAGGCTTTCTTTCCATTAGGCAATTTCCTATAATTTAGTTTTTGTACTTCCAATCAATTTGCCTTGAATTCATTCAAATTAAAATGAGACATTTTTAAATTTTAGGACATTATTCTAACAGTTACCTTTCACCTATACCTTCTGAAACTCTTCAGAAATATCTCCAAATTTCGTATCTTCATAGAGATAAAGCCATAATTCTTGCCTTTTCCAGAACCTTCATCTGCTGTAGTTACCAAATTCTGCGATAAGACAAGTTTTAGGTATATTAGCGTCCTGTTTTGAAGCAACACTAGGGCTATTTTGGGACGGACCTTGTCATTTTAAACCATGGTCATATGACGAGAACAACACCTGAGTTGGCACCCCCCTCTCCACACCACACCACACCAGCGGGAGGACGTTTGGCCGTTTAACATGCAAGACCTATTCACATGATTGTTCTTCGGTGAAATCGAGTCTCGAACTTGAAACCATTCGGTTCCGAAGCCGAGATTTTACCACCAGATCACGCGGCCTGTCTGAAGGAGGGAGAAGCCGTATAATTGACTCTTCGTCCCGCCCGAAGGCACTCTGAAATAAATACTGAATGATCGAACCGTCACTACAGCATCACTGGCGGGAACTGTGACTGAGTCCTAACGGCCATCCCCGGCCACGGTATAACCCTCCCCTTAGGGAGTACGTCCCGCCATAGATGGCAGGAGTCAGATCCCCAACATTTATTGTACCCACTGGATTAGAAAGATCGAACCACCATGCCAGAAGCATCTCATCCTCAATTAAGAGGTGCCTCCCGAGAGTTTGAGAGCGAGGGAATAAAATAATTCATTAAGAATCTCAATAGATATTTTTTCCAACCATAGAACGAAATGGTTCGGAAATGATAATATAGATTTATAACAATATCATCATAAATTTCAATACAAAGTTTTTGATATCTGGCATCATTTAGATATTATAAATCATTACTAGCAGTTAAAATATTCGAAAGATAGTTTTATCCTTCAATGCTCTCATTTTGTTCGAAGACAAAATTGCGCATTTATGGCTCTATAACCAGAAAAAAAATTCGATTCCTCGAAAAATCCATCATGCATTCAAGGAGTATATCCATTTTGAACCATCTGGTTGCTCATCCCGTGATTTCCCTGTAAAACTCAAACGTAGCAAAATCAACTCATCCCGCGATCATGTGTTTTTCTTCCTTCAATGAGGAGCCCATCCCGTTTTTTCCCCGTTTAACCATTGATATAAATTATATACAGTATTACACCTTTAGTTTACATTTTCGCCAAAAGATGTCGTTAGTTGTTCACTAAATTGTGACATTTGAATACACGTAGTATTATCGCTCAATTTTCACTTTTTGCCGCTTTTTCTTACAGAAATGGCTGCTAGAAAATGTTCAGCGATTGACAGAGAACGTATTCCTGATAACTTATCAGATTCTAAAAACGATTTTAGTTTTGATTGTAATAGTGATGTTGATGTAGATTTTTCGGACTGCTCCTCAAATAGTGATGACTCTGATCATGATTCCATAAACTTGGAAAGCGTTAGGCAGTGGTGTAAAATTGATATGAGGAATATTCCTGCTAAATTTTATACCTTTGACTTTTTATGTAATGCAATATATAAAAACTGACTGTAATTCAACTAAAATTTATTTTAGATTTTTTTTTTCGGTTATAACATTTGAAATTAGTTTTTCTGGTAACTTAATTTCTCATGTTATAAATCTACAAGGTGCGCTAGAGAAACTTACTTATTTGAAAGGTCAATAAAAACCAAAGTACTTCAGTTAATGTTAATATTCTTTTTTGTTTGAGAATACAATATCTCAAATTATTTTCATACAGTTTTGAAAATGACATCGATTAAATTGCAATCTCCATTCCGCATACACTGATTAAATCGATTTTTGAAGTTCGTGTCCATTCTTAGCAGCATATCAATCGGTATGTTGGTACCTCGAACGTTGTTCTTGAGGTGAGCTATTGTCTGTGGTTGATCGAGATAAACCAGGGATTTCAAAACGAGCCTCGTCACTGAAAAAAATGACCGCGTCTTCAGGCAGGTGGTCAAGCAGCATTTCACATGCATTTTGAATGGCAATAAAACAGCCAATTTATGGGGATGAAACTTAAAGTCTTGATGGAGAATTCGTCGAAGAGTGGCTTGAGAAATTCCCAGAGCAGCTGCGTGTTTGCGAGCAGAACGCAGAACTGACTACCTCACTCTTTCGACATTTTCCGGAGTTCTGGTGGTCCGTTGATGTCCCTTTCTGGGTTTAGCGACACTCCCAAAATGAGTTAACCCACGATAGAATCGAATTACGGTCAGGAACGGGTCTGTGAGGTGGAATTTCAAAGCGAGCGCGGAAGGCACGTTGCGTAGTAACAAGTGAGCGACGTTAGAAAAGGAGCTCTCGACGGCGAAGGCCCGCTGTTCTCTAGATCAGAGCATCATAGCAACTGGCGCACCCTGCATATAAAAATATTTTCTAGAAAGACTAAAAATTATATTTATCAGTTCACCAATATATAATATGTAGTCTTGAAATATGCAAAGTTAGGACGGTTTCAGTCCATAAATGAGCAGTTATACGGTTAACCTATACAGAACGAAAACTGCATTTTGGCTTACCAGCAAAAGTTCTTTTCCTACAGATAAAAAAATGCATTTTTAACAAATATCTAATCACTTATAACCATAATACCCTTTTAAATAATATCTTTTAACTAATATTTAACTTTTCATACGATATCCCTTGTTATCAATAACTTTAAAACTATAAATAGTATATTGAAACAGGGTGATTATAATTTTTACCTTCTTCATTATATGAATTAATGAAGCATTTAATCCTTTTTTGGACCGGTAATACCATTTGAATAAAATTTTAATAGCCAACAAATGAACTTGCATACATTTAAAAGTTATGTGTTTGCAAATGGCAACATAATCTTCGACTATAAATAAATAATTTTATTTAGTTATTCAGGAAAGAATTAATTCACTGGTATGGATGAAATGAAAATTTTAAACATGAAATATTCCAAAATTATTTCCTATAAATATTTAATTCTTTTTACTGGCAAATAAAATTTGGATTGGAGCGAATGAAGTTTTACGATGGATAATGGTATACGTTCGCACTAGTACATTGTCATCTTTGCATTAGTTGCATTGTAATCGTTTGATTTTGAGATTAATAAATTAATAATTAAGAATTAATTCATTAAATAATTTATTTTCTATTCTTTAAAATGGAAGCAGCATGATTCGAAATTTAAAAAACTTTATGCATAGTTTCAAACATTTCAATGAAGTAAATTTAATTGAAAGGTAAGTTTAGAATAATTGTTTTATTGTCTTGCTATATTTCATAGGTTTATTATTATAGTCACGTAAAAATGACCTTACATTAAGATACAATTTTATAAACAGATGTATTTTGCCATAGTACTTTACACGGACGTCACTATAAACTGCAGATTTATTTATTTGTGGTCTTTTTATATACTTGGGGAATGTTCTAGAACACTTAAGCACGGAAAATACGTATTTGACTATTTGACAAAGGATTCAGAAGCCTTCCGCGCTTTTGCGCATGCGTTAGGATGGGTTTAATTCGTCACAGTAGAGGCGAAAAGAAAGATAAAAAGAGAGGACCTTTACGGGTCAATCTTATTTTAGCCCACCTTTGGCGACTTTTTCAAAATCTTGCCAAATAATCAGCGATAATGATTCCAAAATGGCAACCCTGACAACATCTGAAGAGAAATGCGGCAACCTTACGGAACCTCATTGGTTGATTTAAACTCTGTTAGAAAACTATTTAATCTTATTGGTACTTTCAATTACTTTCAAATACTTTCGATTAGGCGTGATTTTGAAAAAGTCGCCAGAGGTGGGCTAAAATAGGATTTTAACGACATTTAAATTTAACAATACATGTTTACATGTATATTGTTAAATGTAAATGTTCCCTCCATGTAATGTTTTTAACATGTTTAAATTTAACAATAAAATAAAATCGGATTAATCGCAGCCTGTATTAAAATAATAGGTCAGAAAGGACACAATATTCACATACACGAAAAAAAAACATTTAAGAAAAAAGAAATATATCTAATAGGGCGAAAATCAAGGTCAAAGAATGAAGAAGAATTCTGGAAATGCGCTCATTCTCCCTCATCTCTCCCCTTAATGAGATAGAATCGTCGAAAAGTGGTCGTTTCAGAATACTGAAAAGTACAATATATTAAATGTATAAATTTACATAGAGAACAATGTATACATGAATTAAATGAAGGAAAGAAATGCAAACAAAATTGATCTTGGATTTAATACCGAGTCTCTAGAATGGTGGAGCACAGTTCTAACAGTTAGGCTACCGAGTTATCAGCTAAAATATGAAAATATAATTTCTTAAAAAAAAAAGCGATTTTAAACTATGTATTAAATTTAATATATTTCATTAAATTATTTAGAAGCACTTTCACTTTCATTTTGAAATAAACCTCATAAGGACGAGGACGATACCTGAGATCCCCCCCCCCCCCCTCCTTTCTGAGCTTATGCGCCAGAGATCTTATGAGTTCTCAATTCTTAAAACTTAAAATAAATGAATTCGATTAAATTAAGTTCGAATCTTAATCTCGGTAATTTAAGAAGTTAGACATTTTTTCTCACTTTTGGTCTGATTGCGTCAGCCATTGCATTCTCAGGTTAAACATTTTTACTAGGGGAAATTTCATAGTGTAATTTATAAAATTAGGTGTAAAATAAATTAAGTATATAATAGGTACAGTATAAAATTAGGTGTAAAATAAATTAGGTATATAATAGGTATAGTATAAAATTAGGTATGAAATGGGTAAGTATAAAATTGGGTATGAAATAGGTATAGTATAAAATAGGTTTAATATAAAATTAGGTATGAAATGGGTAAGTATAAAATTGGGTATGAAATAGGTATAGTATAAAATAGGTTTAATATAAAATTAGGAATAAATTAAATTATGTATGTAATAGGTATAGTATAAAATTAGGTATGGAAAAGATATAGTATAAAATTAGGTATAAAATAGTTTTAATATAAAATTAGGATTAAAATAAATTATGTATGTAATAGGTATAGTATAAAATTAGGTATGGAAAAGATATAGTATAAAATTAGGTATAAAATAGTTTTAATATAAAATTATTTATAAAATAAATTAGGAATTTATTAGGTAAAATTTTAAAAAATTCAACATGAATCCCAAATTTTAAATTTTTTGTTGCCATGTTAAAAATTATGTACATTTTTCTTCATTAATATTCTTTTGATTTTCAAACTATTTTTTTTTTTGTTTAATTTTATTATTTTTTAAATCTAAGTTTAACAACAGAATAAAAAATTGAACAATATAATCACAATGCGCTTGCGCATGAATACATCAGTAAAGTAATGTTTTAAAGTATACTTAAGAATATTTATTACAAATTTATTAGCACTGTAGATGATACTGAACTGAAATATAATTGGTATCTCTGAAGATTTATCATCTTTAATTTTAGAGCGGTATAAAAAAATATTAACTATGATATACTTTCATATTATAAAGAAAAAAAGTGTTGAAATTAAAAAAAAATTTTTTTAATTAAAAATCTTGCATTGTTTTACCTTCTGCTAATAAGCACCTGCGACATAGAATAAAATATACCCAAACGTGGCAACTTTGAATCCAAGCGATCAGCCTTGAAGATTGCCTTGGGTAATTTTTGAATCATCGCGCTGTTTACAGATGGTAGCAACCTATAAACATTATCATGTTTATATAGTTAGTTTCCTGTACTCTCAAAAGGTGGCGCCACGTAAAAAATATTAAGGTATTGGGTGAATAAGCTTAAATTAAATACTATCAAAGTTTTTTTTCGTATGGAATGTTGACATTTGTCAAGTAGAATTAAACCTTGCAGTAAAACTTATTAATAGTAATTATGATAAGTTATCTTATTAAGATTTGTTGAATGTTGATTTATTTTGATGATAATTACATAATTTTCATGCAGAATAGAACTTTTAAGTATTTTATAACCGAAATCCCAAAATTTATTCTGCAACAAATAAAATATAGATGCTTAATCCAAATAATTTTTTTCAAAGTAAAAAAAAAAAAATGTTATGAAATTTTTTTTAACGATGTATTAAAAAGTTACCAAAAGTTTTAATAGTTATTCATAATTAATTTTTACAAAAATGATGAAGAATTCGAAAAGATAAAAGTTTTTTTCTAGCCAGTAATATACAAAACAATGTCTTCTTAGAACATGAAGTTATTCTTTATGAAAGAATCTTTACAAGGTAGTGTATTTAAGAAGAAATTCTTCAAACATCTATGGTACATTTTAAATAAAAAATCCTTATAAAGTCACAATACATTTTGATTTAATTTTTAATTATTATTTTCTTGCAAAATAGCCATGAAGAGTACGAACCAGAAAATCAAACTGTCTTTTGCTGTGTTTGTAAATATGAAATGACTCTAGCAGAAATTAAGTAACTTGATCGTACCACCATCAAGAATTTAAAGAACAAGTTCAAGCTTCTTCATCCTGTCGAACACTCGGGGGTGCACCTCGTAATTCAGGATGAGATGCTTCTGGTAGGGTGGTTGGATCCCGCTAATCTGATAGGTACAATAATAGGTGGGGGCACAGATCCTCCTATCGGTGACGGGACTCTGTCCCTACGGGGAGTGTTGTGCCGTGGCCGATGATGGTCATTAGGACTCAACCACAGTTCCCGCCTGTGTGCAGCCGTCCAGCCATTCAATTTTACATGGTGTATTCATATGTTTTCGGTTGTGTCGAGGGTCAATTATATTATATTATAGACTTATTCACATATGACTTAGTCATAATTATATGACTTCATTCTGTCGAAGATGAAGAACAATTTGTGAATTTGTCTGTAATACCAGAGATTATTCCAAATGCACACATCGCAATCAGGCCAATAGAATGACTCTTAGGGAGAGGGGGAATGCCTAAGTAAGCTATAAGGAGATAAAACAGCGCATTTACAACATTTTCAGAGAGAAAAACGACAAAAAGTCGAAAAAAAACCCACATCCATATTCCAAATTCGATTTATATTTTCAAAATGACTGATAACGACTGGGGCGATAAAATACACTGATGTCCCTTCTATTATTTTCTAGATAGTTTGTACTAGTACAGCTGTACTTCTATTATATTCTATCTATTCTAGCTGTACCACTAAATCAAACACACAATATAGTCATCTTGATGTTACATAATTGAAGGGTTTGTAGCAAAAAGGAGGTAGCTTAAATTATTCAAGTTTGCAGAAAATTGGCGGTAGCACCAAGAGCTACTTCTATATTGCAACAAACTAATGAGACAAACATCTTCATCGCTTGAGTTAAAGCGCGAACTAACGAGCCATATCTTTCTGGTACCAAAAGAACAAGTATTTATTTTACAACGTGATAATACAAGTAACTCAGAATTCCCCAAAATTGGAGCTACATCCTTTTTGCAACAAACCCTTCAATTTTGTAACCCGGGAATCTTTACACTATACCCAGTACAATTAAGTCCATTATCCATAAGTTGAAAACCGAGATCATGTGGGTGGAAAATACAACATCGATCTTGGTGTTAAATAATTGAAGGGTTTGAGGCAAAAAGGAGGTAGCTCCAATTATTCCAGTTTTAAGAAAACCGGTGGCAGGAGCTACTTCTATATTGCAACAGACTAATGAGACAAAGCTATCATTAGGATTGTTATCAAAATCGTTACTTATCGCTTGAGTTAAGGCGATAACTAACGATTGGAAGCATATCTTTCTGGCACCAAAGGAACACGTTTTTATTTTACAACATGATAGAATATGCAACTCCAAATCCCCCCCCCAATTGGAGCTACGTTCTTTTTGCAGCAAACCCTTCAATTCTGTAACACGAGAATCTTTACACTGCTTGTAGGAAAGATAAGTCCATTATCCATAAGCAGAAAACTGAGATCATATGGGTGGAAAATACAACTTCGATGTTGCAACGACGAAACTTTATTCCATATTTGAACATACAAAGTTTTTTAATGAACTCTAAAAGTGCAGCCTGTAATGATTGGCAATATCAAACAGTAAAGTAAAAGGTGTATTCACACCAAAACTTTCTCGCATACACTCAAATAAAAGTTTTATCTCAAAGAACACCTTGCACCATAACGGAGTGCAATAGTTACAAAATATTAAATTTTGGCAAGAATTCAGAATTTTTAGTGAACCTATCGTGACAACCTTGGCTATTTTTTGGCGATTAAATTCTTGGCATGAAGAATAGAATTTGCGTTTTAGACGCTTTTTCTCAATTAATTGAAAGAAAAAATTTGACAAGAAACTACAAATGTGATTGTAAAAAAAAATTCAAAATTTCTATTAAATGTGATATGTTTAAGTCACTGCGTTTTTCAATAATTTTTTTTTTTTTTTTTTTTTACATTTTCTAAAAATAATGCGGTTAATTCCTTGTTGGATTCGGTTCAACATTTGATAAGTGGTTAAATTATAGATGCTAAATCTGTGTACAGAATTTTATCTATTTATTTTTCTTCGCTTCTTATATATTGTATTTACTTATAATTGAACAGCCTGACAGACAGACTTTCTTTGAACAGATTTCGTTCAGAACTTGACAGAAATCTAAAAATTTGGTATAAAGACCGTAGTTGTAAGACCAAATTTCAGTCAGATTATTTTTAGAAACATCTGGAAAATAAATATAAAAGCGTTTTATAGTTATCTTACTCATAGACAGATAGACATAATGAAACTGATTTGAAAGAATAATTTTTAAAGCGCGCAATATTAAATAATTTATTACGAATTATATTCGAAGAACATTTAATATACATCAAGAGAGCTTTTAGATCTACTACAAGCAAATAAAGAATGTACTTTGACATGAGGCGCAGATGCCTTAAAATGTGCAGAATTACTTACCTATAATAACTATCAAACCAAAAGCAATCATTATGAAGTTCAATCAGAAATAAATATTTTTTTAATCAAGCCAATAAAAGATACATTGTATTTAGAGAGCACTAATGTTGCTGCAACTAATACACAAATTAATTTAACCAAATTAGAAATAAATATTAACCCTTTGCGATTGGCAAATTTCTCTGATGGAAGTAATCTAATCGGTGCAAATTTAGCTTTCCGGAGTTTTATTTCTTCCTTAGTGATTTAAAGCAAATACATAGATATTAGAAAACAACGAATTCGTTAAAACTGATTAATTGTGTTTAATAGTTCTTACAATACATAAAAGCATAAATTTTTAATTTCTGTAATTTTCCAATTTTTAATAACATCTTGCCTCCATACTGGAGGCACCGACTTTTACGACGACTTGCGATTGCCGCCACTGTGGTAATATCTACCGTAAGAAGTTAAGTATAAAGCAAATATATATATATATATATATATATATATATATATATATATATATGTATGTATGTATGTATGTATATGATGAATTCCATCTGAAGACTTTCTCAAGGGTCATCCTCAAGAAGAGAGTCAAAACAGGGATTTGTTTTTCTGTGATAAGTCTGACTTACGTCCAAAAAATAATGACCTCTCGTGACCCGAAAATCCAAAGACATGAAGATAAAATTAATATCTCAAAATTAAAGATAATAAAGTGCATAATAACAAGCAAAACTTCAATGTCTGGGGATTTTCGTCATTTCTTTTTGGACGTAAGACAGACCCATCCCAGAAAAAAATCCCTTACTTAGGGTGACCCTTGAGAAAGTCTTCAGATCGGATTCGTCATGTCTTTCTTTTTGCATTAAACTTAATATTTATTTCTACTTTGGTCAACTATAGTTAATGGCTGTTGTATGCTTTGAAATATAATCTTCATATCCAGGAAATATTTATTGAAATCGCTAAAATTGATTGATTAACTTTAAAAAATCAAATTAAATGCATGAATTACCGCGGACAAAAGCAATTATAAAAGCCCTCTCCCGACCCCAAATTCCAAACGACCGATGACACTGAAGTCCCCACTTATCACCAACGGTTATAATTCAGGGTTGAATCAACCTCCCCTTCCGCAGACGATTATCCGTCGCAACACCCCTTTCCAGCACCCTCCTCTCCCCCTCCAAATCGTGGTCACTACAATTACATCTCCAAATCATCGTCGAGGTCATTGCACCCTGTTCAAACACGTCACTGTGCTTTATGAAGAATAATTCCATCTGAGACACCCCCTGTTCCACACCACCCCTACCTCCTGGGGAAGTTCAGAAGGAAACAGATTTTTTTTTACAACCCACATCCCCTTCCCACCCGAAATACTCTTTTTAGACAACTTTCCCGGGGGGTGAGTGGCCATGGAATAAAGGGGTCAGGAAAGGGATGGAGGGGGTTGGCTTTTTTGAAAGGGGGTATCTTTTTTTTAAGAGGTCATTCTGGAGTAAAAACCATCCATCCCCAGTCGGACGGAAATAGTGTACTTTGGGATTTTATTTCCAAAAGGGGAGGGTGGAGGAAAAAGTGAAAAGTGGCCTTTATGTTGAAGAGAAAGGGAAGGAGGGGGGTTATAAAAAGTGGTATTTGAGAAAGAATCAGCACGGGGTAAGATTTCATATTGGGCAATGGCCGCTTGTTCCCATGTTTCCAACGACCGGAGGTGGTATTTTCCGCTCACCTGCTAGAAGTAAGTTCCATAAGAGACCGTGGGACAATTGAGTGGTTTAAAAAAAAAGGTAAGGGGCAGAGGGGTAGTGAACGAAGGATGGGTTTGGTTAGTGGTTTTGGCATCTGCGTTTACATATCGTAACCGGTATGTGCAAATAGGGTCTATCGGGAAATGCGATGTGACCAATGACTTCCGTCTCGGTAAAAGAAATGTGGATTGGAAAGATGACAGATATGAAAGTTTCCTGAAAAACAAGATTTTGCGTGGTTTTTAAAATGCACATGGCATGAAAAAATGAAGTCGAAACTCTATGGTGATTTCCTGAGTTCTTGTTCGCTGGTTTTATTATTGTGTAAAAATGTCATTTCTGTGGAGGGAAAATTTTGATATCAATGCATGTATAGTTTTGCTAGCAGTACCTCCATGGTGTTGCTTGTGGTATAGCATCCAAGAAGAAAAAATTGGCTTTAAACTTCAGTCTAGCCTCCACCCGATATTTCATGGGCGTGTGACGCAATGTATATATATAAAAAACATAAAATATATTAAGAAATTATCAAAAATAGCTACAAAACATTTTTTATAGAATAAAGCTTTTTGGCATTTAATGTGTTCCGGTCAAAATAGGATTTCCTTCTTTTGGGCATGATGAGATTTGAATCGCTGTTTAAAATCACACTTAAACAAAGAAACGAACCTCATTTGCATAGCACAGATCTTGCTATTTGGCCATGCTCGGAATAATTAAAATCGCAATTATAAAACTCCGTTTATTATTTTGATGTGACTTGAATCTACTAAAAGTCTTTCCAAATAACTGCTCTACAAAATGGTATAAATTATCTCTAATATCCGTTAACTATTTCTCGAGTGTTTGTGGTTTAAATAAACAGGCGCTTTCAGGAGACTTCAGTTTATAATATGTGTAGATGTGGAATATAAAATGCTTGAGAGTTATTATGCGAGGATTACTAAAGAAAAAATGCAATATAAATGTGTCACATAAATATTTTCACCCATGCAATAATTTTCGTAACTTTTTTCTTTTCTTTTCTTATAATTAACATACTCAAATAAACAGACGCTTTCAATAGATTTCATCTCATACTATGTATAGATTATTGTATGCTGATTACTCAAGATGGTATTTCCCTCAGATAATAATACACTTCTTCCCTAGGAAAGATTTTCCTAGAAAAGAATATACACTTAACATTTGCTTTTACTCTTGGAAAAATCAGTGCTTTAAAAATACTGGAATTTTATAAATTTTTACCAGCCGGATTTAAAAAAAATGTTTGAAAACTGGCGTTTGAAATTGTTTTTAAGTTTAGGAATTTTTATGGATTCGAGCAATTATATTGTGAAAGAAATAGATCTATCCCATCCAGAATTGTTAAAGTTCATCTTATCTTTCTTACTTTTATGGATTCTACAATTATCTTGTGAAAGAAATAGGTCTGCTATCCGACGAAGAATTGTTAATGTCCATCTTATGTCCCTTATTGTCAAAATATCCCTGTGATATAGGACAACTGTAGGTAAAAGGACCTACCAGATAGAGAATATTCATTTTACCAATATTTTTATTCTACAAAATTTAATCAATTTGGAAGTTACTTGAAATTTATTAATATTTCTCATGATATATGTGTGATCCATTATACATAACGGGAGAAAAAAAGAATATAAATTAGTGTTTGAAATCATTTTAAAGTTTTCAAGTACCTATCGATGCTACCAATTATCTATATTTATAAAAAATCAACTTCAAGATAAATCCAGAATTAGAGATATTTATTTTGGATAACTTTTATCCTTCAAAAAAAAAGGGGGGGGGGAGAGGGAGAGAGAAAGAGAGGGGGATGACAGCTCAGAGAATGTGCAGTCTGAAAGAAAACATATTATTTCCATTAATTTTATCATAGAAAATTTAATGTATTTGGGATTCATAAACTATAGTAATTTTTCTCGGTCAGAATGAAAAAAAATCGAGAATTGAAATTATTTTTAGCTTTGGAAGTATTTATTAGTGTTCGCAGTATTTTTACTTGCAAAAGAAATAAGTTTCTTGTTGGAACAGGATTGCTAACGTCCATCTTATTCTCAAGGTGTCCCTCTGAAATTGGGGAATAGTAGGCAAAAGAGGGACCCGCCAGAAAGAGAATGCTCATTTGATCGCTGCTTTTATTCTTTGGAAGAATTTCGGAATACTTGACTTTTATAAATACTTCCCAACCACGAAAAAAGGTGTGTAAAATCATTTTTAAGTACTTATCAATGCTATCAATTATATCTGTTACAGTCAAAATTCGAAATCAGCCAAAACCCGAATTTACTCGGTCAAATACGTTTTAACTAACGGCACTTGGGAGAATCTGAATTTATTAGGTAAAACACGTTCCAATGAGCTATGCTAGTGTGAGCCTGAATTTATTGGATAAAACATGTCTTAACAGCTCTAAGAAGAATTCAAATTAAACTAGAGAAAACGCTTTCTAATTGACATCGCTTGGAGAACTCAAATTAAATCAGGGTTCTAACAGCTCCAGGAAGAACACAAATTTACTTGGGGAAATCCTATCTAACTAATAGCTCTAAGGAGAATCCGTATTAGCTAGAAATGCGTTCTAACTAATCGCTAGGGAGAATCCGAATTTACTAGGTAAAACAAACAGCACCAGGAAGAACAGAAACTTATAAAATTTTATTATATATTTATAGGTAAAACGTCTTCTAACAGAGTTAGAGAGAATCCAAATTTACTTGGTAAAACCCGCTCTAACTGACAGCGCTAGGGAAGACTGTTTTATTCGTGTTTTGACCGATTTGTATACAATATTATCTGTACCTATTCAAAATCACTGTATGAAATGATACTAAATAAAACAGCATTTGATGAAAGAACTATGAAGGGGGAAAAAACTTTATTATTTACTTTTTAATTTTACTTTACTTACTTGATAAATGTAACTTTTTTATTATTACTTCATTTTTATTTATTTTTATTATCACACAAGTAACACATTTAGATTCATACTGTTTTAACAGGACAAAACTAGAAATTATTAGACACAACCAGTTGTACCTAGCACTGTCAGTTGGAGCGCGTTTTCCATAACTAATTCGCTATTCAACTGATTTCGGGTTTTCACTGTAACATTGATATATATAAAAAATCAATATTCCGGCTGAATCCAGTATTATTGATATTTATTAAAAAGATGTCCTTTGAAAAAGAAAGAAATTATTACTGAATACCCTTTCTAAAAGAAAACTTCAATTATTTTTTTAACTTCATTCTTAAGAACTCAGTGAATTTGGAATACTCGAATTTTATAAATACTTCAGATCCAAAATCAAAACAAACAAAAACTAACATTCAAAATTGCTTTTAAGTTTATAAATACTTATGGATACGAGTAATTTATTTTTACTTATGAAAGAAAATAAATTTCCTGCTTTATACAGGATTACTGACATTTATTTTAGATTACTTATAGTAAGAAAACTCTCGTAACATCAAAAATGGTAGCAGATAGACGACATTAATTTTATCATTGACTTTATTCATTTTAACTTTTTTTCTCTTTGGAATAAACTTTCCTTAAAAAAATCAAAATCTTTTCTTGAAAATGGTTAACATAAACTTCCTCCTTGTTTTATTTCATCGATAATGAGTTCGATGCTTTTATGTGACATCAACCGGAATATATATTAAAAAATCGAATTCTCCCTCATAACTCTTTGCCTACTGTCCCACGCAGTAGGCAGAAGCGCCCTCTAGCGGTAAGCGGAAATGTCGGAAATTTCTGGAATTGTCGAAAGCTCGATTGATACGTTGGTTTCAAAATATTTCTTTCTTAAATGCATTTGCGTTTCGGGATTAATATTCTGCGTGTGCAGTGTAGGAATAAAAATGTTATTATTAAATTATCTGTACTTATTATTGATCCGAATTTGTTATAAGGCAGAAATTGTGTTGAGTATTGAATTCATTGTGAACAGTTTGAAAAGCGCTATGGAATCTTCATAGGCACGTATACGAAATATGGTTTACAATCTTATTGTATACGGAATATCTTAGCCGTAGAAATTTTTTTTAAAAACTTTTTTTTGTATACGAAATATTGAGAAATTATTGTAATTACCAAAAGTTTCGAACTCGAATTTTGACTAATTCCATATTTCAGACTTATTCGTGTTCGCAAACACATTTTTGCCATTATGCGTGTTTTGTCTGTAAATAAGGTAGCTCTAAAACGCTTTAACCGAAGTTGATGAAATTTAGTTTGTGGACTTAATACTACATTTCTTATTTTTTTAAATCAAATTTTGAATAAAATCTATAATTTTTACCTATCTTAATAATTATAAAATATAAAGAACTAAGGTGATAAAAGTTGGCACTCAATTTTATTAACTAAAATGTAGATTTTAGATCAAATTTTGAAACCAAATCTATCAAAGAATCGATCATCCATCAGCCTGTACTTTTGGATGCTTGTAAATGCAATAATTCATAAACGGAATGAATGACTTAAATCAATAAAATTTGGTATATGAACTTGTGACTACAATTGTAGCACATTTGGTTTCAATTGGATTTTGAAATAAAAGATCCATAATACGTATTCGTTCGGTATATATGATTAAAATGTTAGACTCACGCCAAAAATCTATATTGTGGAATGGCGATTCGCTAAGGCTACATAAAGCATTCTTTTTCTTACCTAGGATCTGTGATTTTATACTGGTTAATGATGATAGGTAATTTTTTTTGAAAGTATAAAGGAGAAGTTTTGGTGATATCACTTTGCCCCCTTTTCCCATTTTCTTTTCACTTTCTTATATGCGAAATACACGTAGTCATCAAAATTTATCACAGAAAATCATACTAATTGTAATAATAAATTTAAAAAAAAATCGAAATTGATATGTTGATGAATCATCTCTATAAATAAAAATGAATGTTTAGCTGTATGTCTCTTATGCCTTTCTGCCTTTCTAAACCGTTTACTCGATTACGATGAAACTTGGTCAGTTTATTGTTTACTCCTGCGGGATGGTTATACAAATAGTATAAATATCTGAAATTAAAAAAAAAAATGAATCTCAACCGCATCTATTTACCAATGATTAATCTCAAGTTTAGTTTAGTTATCTTAACGTCCCGTTTTAAAGCAACACGAGGGCTATTTTGGGACGGACCTCGTAATTTTGAACCGCGGTCAGATGACGAGGACTACACCTGAAGTGGCACCCCCCTCTCCGCACCACACCACACCAGCGGGAGGACGTTTGGCCTGACAGATTTAACGTGCAAGAGATCCCCTCACACGACGGATCTTCGGTGGAATCGAGTCTCGAACCTGAAACCCTCCGGTTCCGAAGCCGAGACTTTACCACCAGGCCACCGCGGCCCGTTGATTAATCTCAAGATAACTCGCCAAAGAGACAGTAGATTTTGTAGGAATGCTAAATTCAAGTTAAGGGTTAATATTTTGTAGCTACAGTATGCAAATGACGGGCTAGTCATTCTCAGAGGTAACTTCATTACAGATCATGCGAGACCAACACTGAGGTTTTTAAATTTTAATTAAATTTTAGTGTTTTTCGCAGTAACTACTACAAATATTGTAGTACAAATAATTTTGCACCATCTTAATTTTCAAAAATTATCTTTTCAACTTTATTAACGATTTTATGGTATGAATATATTTTCTATTCTTAATCAAATTTTAATAGAAAATAATTTAATCCCATTTTCTACAATTAAATTTGAGAATTCTGAATGAATATAAAACGAGTCACGAGATACAATAAATGGTTTCTTTCATTACCATTCTGACAGAACACCAAGTTTGACAATCCTAAAAGAATACGCAAATCCAATACATAAAAATGCACATTTCTTTGTTCGTATTTTATATATTGTCGTACCGTTCATCCTATTTCGATCAAACATTGACAAATTATTGACTGATTGCACTTAATAATTTTTTTCGGCGGCAGCAGCGTGCCGGGTAACAGCTTGTTATCTATATTTTCAACCAATTCAAATTAGAAAAACATAATTTTTCGAATCATATCTGTCTGCCTGTGAACACGATAACTCAAAAACGGTTTCAGTTACACAGATGAAATTTGTTTTGTGATTTTTACGCCAGAGTTTTATATTTCTATCTCATTACTTCTTTCACAATAAGTATGTCTATCTGTCTTGGAATTAAGTGTTGTTTGTTGTTTCTTATGGTACTTGTCATTGGATAAGTTCCCTCTTACGAAGACGGTCATTTAAGCCGATCGGGTGAATCTCTTGATTTTTTCAGTAGCGCCATCTACGGCCGAGAGTACGACTTTGCCACTCACGCGTCACAACCCTTTTTATGGGGTGGGCTTCATTCATGCAATTTCATCCACTCACCTACATATCGTAATTTAGACCTGAATCAGAGGTTCAATCACCTCTGAACCAGTAACCCCAGTGGTTTTACTCCCGACATGGAGGACTTTGTGACCACGACAGATTTATGCATGCGTCAGTTACTACCACAGACGGGGAATCAACGACTGGCAAATTCAAACTCACAACCTAACGAAAACGAGTTCAATGCCTACCAACCAGGTTATTCTGGTCTAATAATGTTATGATTCTTTTTAGTGCTATAAATACAGAAAACTGATTTTTTTTTCAATCACATCTCAAACGATAAATCTTCAGATATTTTTAATGGATGCAAAATGAATGGTAACTTAATGATCCTCGATCCTGACAAACATTTGCCACACTTGGTAGCAAATAAAAATGAAGCTTCTGGGAAATACAAGAATTACAGAACATCCATATTAGAAGACAAGATTCAAAGATTCTTCAAGAAAATTTCATATTTTATTGGCAGACTCTAAAAGACGAAACGTCCAGGCCAGAAATGAATTCTCTCTTCAAGTATACTCATCGACTGTGCTTTTATATATGTGCAACATGTTTTTGTTTTTTTCTGTTCAGTGATTTAATTCAGTTGTCTGTGTCTATAAGTCAATGTTTATATGCATCAGGCTCATTATCAGTATGTATGCGCATCGACTTTACTTTTCTGTACTGTCATATAAGCAATTTTTTTCCTGTTCTGTGATTTGATTAAGTTTCTGTGTATACGCATCGACTGTACTTTTGAAAGTCACATAAGCATGGTTCTTTTT
>JAPMOQ010008606.1:319678-338678 GCA_026543055.1 Argiope trifasciata | reverse complement strand
TATTGTCTCATAAATGTGCCAGAAAACGCTTTTCATAGATTTGGCATTCAGTAGCTATGAAATATTAACAATTGGCGTGAATTTAGCAATTTTGTTGGATTTATTTTCTTATCCTTGGCAAGTCTGTTGGCGAAAATAGTATCCGAAAATAGAATTCGTGTTTTAGATGTGTTTTTTCTCAACCGATTGAAACAGAACCTTGACATAGAACTACAGTTTTAGTCACAAAATCCTAATTTGAAATATTTATATCATCGCCTTTAAATGTTTCTGGAAGTAAGACTACGAGAGAGCAAATCCAATGATGTATTTGTCTCAAAATTTAATAAGTGTCTTCAGTAAAGATGTGACATCTCTGAACTGAATTTTACCCATCTATTTCTCCTCGTTTTGTAGTTATCGTTTTAACTTGTATTCGAACAGCCGGATAGACAATCTATGGTCTAGAAATCTACAAATGTGTTGTAAAGACTGTATATCAAATTTCATCTGTAATGGAAGTTTTATAAGCCAGATAACACCATCAAGACTGAGTATCATACTCAAGATAAAATAATCATATAAAAGACTATCATACTCATGATAAAAGACTTGTTGCTGTCACTTTCGTCTTGTGGTCATGTTATCTGGCTACGAACCCAAAGGTTCCGAGTTCAATCCTAGCTATATCCAATAGCAGCATTTATGACCTAGGACGATGGAGAAAAAAACGAAACCAGTTGCTGTGGTGCACTCTAAACAAAAAGCAAAAATAAAACAAGCCGATAAATAATCATCCAAATAAAAATAAGTAAATCTGATAAAATAATCAGCCAATAAAAATAAATCAAGCTAATAAATAATCAGCCAATAAATAAAAAAATGACGATAAATAATCAGTGAATAAAATGAATAAAAATGAAGCTGATAAATAACCAGCCAATAAAAAAAAGACATAAATAATCAGCAAATAAATTAAAAATGGTGACAAATAATAGGTGATAATAAATTAAAAATGGTGATAAATAATCAGCCAATAAATAAAGAAAGGTGATAAATAATTAGCCAATAAATAAAAAAGGCAATAAATAATCAGCCAATAAATAAAGAAAGGTGATAAATAATTAGCCAATAAATAAAAAAGGCAATAAATAATCAGCCAATAAAAAATAACCCGAAAAATAATCAGCCAACCAAAAACAAATGGGTAAGACCCCTTAAAAAGTCAAACAGTCAGTAAGATCACCACTAAACAGCAACAAGATTACGTTCGTCTCACCTCTTACTGGATTAAGACAATTGTTGTGGAAGCTTTATAAATCAGATAACAGGCAGCTTTGTTTTTTTAGAGCGTTAAATATTTCCCCAAAACATGTTTTTAGAGTTTTTGGTGGCATAAAAAGGGATATTCATAAAAATCCAAATATTGAATGTTTTGATAATCTCAATACTTTCACTAGAATACTTATAGTAGAAGGAGCAAAATTTTAATCAACTGATGACATATTTAAGTTAATTTTTAAAAATATATGAAATAAAAATAAAATAATAATCTTAATACATGTATCAGCAAAAGTAATTTATGTAGATTATTAAGTTTTTTTTCTGTTTGATTATTGCACATTCTTTTAACTGAATCAGTTTGATAGAAAAAATTTGATTTCAGAACTCATGATGAAAGGTTCCGTTTTATTATTATAATTGAAATAGAAATTCTTATTTTTTCATTGAAATTCTTATTTTTTTATTTTTTTATTGAAATTCTTATTTTTTTATTTTTTCATTGAAATTCTTATTTTTTCATCATCACGTCGTATATGCTTTGAATAAATATATTAGTATTGGTATCTGTATGCTTTTTTGTTATTTCTAAACATATATTTTTCTAGAATCTAAGATCTCGGCCTCGGAATAGAAGTGTTTTGAGGTTCGAGACCTGATTACAACGAAGAACCGTCATATAAGTGAACCTAGTGAAGTAAATCCGTCAGTTTCAAACTTTCTCCCATGGATGTGGAAGTCTGAGGAGGTCTGTGACAGTTCAGATACAGTTCTAGTCACCTGACAGCGGTTCAAAAAATACCAGGTCAGCCCCAAAACAGCCCTAGTGTTGCTTTAAAATGGGAAGTTAAGGTAACTAAACTAAACATAATAGAATCTATTAAATGGATGAGCTTGATCGTAAAAATTGGATTTCATACTCATGATTAAAGATTTGTCTTTGTTACTTGTGGCACTTTACAATCACACTCACAGAAAGATATCAGAGTTTAGTTTAGTTTAGTTATATTAACGTCCCGTTTTAAAGCAACACTAGGGATATTTTGGGACGGACTTCGTCATTTTGAATCACTGTCAGATGACGAGGATGACACCTGAAGTGGCACCCCTCTCCCCACCCCACACCAGCGGGAGGACGTTTAGCCAGACAGATTTAACGTGCGAGAGACCCCCTCGCATGACGGTTCTTCGGTGGAATCGAGTCTCAAACCTGAAACCCTCCTGTTCCAAAGCCGAGACCTTACCACCAGGCCACCGCGGCCCCGAAAGATATCAGAGACTTAAGCCTAAATGAGCGTACCTTGTTTTTTCAGGACCAAGAGTACGATTTAGCTACTTCATGCTTCACAATTGCTTGCACAACTCCTTTTTACAGGGGGGCACATTCGCACTACTCACAGATAGAGCAAACGATAGCAGGGACTCAAACCCGGGAAGCCCAGAATACGGGTATGACACGCCTGCTACGGTCAACATTTCAGGAGGATCGTACTATCAGTCTATACTTTAATCACGCATGGCCTCCAAGATTTCCCGGTCTGACACCCGGTGACTTTTGGTTGTGAGGATTTTTGAAGTCGAAAGTGTACCTCGACCAATCAGCGTCACAGAAACATGTCATCCTTCAAAATGTGTCTGCAAAAACTCTAGAAATGCTACTAAATGTTGTGAAAGATGTGGTGACTCGTCTCACAGCTGTATTACTGAATGAGTTTCAGCACATTGAACATTTAACTAATTAATTGTAAGTATACTGACTTGAAAGTTGTTAATAATTTTGTTCATATGATAATCATCTTTTGGTGATATAAAAAAAAACTATAGATGCATTTGTTGGTCGCCAACAGAACAATTTTTATTTCGTTGCCACACAAAACCTGGCTTCTTTTCCATCCGTTTAGAGCTAACAAAATCTTTTTATCTTTATTCGTTTTGGAATTATTCATTTTTAAAGATCGTCCAAACTTTTGGATCAGCTTGTGTATTTATACTAATATTTATATACTTTTTCTTTTTTTTGAACTATGCATTTTTCTAGAAACTATAAACTTGAAATCGACTGTAATCTTTCTTCAAAGAACTAATAAACAAACAAATAAAAAAATTATTACAAAAATTGAAATATATTTTGTTGTTTATGCAAATATACACTTGAAGATGAAGTCAACGAAGGTTAAATCAATAAAAACAAAAATATGAGTTTACATTAAAGGTACACAAACAAAATCTTTAGGTATCAAATAGAAAATATTAAGCCATAATTGAAATATTCTATTAAATATATACTCTAATAAATGATTTCTATGTCTTTAAAAATCCAGTTTTAGAGTTATGTCAACAAAAATATTTGTCGAATATCTAAAAGGGTATTTCACTTCGTATAATGTTTTTTTTTTCAATTATCCTTTTCGATTTGATATTTATTTATTTTGATATTTAACTGTTCTCGTTTATTTCGCTTAAAAATATTTTAAAGCACTTCATTAATCAAAATTTAAACTGGTGAATTTCATTATTTATAATAAAATGTGTCTATGATAAAAAAAATATTATTCTAAAACGATAGCAATAATGACATAAAATTTGCTCTTGTGATTTTTAAGATTAGCTACGCTATTTTTACTTTTTTGAAAACGATTTTTTAAAGATATTAATCGTTTGAATGCGTAACTAAATTTTAAAAAGGATTATTATGACAAGTCTTAAATAAAATGTGTAATAACTAACTAAATAATGAGTAAAATAAACTGATCTTAAAACAGCAATGTAAATATTTGCATTTCTGGTATATATCCAGGCGAGCAAAACAAACTGTGGCAGAAAATAATCCAGCTAATATTTTACAAAGCTAAGATTTAATATAAATTTATAAGAATAAGGCTAGCAAAATTATTTTTAATAATTTATATAAAATGTCGCAAATTAAAAAAAATGTCATATAAGAAAACTAGAAACGATTTTTTTTCAATTATCCTTTTCGATTTGATATTTATTTATTTTGATATTTAACTGTTCTCGTTTATTTCGCATACAAATGTTTTAAAGCACTTCACTAATCAAAATTTAAACTAGTGAATTTCATTATTTATGATAAAATGTGTCTACGACAAAAAA
The DNA here is from genome assembly GCA_026543055.1 of Argiope trifasciata. NCBI lineage: Eukaryota > Metazoa > Arthropoda > Arachnida > Araneae > Araneidae > Argiope > Argiope trifasciata. Next base: position 334,304 of record JAPMOQ010008606.1, on the reverse strand, counting down.
AATGTTATTCTAAAACGATAGCAATAATGACATAAAATTTGCTCTTGTGATTTTTAAGATTAATTATGCCATTGTTACTTTTTTGAAAACGATTTTTTAATGATATTAATCGTCTGAATGCTTAACTAAATTTTAAAAAGGATTATTATTACAAGTCTTAAATAAAATGTGTAATAACTAACTAAATAATGAATAAAATAAACTGATCTTAAAACAGCAATGTAAATATTTGCATTCCTGGTTTATATCAGGGTAAGCAAAACAAACAGCAGCAGAAAATAATCCCACAAATATTTTACAAAGCTAAGACTTGATATAAATTTATAAGAATAAGGCTAGCAAAATTATTTTCAATAATTAATAAATAGTGTCACAGATTAAAAAAAAATGTCATATAAGAAAACTAGAAATGTTGCTTTAATTTCTCTTGGTACATGTTTTTGATTAATAAAAAATTAAGTACATTGATTTGAATCTCTAATTTTTAGAAACATCGTTGAATGATAGTCTTGATTTGTTTGATTTCATTTCATTAAAAATTTAATTTCGCCATATAATAGAGCTAATGGTTATTCAAAAAATATATTTAACATATATTTTTATTATATGAATATTTTCTGTATAACATTTTTTATATAACATATGTATATATATTTTATAAATATATATATTTTTTATGTAAATACAGTGACCAAAACGATGAAATACATCAATATAAGAAGATAGTCAAAATATTTTTTAGAAATTTGTTAAAATTATTTGAAAAAAATGATATAGAAATAAAATCGATATCATTGTAAAATTTATTTTTCGAATTTTAAAGTGAGGCAAAAAATATTTATTATTCGATTTTGTACTCCCAAGTTATCGAAAAAAAAATTCCCATTTTTATTTATTTTTAATTAAAATCCAATTTTAATTTAGAAAGTGTTCTCACTAGAGAACATATACTACCCAAGAAGTAATTACGTATCAAATACTTTAGGTCCAAGTGTCTGCTTTGTGTGGCTTGTTTCACTTACTTTTCTGTCCTTAAGCCGGAAAATGTCAAAATATGATTTCCTCCATTTGAAAAATTTGATTCTCTTATTTCAAAAACTGGTCACTTTAGTCTCCTTTTTCATATTATTTTTAATTTAATCATCATAGTTATTTGTTTTGGTAAATTTTCCAGCAACTTAAGTCATTAACTTTTTGTTTAATTTCTCAGAAACTTCAATTTGTTAATCATTTATTTATTTTCTTAATATGTACATCATAAAAGTTACAGAGTTCATGAAAAATACACCTGAATTATTAGTTAATGATTCCCTTCGTTATAATGAAAAGAACTTGATTATTAATATTGATTATAACTAAGTGAAAAATTCCAAAAAAGTTAAAAAGTATTATTTTTCTTGATTTCTCTACTGGAGGGTAACGTGGCAATTTAAAAGAATAATAAACTTTTTCAATGACTTATAAACAAAATGTGTAATTATATTTTAATTTATTTAATAAGGTTTATAATTAATCAAACATTAATTTTTTTCAATTTTTTGTACAATTTATGGATTTTATAATACTAATTATTTGGCAGCCAAGCGAGTGATATTTTTTCTATCGGTCTGCCTATGATTTTAAAGGACTTAGTCAATTTAATTGTCAATATTAATTGTTTGGCCACCAAGCGAGTGACTTTTTTTTTATCGGCCTGCTTATGATTCAAAGGACATAGTCAATTTCCTAGTCTGCTAGTAAGAAATTCAACACAGCCTTTTATATTATGTGAGACGATAGCTTACCTATTTCATAAATTTGTTCTGATAAATTTTATCAAAGACAGCTGCTATTTTTTTTTTGTCGTATACAAACATTGAAATGAAAGCTGAATTTTTTTGTTAAATATAAACATTGGAATGAGCAGCTGATTTTTTTTTGTTAAATACAAACACTAAAATAAGTAACTTATTTTTTGGGGGCAAATATAAACATTAGAATAAGTAACTGATTTTATTGTGTCGAATATAAACATTAGAAAGAGCAGCTTATTTTTTTTGTCGAATATAAACATTCGAATGAACAGCAGATTTTTTTGTTAAATGTAAACATTGGAATGAGTAGCTGATTTTTTTTTTTGGTTAAATATAAACATTGGAATAAGTGGCTGATTTTTTTTGTCGAATAAAAACAATGGGATGAACAGCAGATTTTTTTTGTTTAAATATAAACATTAGCAGCAGTTTTTTTGTTAAATATAAACATTAGCAGCAGATTTTTTTTTGTTAAATATAAACATTGGAATGAGCAGCTAATTTTTTTTGTTAAATATAAACATTGGAATGAACAGCGGATTTTTTTGGTTAAATATAAACATTAGAATGAACATCAGATTTTTTTTTGGTTAAATATAAACATTAGAAGGAACATCAGATTTTTTTGGTAAATATAAACATTAGAAGGAGCAGCAGATTTTTTTTTTGTTAAATATAAACATTGAAATGAGTAGCTGATTTTTTTTGGTTAAATATAAATATTAGAATAAGAAGCTGATGGGTTTTTTTGGTTAAATATAAACAATAGAATAAGCAGCTGATTTTTTTTGTCGAACATAAATATTAGAAAGAGCAGCTGATTTTTTTGTCGAACATATACATTGCAATGAGCACCTGATTTTTTTGTCGAATGTAAACATTAGAATGAAGCAATACAAAATGGCATTCACTGACTTAGCGCATAAATCAGAACAATGATTTTCTCTCCTTTTTTAATACTCACGCAATATCCCAGAATCCAAAGTGTTCTTTTTTTCTAGTATTTCGGATTCCTAATGCTGCTTGTTTGTCCTGGAAGGGATCTTTATGCATTTCTGAAATACTCCGTTCCTGATTGTTGTCTCATTATAAGTCTGAGAGAGGTCTGTTAGAACGATATTGAAAGAGCTTTCGTTCTTAGGATAGACAAGTGATGACATCCTTCAATAGATGGAATGATAAGAATGCTTGGCGCTCAGAAAGAAAAAATTTTACGATATGACTGTTATGCAAAAGCTTTAGTAATAAAGAAAACATAAATAAGATCTAAAATTAATAATGCAAAAGAAGAGGGAAAAACACTTTACAGAAATATTGCTAAGCCTAAAAGAAGAATTTATGAATAAGCTTTTCCTAAATATGAAAAAAAAATACCGTCAATTAACTATTAGAATGTTCTTTTTTGTTCTGAATGATGTAATATGTTGTTGGAATATTTAGCGGAAAGATTTTTATTTTTGAAGTAGAATATTCATGTACATAAATCTGATTTTAAGGATGCATTAATATTTTAATATTTATTTTATTATATTTTTGTGATAAAAATAAAAAAAATAATTTTTAACAGCCAACAATTAGAATTATTTTAAATATATATTTATTAAAAATAATATTAGAATAATAGAATTAGAATTATTTTTGATTTACAATAATAATTAGAATTATTTTTATTAATATATTTAGTTCCTTAATTCTAATTAAAGTATTAAATTAGAGTTATTTTAATTCTCAAAATTTATCTGAAATTTCAGATTTGAAATAGCCAACTAACCGTGAAGTAGTAGAAATTAAGAATGTAATTATTGGATGGTAAAATTCATGAAATTACAAAAAAGAGAAAAAAGATATTTGTTATTTCGAAATTGGGATTTCTAAGTTTGTTTTCAAATTAATTCTATATTTGTTATTATTTTGATGCAAATAAATTGAATAATGAGTTTTTAACAAACACTAATCATGTAATTTGACTTGTAAAAATTAGTTTTCCAACTATCACAATTTATTTTTTATACTGAATGATGTAAAGCGTAATTCGAATATTCAGCTCAAAGGGTTTCATTCTTGAAATAGAATTTGCATGAGTATGAACCTGACTTTAAGAATGTATTAATATTTTAATACTTAATTTCTTTATTTTTTTGTAATGGCAATAATAATTAGAATTATTTAATTGTTTTTTTAATTTTCAAATTCTTTTCTGAAATTTCACTTTTGAAATAACCAGTTAGCGGTAAAATAATAGAAATTAAGAATATAATTATTGGATGGCCTCTACTGTGAAATTACAATATGGAGTTCTATGGAGTTACAATATGGTTTACATATGACAGTTCTGACTTAAAAATTGTGATTTCTAAGTTTGTTTTGCACCATCTTTGTTCCATCATTAATTTATCTTTTTTTTTGTAATTTTAGTGCAAATAATCACATCACTTTATGACTTTTCCATAAACAATTGTTATGTATTTTTAATTCATGAAAATTAATTAACTACGGTTGTTTATTGTTTGTTACTTTGAAAACTAGGAAAGGCAGGAATTGTCTTTGACACTTTAATAGCTGACATATAAAATATTAAAAAAATTAGAAGATATCAAGGAATTTCGACATTAAATTCTAATTATTTATTATTTCTGTTTAATTTAAGATTCTTTATTTACCATTTTTGCAATTTTAATATCAATTTAATAATAGAAAAAGAAATTTTAGGTTTAATATTTTTGGAATAGTTTATGATAATTCCTTGATTTTTTTTCATATTTTCCAAATTAGAAGTGTTTTATTAATAGCTACTATAAAATTAATAAAATGTGACGAATTTAAATTACATGATTTGCCGTTAGGAATTTTTTTCACTTCAATCAATGAAAAAAAAAATAACTTGAGATTAGCGCCAGTCATATAGTTTATAATTTTATATTTGCTAAAATGAATAAAGACTTTTGTGAAATGATCATGAATAATAGATTCTAGTTTCCATTAAGGATAATTTTACAGACAGATGATTAAGAATTTAAAATTCTTTTCTCTGATAAATAATTTAAACTCTTGTGTAAACTTACTCAAGTTAATTCCAAAGATTCTCCATTAAAGTCATCCAAAAAAATAAAATAGAAATCTCTCAGTGGAAACATTTTATCGTCTGAAATATAATAACTTGTTTAATCATTCACAGGCAGACGATTCTGAAATCACAAATGGGATTCATAATAGCAGATTATTATTAGTAAATCATATATTGAAAATGGAAAAGTTATGACTGCTTTTAAACATTTCTATTTGAATTAAGCTGTTGAATGGATTGAATTTTGTAATTAATTTTTCATTCACTTTCTAATATGGTAGTGCTTTGTAATCTTGAAAACTTATGTATTCTTACATTCTCATTAATACCCTAGTGATCAATTAATTTAAAATTATTTTGATTTTATATGTAAGGTATATTGAATTTAAAAAAAAAGGTAATTTCTGGATTTTATAATATTTATAATAATATGCTGATAGATCCATCTACATAGCTTTAACAATTGAGAGTAAACTTCACTTTTATTCGATAAAACTGACTTTCAATACAAATAACACATGATCGAAATGTGCAAACATGATTTTAGTTTTATACATGACAGATAATTTAATTTAGAGCAAAAACAAAGAACAATCAACTCACAATTTATAAATTGAAAAGTTTCAGAAGCATTTTAAATAAACGTACGTAGATTTTTGCCTCAAAAACTGAGAATACATCAATGAAATTTTTGTAATAACTTGCATACAAAGAAAGAGTCAATATTTAGCTGCATGTCTTTTGGGTTTTATAACTGCAATTTTTGATAGTGTTTGAAGTTATTTTACCACATTATCCTTGCAACATTTGTTTTAAATGGGATGTGCGTCTAATTTTGTGTTTTTGAACGAATATTTTGAGTGTAGCTCTAAGATATTCAGTGGTATTCATATTGGAGTGATGTGGTTGTTTACGTAGCTGCTGATTGCAATGAAAAAGTCACCACATTTTGACATTATGTGTAGTGTATTTGGGGTCGTTGCCTTGCAAGAAAATGAAATAAAAAATGTTACATATCTTGTTAATGTATTATATTTATTGAAAATCGGATTCAACAACTAAAAGTAAGGTGTACTCTCAATTGTTTGAGCCACTGCACTTTCCTATGATTTTATTTTCTGCAAAGATTTAGCAAATTCAATAATTTTGTACTATAAATTTAATGAAACTGATATATTCTTAAAACGATATTTCAATGAACTTTGGAGATAAAAATAGTGCACATATAAAAGATCAAAGACATTGTTGCAAAATAAATAAAAAACGCTGAAAACATTTTTATGAAAGTATAATTTTTAAAAAGATATTTTTAAATATTTTGCACGAAATTAATCAAGCTGCTTTCTCGTAAAGAATGGAGAAAATATTTTAATCAGCAAAAAATTTTGAATTCAAAATTTTGATGAATCTCCTCATTTTTAGATATGCCTAAGGATGAAAAACCAGTTGTCGAAAATTTTCTGTCTGCTTATCCATCTGTGACACAAATAACTAAAAAACTTTTTACACCATATGGATGAAATTTGTTATGTGGAATACATACAAAATTTGTAGATCTTTACCAAATTTTGTGCAAAATCCATTCAGAGGAAGTCTGTCTGTCCAGCTGTTCAAAAGTGTGTTAACATAATAACTACAAATATGCAGATAAATTACGGTGAATGAATGTAACATCTATAGTCTCCTGTCAGATTTTGAGTAAAATTTCACGAAGGCTTGGGTATCTGACGGTTTTACTTGTAGAAGCATATAAACACAATAATTCCAAAACGCACTGCATAAATATATTAAATTTAGCATGAATTTTCTGACTGCTTATGTAGTTTTGTGAAAAATGTTTGTTTCAATCGGTTTAGATGAACTGTTCTAAAATTCAAATTATATTTTTGGATGCTATTGACCATATGCCATAGATCAATCGCCAAAAAACTCGCCAAAGATGACACAAAAGATTCCGTAAAGAAAAAAGTCATTATTTCGTAACTATTGTACGCCAATATCATGCAAGCTTTCTCTGGGATATCTTTATTAAAGAGTATGCGATAAAAGTTTGGGGAGGAAACTCCCTCTGTATCTATTGATTTATTCTATTCTATTCTATTCATCCAGTTTTACGTATTTTATAGCAATGCATAAATACCTACTAGGAATAATACGATATTTAGCTATGTAATATAAAATTAGGATGTTTTTGAGCAAGATAACAATAAATTATGATATTTTTAGCATGCTAATATTAAATTATGATGTTTTTTAGCCATTTAACAATAAATTATGATATAATTGTTAAATTATTATATTTTTCAATTCTAAAATATGATTTAACTAGAAACAAATTATTTTTCCATTTGAAAATACATTAAAACTTTTGTTTCTTTTTTATTATTTATGTTTGAAGATCGCATGGCCAATTTAAAGATCTTATCAACAATTAATTTTCAAAATATTAGCAGTAATATTAACAAATGGGTAAAAAATCCTTATTCAAAAGTATTCATATTAATGAATGACATATTCATTTCATTTCATTAATTATTCCTTTAGATATCTCGGTTTAGTTAAAAAAAATAAAGATAAAAACAGAGAAATCAAATTAACACCGTTTAAAATTGTTTATGAATATATAATATTTTACAACTACATAGCAGAAAAATCTTATTTTGTCATTATAGAAGAAAAAAAAGTTTAGAAAATAAGCTTTTAAAAAGAATTCCTTTAGGTAAGTATATGAAAAAAAAATACATATTAAAATTTTGCAAGGATCTAATCATACAGGCCGATGAATAAGACGACAAATAAATTTACCTGAGGGAAATATATTTTTTTTTCTTTCACAATAATTCAAGCATCCCATTAAAATTCACTTATAATAATAAAAAAAAAGGAAATCAGTTGACTAGAAAATTTTCTTTACAATCTTTATTCTCGCATTTTTTCCCTCTTGTTTTAATAAAAGCAAAACAAAAATTTTTGGCACTAAAGTGAAAAATATGAAATTCATTTTTTTCTTCAGAGATCAAATAATGATAAACAACCATTTTGTTTAATTTATTAAATGGACTTTTGACAGAAGTTTTTAATTAGTTGGTGTCAGCAATTGTTCTGAAAGTTTTTACCATAATGTTTTCGTTTAATTTTTCAGCATTTCCTGCTTGAGGCAGATGTTCATCTAATAATTCATCAATGCTATTTTAAAATATCTTTTGCAGACACATGACGTAATCTTTGTGAAGTATAATATTTTGAGGCACAATTTATATTCCGTTCTTTACAAATATCAGTAATTTTTATGATTTTTTTTTTCAAATGTTACTTACAAATATTGGTTAAATATTATATTATTGGTTAAATTATATTATCTTGCAGATCACAGATTTTACAGATCTTGTGGTAATTAAATATGATAACTAATTATGCGACATATATGTGTACAGAAAAATAGGTTTAACAAATAACAAATAACGCCACATTAATTAATTTAGTTAATTAAACAATATAAAACGCAAATAAAAGTAGCATTTTAAAAATTTTTAAGCATTATGATTCCATAAACAGAAAATATTATGTTAACTATTGCGTTGCTATTTTTTGAAGAAAAAATATTAGCCTTTCTGTAGAATTGCTATTTCCGCTAAGAAAAAAAATATTATAAATATTTTGAATAATTTCATTTATCTACCTCCATTATATACTTCTTGCAATATTTAATGTAATTTTTATACATTAAAAATTATTAATTTATATTTAAAAAATCCTGAGAGATTTTTAAAATTATTTTGGATACAATTTGTAATTTTTCTTGCAAGTCACAGATTTAAAAAAAACAGTTTGGAATTTTGTTTTAATTTAAAAATAAAATTACCGGAGACAAGATGATTTAGTAATTCATAATACCATAATCATCTTTGTTTCAATCAATCGACAACAATCCTTTTCCTATTTGATTATTGTAACTTTTGTTATGCTATGAATTTATGATGTAATTAATGAATTTTATTCTCCTACGAACATATATTTAAATCTTTGCACACACACACATAAAGATTTAAAATTTTTGAAGCATATGTCAGGTTCGAAGAGATTGAAGAAGACACTTTGCATTTTCAAACGCCATTTTGTTCTCTTCTCCCAGAAGCAACAAGATTATATACAAGGTGTGCTGACTAAGCAGAAGTGGCGAAAAAGGAGTGTAATTAATTTTTCCATGTCTTTCATACTATATTTTGATAAGGAAAATATTGTTTACAGTGCTAATATATTATTATAGTTCTCATTGGGAATTTTGCATGTCAATTACAAGGAGTGGAATACACAGAGCTCTTTTAAAAAAAGAATGTTCTTATTGGACATTTTTCTAGCCCTTTAAGAGGAGTGGATGAAAGTTGACTTCTAGCTGATTCAGTAATTTTACTAAGCATCTCTTGAATTAATTAAGTAAAGAAATGGAATCGGATCAGGAAATAAGAGAATATTTTAGAATGGCTTTGATGTGGGCTAAATTAAGATAAAACTTTAGAAATTAATTTGGATTGAAATTAGATGTTAAAATATCATTGCACACACACACACACACACACACACACACACACACACACACACACACACACACACACACACACACACACACACACACACACACACACACACACACACACACACACACACACACACACACGAGACCTGAAGCAGTGGCAGTAATGGCAAGGCGTCTAATGAAGTAATTTTGCACAGAAGTGACATCCGTGATACGATTTTTGTGGGCCAAGAATGCTTTCCTATTGTGCTAATTTTAATGCTAAAATGAATATATAATAGATAAAAAGAGAAATAATATAAACTGATCTTTGTTCTTTTTCCGCTTTAAGATAGATTCTGTATTATTATATATTATTCCTATTATTGTTGAATGCTAAATTAATAGACATGAAAGATACACCATTTTACCTTGCGAACCTTTAAAAAAAGCAATGCAGTTTATTCACTGTTAACTGAACCAGTTTTCCGCTATGTTTTACATGTAATTTATCGTTTTGAACAAATACTTTTTGATTGCGAAAGATTTCATAATAGGAAGACACATATATGTCTATATACATATATTTGTTACAGACGTGGTATACAAAATGCAAAACAACATTTTGAATATACATTCATTGATTTTACATATCGTTAATTTTTATTATTGTTGCTCATTTTTCAGATATTATTCATTATACATTTCGCTGCTCCTAATTTGAATGAAATTTGAAAGCTGATTTAATTGTAGGTATAATTATATTTACTATACATATATATATAATTCTGAAAATAATTATTACAAATGATGTCTTTAGGAAGTACCTAGTCTAATAATAAAATAATTATATTAGATATTTTTGATTAAATACCACAAAATGAATTCAATTAAAAATATTCATGTATTATAATCAATTAACGTACATATTAAAAGGAATAATAAAATAAATGTAAAAGAATTACAAATCGTAATAATATATCTAAATGCAATTTATCAAAAACAATATAAGCACACATATAATAAATAAATGTTTACATTATTCATTCGTTTTTAAAAATTTTTAATTCTTTTCAAAAAATATAAAAACCGGTTTTTAACGCTCTTAAAATGAATTGTTTGATAGGATTGTTCATATAATTGAGATTTAATAAAAAAATGACCATAGATATTTGATTAAAAACTTATCTATAATCACTTGTTTTCTTTCCAAATATCAAATCTTTTTGAAAAATAATAATTTAAAAATGAATATTTGTTTGCTTGTTTGATTTTTGCTACAAAGAATTTTTGTTTATTGAGAGATATTCTTGCATTTTACGCCCAAGAAACGTATTTATTTCTATACTACAAGATTTTATTTGATTCGATTTGCCTTGCGTTTAAAAATTAAAGTAAAAATAAATGCGAATTTTATTCTAATAAAAGTAGTGGTAAACTAAAGTATTAATCTGTCAACTGACAATTTTATTTTTTAAAATTTCTGTCTGTTTCAGTTATATATTTATGAATAAAAAGATGTGTAACAGTATTAGTTATAGTACTAGTATCATTATATTCAACAGTATTAGTATCATTATATTCAACAGTATTAGTATCATTATATGTAACATTATTAGCATCATTATATGTAACAGTATTAGTATCATTATATTCAACAGTACTAGTATCATTATATGTAACATTATTAGCATCATTATATGTAACATTATTAGTATCATTATATTCAACAGTATTAGTATCATTATATGTAACATTATTAGCATTATTATATGTAACAGTATTAGTATCATTATATTCAACAGTACTAGTATCATAATATGTAACATTATTAGCATAATTATATGTAACAGTATTAGTATCATTATATTCAACAGTACTAGTATCATTATATGTAACAGTATTAGTATCATTATATTCAACAGTACTAGTATCATTATAACATTATTAGCATCATTATATGTAACATTATTAGTATCATTATATTCAACAGTACTAGTATCATTATATGTAACATTATTAGTATCATTATATGTAACATTATTAGCATCATTATATGTAACAGTATTAGTATCATTATATTCAACTTAGATTTTGTTTTGAAAATATTTAATATTTTGGAAAAATGGTATAATTACAAAGGGACCAATATAACCATTTCAATAAGAAATAAAAGACTGAGCAAGTGACATATCATTACTATATAATTTAAATTGCTCATTTATGCGCGACATTTCATTATAACATAAAAACCAAACCAAGAAAAGAATTTACAGACGAATTTCAAATTTCTTCGCTTGTTATAAAGAAATGATACGCTGGATAAACATCTTATAAAAAATATATAATAAAACACCCAACAGAATATATGTGTAATGAAATTAAATTGCGAGGTTTGAATAATGTATTTTTGGGGCCAAGTGGTTGTACGTAAATTTCTAAAAAAAACCAAATGAGTATCGTGCCACCTAATGGGTTAATCAACACTTCATAAATTATTAGAATTATCTGAAATTCTTCATCTACGAATGTGTAGGGAATAAATGCAAGAGATATTTTGAATTCAAAAAATTAATACAATATGCATTATCTAATAAAGTTTTGATTTTGATCCTATTATTCCATTATTATTATAAGAAATATAATATTTGCACCTATATATGATAGTTTTATAGAATAAATTTGAAAACTGCTAGGCTTATCTAATCTATTTTTGTTGCCGAGTGGTGTACATAAAATTCAAATTTCCCAGATTTGGAACATGGCAACTAACGGGTTAATCATAAATTATTATAATTATTTGAAATTCTTCATCTACGGATATGTAAGGAATAGATGCAAGAGATATTTTGAATTCAAAATTTAAATGCAAAATGCATTATCTAATACAATTTTGATGTTTAATTCAATTATTCCACTTACGCTTACGTGCGATATTATTGTAACTTTAGCCGTAACATATTAACTTCATGAAATTTGAGGTTTTAGTAAAAAACATTTCAACAAACACAAATTGGCCCTTTTTTGTTACAAAATATGAAGTTCGTTAAACATTAATTACAAATAAAAAAAATCTTACCAGTATGCTTGCAAACTACTCTCTCTCTCTGTATATATATATATATATTCAGATCTAATTCAACTTCAATATAAAATATTCTCTTATTTTATAATCTTATTCCACTTTCTGTACTTAGTTCATTCAAGAGAAGCTTTTTAATATTTTAGCCAGCGACTCCAAAGAATGGAAGTGAAGGGATAAAAATTAGTAAACTAAACATATACTTTTAAAAATATCCCTTTGTGTCACTTATCAGAATTGACACGTAGAGAAATAAATTCCTATCAAGACCTTCATAGTTTATAAGAAAGGTGAAAAAATATTTTCGCTATTGAAATATGGTGTATAAGACGAGGGATAATTAATTTCTCTCTTTTCCCTCCTTTCTTGTCTAATCTGTTGCTGTGAGTGGACGTGCCTTGTCCACGCCTAATAAATTGGGCCCTAATGGGATGGATTAAAGCGAACTTAAAGAGGCAAAGTTTCTCTATCTTTGAACCTGCCATCTGCTTCTAAATTTTTAAATGTTTACATTTATCTCTCTCTCATCTCACTATATATCTATATATATATATATATATATATATATATATATATTAACAAAATACACTAAGTAATAAGAAATGCAACAAAATCAAAATTACGATAAATAGAAAAACTTTGTTTTTATTTACTTTTTGATGTTTAATTCGGAATTAAATTTTAATTTCGATTCCGACATAATTAGTTTCGGTTTAATTTTTTGATGACTTTTGTAATGGGTTTTAATTATTGAATGTTTTTATAGCTGTTTACACACATACACACGCGCGCATACACACACACATACACACGCACACGCACGCATATATATATATATATATATATATATATATATATATATTCCTTTTTTAATATGATGGATTATGCAAGAATTATATTTGAAATAAAAATAAATTCACTGATACAGCGTATTTTCTGTGACACATTTTAATGGAAATTTGTTTCACATTGCTTTATAAAAAGAGGAAAATGCGATTAAACGTATTTTAATGGCAACACAGATAAACGCAAACGACATTTTTGACTTCATTGTTCTCCAAATACCAATTCCATTTTACACACCATGATCTAATAAAAAGAGATCAAAACTGAAAAGCTTTTTTATTATTTTTATCTTTCGTACAATTTTGCTTAACATTTCAATTTTTTCAGACGGCGCGAAACAAGGCTTTGAACCTTGAAACTAAAAACAATGGGAGAGAAAAAAAACATCGTTTGTTGTTTGCAAGACAACCAGCTGCCTAACCAGCATTTTATGGCCGTCGCCAGTTAAATTTAGAAAAATTTATTTATCGATGGTAAAAAGAAAAACAAATGATATCCCAATAAATGCGTCTACGCGGCTGTCTGCGCGTAGGAGGCTGGAAATTTTTATCGCTACATCATCGATATTTTATGTGCGATTCGCCTCGATTTAAAGAGATTAGCTTTCCAAAATACAATGGCTTAATCTAAGTGGCTGAGACAATTTTCCATGCGAAGACCCTCTTTCTGCAAAGAGTCTTAAAATAAAATACCGTATCTTACAGATCAAATTATTATACCTGGATACTTATTTACTTAAGATATAATAGAAGTTCAAAAATTATAAATGGCGGCGCTGTTTGGAGACTCGAAAGAAGATTAGGAAATGAGAAAGCTTTCAAACCAACAGCTTGTAGATTCTTTAATATTTGAAAAACTGAATGGATAAACATGTTGAATGACATTCTTTTTAAGTGCAGATTTCCTGGTCTAAGAACGTATTATAGAGTGAATTTATGTATAGATCGCCCTTTTTTTCTCTCAATTTTTTCAAACAAGATGGCGGTTAATAGAAGCAGTTATGTAAAGAGTTATTATTATTTCTTAAATGGAAGAATTGTATAAAGTCACATGACAGCGTTCCATCACGATGAATATGTAATTTAAACTAACATAAACTAACTAAACTATTAGGTTGTTCGGAAAGTAATTTCGTTTTTTCCTGACAAAGGATTTAATTGCATTTTTCGCACCCAATTTCATACTTAAACCGCAAAATCATTTTATGTTTTAAGAGCTGATATAGCAAGGCTTGAGTGTGAAAAAGTGCAGCTGATTCTTCGCAGTAGTTTTTGGATGGTGCCCTTTTAAATATGGAGAGCAATAAACAGCATTTTCGTCATTTTTTT
>JAPMOQ010008606.1:296926-314678 GCA_026543055.1 Argiope trifasciata | reverse complement strand
TTTTTTTAATCTCATTTCACTTCATTTCTTCCGCATGTAGACACACACACTTCGACGGCAGAATGGAGGGTGGGGGGGGGTACTATAGCCAATTTGAAACCTAACTGAAGTAGATAAAGTTTTTATCATTTTGACCATATTTTTTTCCCATTTGAGTCCCCCAATCATTGGCCTATATCCAGATTAATACGATGCAATGTTTACCACTTTCCCGAAACAAAGAAAGCACCCAACAGAATACATGAAATATTTAATTCATTTATAAAAAAAGTTAGATTCATATGAAAAAAAACACAGATTGACTTAAAATATTTAGGAGCAAACATGGGCCTTGGTAGCCCGGTTGGTAGAGTGTCACTCTCGTAACGGAAAGGTAGCCAGTTCTATCATCGTCTCGGCCAAATGCCACCGTGTTGGCTAATGGCAGTTGGGGCACATTAAATTGCTTATGACTGCAAAATCCTCCAAGTCTCCATAACAAATGATACCTCTAGAGGTGCTAAATCAGGGATAAGTCGGTCTCTGATTTGAATCTAAATTCTGACTTGTGGATGGATGAATGAGTTTGACAGCCCCTAAAAATGGTTGCGTCGTGTGTGTTCGAGCAAAGTCGTCTTTTCACCTTAACGGTGCTCGTTAACAACGAAAGGCCCACTCCTCTGCCTTAATTCGAAAGAGTTAAATTTCATTCGGCTTGGTATGACCAAGTATCATTAAACAGAACAGAACAGAATGGTGTGAGATAAAACACAATCAACAACCCTTTATAATAAGACCAACTACGACGTTTATTTACACGAAGACAGGACAGCAGCTATGGACACACACAACACCTCTTCATGCCCCTGCAGCTATAACCTTTTGGTTATTTCAACAGTGTAATGAGCATGAAAAGGGAGAGACATGGAAAGACTCTCCTGTTCTATACATCCCTGTGACTAGTGTTCGACTTCTGACAATTATTGATTGAAATGGGGTTAGGGTTTTTAATATTGGTTAAAGCAAAGCCGAAAGAAATGAGCTTTTTGAAGTTCAGATGGGAAATGGATTTGGCTTATTAAGCTAACTATCAAGCAGGAACTGAAAACGTGTTCCGATTTACAGAAATAGACTTATAGTGTGTTCGAGCAAAGTCGTCCTTTCACCCTAACGGTTCTCGTTAACAACGAAAGACTCAAACTTCTGCCTTAATTATAAAGAGCTACTCTCATTCGGCTTGGTATGACCAAGTGAGATTAGACCGACCCGAGGAGCAAACATCTACTTTTCGACTAATAGTTTGTTCGAGCAAAGTCGTACTTTTACCTTAACGGTGTTCGATAACAACGAAAGGTGCACGCTTCTGCCTTCATTCGAAAGAGTTAAATCTCATTCGACTTGGCATGACCAAGTGGCATTAGACCGACTCGGTCCTAGGAGCAAACATCTACTTTTCGACTAATAGCGTGTTCGAGCAAAGTCGTACTTTCACCTTAACAGTGCTCGTTAACAACGAAACTCGCACACTTCTGCCTTAATTCGAAAGAGCTATATCTCATTCGACATGGCATGACCAAGTGGCATTAGACCGACTCGATCCGAGGAGCAAACATCTACTTTTCGACTAAAGTTTCCACGGCGTAAAATGAGAAGGAATATTTGAAGCGGAAATGATTCCCTGTCCAATAAGTTGAGGTCAAAATTTGCAACTTGAAGCGGTCCTTGGCGTGCTAATCAATATTCAAAGGAAGTTCTTGTTAAAGACAACCAAACGAAGCGAATATTCCAACCTAATCTAACTTCGTCTTCCTCATGCAAATGCTGTAGCCCAAGCATGCTGGAATTTAACTAAGGAATAACTAACAACGACGCAGACAGACTGGAAATTTCCACTACGTAAAGAAGGGGATTTGTTTCGTTAGATTAGTTAAAAGAATTCAAGCACAATGGCATTGTCATTCAAAAGACTCGGTCGGAAGGTATTTGGAGTTATAAATATGGTTTCTTGAAACACTAAAACTAATAAATATTCAATTTACATTTTAACTTTTGTAATCTGTCAGGTTCGTTGGAGGTTAGAAACATTGTAACAAAATTCTACACAGATAAATAAGATAAGGTTTCATCGGGATATTGTGGTATTTGAATTATTTGTTGTTGTAAAAATTTAATGTTTAGTATGTTATACGAATGTTAAGACGCTGGAACAAAAGGTTTAGAACAAGATATAAAACCATAAAGATAACCCCCGCTAGAAAAATAACTATCTGCTGCATGATATGCATTAAGAAATCGAGGAATCTATTTGATATAAAAACAAGTAATATAAAAAAAAATTAAATTGAATTCTTACTTAGGTCAACAAAGAAGTATTTTAGTTTAGTTTTTTAAATTAAATAATTATCAACAAATATTAAGAACAAAAAAATTATTAATTTTCGCAAGAACTGAACTCGCATTCTTCACCTTAACTTGAAAAATACTGTATCTGTACATTTTACCGATTGAGCTATTGTATGTCGATTCCAAGTTTCCTTACAAATTGTTAAGATTTTATTTAAAGTATTAAAAATTAATTAATATATTAATATTTAAAAAAAGCTGTATTAACATAGAATGGAGTGTTAAAAAATGTATTTGACCTTGATTGGCTGAATAACAAATATCTTATAAACGATTGAAAATTGGATCAAGATATATAAATACACTAGCTCATACCTGGCGCGTTGCTGCCGCAGAAGAAATAATCTTGGAAAGATCGTTTGGAATTTGAAATAGTTATCTTGTTTAATTAAGAACGATAGGAAGAATATTTATTTTCTAGTCGGTAATAAATACATTAATTGAAATTGAAGGATATATAAACAAGAAGCATAAATAGTATTTATTCCATTTTTATTGGGCCGCGGTGGCCTGGTGGTAAGGTCTCGGCTTGGGAACCGGAGGGTTTCAGGTTCGAGACTCGATTCCACCGAAGATCCGTCGTGTGAGGGGGTCTCTTGCGCGTTAAATCTGTCAGGCCAAAGTCCTCCCGCTGGTGTGGTGTGGTGTGGAGAGGGGGGTGCCACTTCAGGTGTCGTCCTCGTCATCTGACCGTGGTTCAAAATTACGAGGTCCGTCCCAAAATAGCCCTCGTGTTGCTTTAAACTGGGACGTTAATATAACTAAACTAAACTAATCTATTTTTATTATTCTATTCCACAAATAAATATTCACTTTTATATATTAGATTTGTACATTATTTTAGA
The DNA here is from genome assembly GCA_026543055.1 of Argiope trifasciata. Classification (NCBI taxonomy): domain Eukaryota; kingdom Metazoa; phylum Arthropoda; class Arachnida; order Araneae; family Araneidae; genus Argiope; species Argiope trifasciata. The sequence goes on along the minus strand of JAPMOQ010008606.1, from coordinate 311,451 downwards.
ATTGTAAAGCTTGACGCTTTTTCAGAATGGTAATGAAAGAAACTATTTATTATATCTCGTCATTCATTTAATATTCGTTCAAAATTCTCAAATTTAATATTAGAAAATGTGATTAAATTATTTTTTTTTTCAATTGATTAAACGTTGAAAATATAGTTATACCATAAAATCCTTAATATAGTTGAAAAGATAATTTTTTTTGAAAATTAAGATGGTGCAAAATTATTTGTACTATAGTATTTTCAGAATTTACTGCAAAAAAACGTGGAACTTTTATTAAATGCTTAGATAAAATTTCAAACCTATATGATTAATTCCCCTAAAATTTTCTCTCAGTCTCTAATAAAACTATTACCTCAGAGAAAGACAGTGAATTAAAATAGTAACTACAATTCTTTTGGGAAATAATACTGCAGCATCTTTGATAATATTTGACAAACAAAACTAGAAAATAATATAATCTTCTATGTGGATATTGTTTTCAATATCTGATGTAAAAATTTAACGGCAAATTGTTTTTATTAACGATAAGTCTCAGTACTTGTTATTAAAGACTAAAAACAAGAATGAAAAAGCCGACATTACGTAAATGGCACTCTGTTGCCATAGTAACATATTAAAAAGCCACGTGAAACATATCTATTATTAGAAAAATATTGAGAAACAATAATTTATATTCATATTTTTGGAAAAACATTAGTAATAACAATTTTGATATTTGATACATCAAAAAGGTTTTAACATATTTCCTATGAATTGAGTGAATAAAAGTACATGAAGTCAAATATTTCGTAATCTCTACAGAGAAAATCCTTTCATTTATATTTATTAAGTTGAATACTGATTTATTTCTTGAGAAGGAGGTAATTATAAAGAAAGGGAATTTAAAAATTTTACTAAAAAATGACTAATGCTTACATTTTACTTTTTATAAATACGGTGCATACTTTCGCTAAAAAATTAATTTTACATCGATTTGAATGTCAAAAAAAGTTTTATAATAATATCAGTTTTGTTTTTAGGTAGTTTTTTTTAAATTTTAATAAATTAAACACAAATTAGGCTTATTTTGAAAAGATACTTTTCATTATTTTACTGCATATGATGGTATAAAACAAAAGATTTATTATTGTTTATTTATTTATTAAAAAATTCAAGATTTCGTGTGGATAAAAATATTTAAAAAGCATGAATTAGAATGATGCACCACATCACTTTCTTCTGTGCATGTTGTTTGATTAATTAAAAACTAGTACATATACAGAGTGATCCTTAACTCATGATACAAGCTTCATAGATTAGTGATGGGCAATATACTAATCAGTTATGTCGGGACGTAAATGATGTGGTAAGGCTCAAACATAAGAAATAAAGGATTAATGGGACACAATGCTCTGAAATTGATGAACTAGCCCCTTGGCCACCCTGATCTCCAGATTTATCCCGTTTCGATTACATTTTATAAGCATTGAGAAACTTCCAGTGACAATCCAACCAAATCAAATGAAATCCTCGATACTCAAATGCCAATAACAGAAGTACATGTATTTGGTATCTTTAAACATGTACAGGGTGGCCCAGAAGTCACTTTACATTTTGAAAATTAGATAACTTTTTTTTCTATTAATATATTTCTTTTTCTCTTTTCAGAATTAAAAATATATAATCCCTGGAAATTTTTTGGCATGGATAAGTTTATAACAGAACAACGAGTGAAGATAATTGAATTTTACTTTGAAAATGGACGGTCAATTGTTGCAACGCAAAGATCGTATATGCGCCATTTTAATGTTCGACATCCCCCTAGTAGGCCTGCAATAAGGAACTTAGTGACGTGTTTTCAACAGCATGGTTCTGTAAGTTTTGAAAATTTTGAACATTTTGAAAATTAAATAACTTTTTCTTAAATGACTGTATTGATTCTGTTGCAACAATTGACCGTCCATTTTCAAAGTAAAATTCAATTATCTTCACTCGTTGTTCTGTTGTAAACTTATCCATGCCAAAAATTTCCAGGGATTATATTTTTTAATTCCGAAAAGAGAAAAAGAAATATATTAATAGAAAAAAAGTTATTTAATTTTCAAAATGTAAAGTGACTTCTGGGCCACCCTATATTCAAATGGCTTCACCAATGCTATTAAAAATGTATGAAACAGTTAATGTAAACATTTTGATTGTCAATGACACAATTAATAAACACTTTCATCACTTTTTTTCCTATATTTTCAACTCATCTCATCATTTGCTGCCATGTATTCCTATAAAATAAACTGTTAGAGTGTTCTACGCCAACCTTTAAAGTTTGGATCATGAATTTAAAGTCATCCTGCTTATGGGAAGTCAATGAATGCAAAAATGCCGATATATATATATAAAGGTAAATAGATATAGCTTTTGGTTACACTTCTTATCATTACTTTTTTGTGATTGGAATTAAAAATAAATTTTCTAATTATTTTTGTAAGATTGAAAAATCCATGTTTCAGACTTGATTCCACCTAAGAAACCCCGTCTAATAGAGTCTAGTGCAAACCAACTCTGCCTTTACCATATTCCCTCCAATTGGTGCAATGTGGTACTTTGAAGAGTAGGATGCCAGTTCCTGATTTATTCTCCACATCTGACCGTGGTAAAAAATTTAGGTCTGAGGTCCAAAACTCGGTTTCCTAAAATAACTAAGAGTTATTTTGAAACAGGTCATTAATATAGTGAAACTACGCTTATAGAAAATTAAAACTTTAGATCGATCTTGGAGAACTAAAATATTTTTAAATCTGATTAAATTTATTATTATTAATACATGATTACAATGCCAATTTTTTATACAGTTCAAATTTTGAGTTTTCAAAAAAGAATTTTTTTCTCCTAACCAGATAAATAAAAAATACTCTTTGCATCAATATTAAATAACGTTTTAATGAGCGCGTTATTTTTGCTGTAAAAATATTTTAAAAAATTACAAAAAATAGTAGAAATATAAAGAAAAAATATAAATAAGCAAAGCGTTTACTGAAGAAGGATTATATAAAATTTTTAAAAAGTCACTCTTTTTTGCATAAAAATTAAATTCAAATTCAAAAAATCAGCCTATCGGCTATACCAATTTTATTTCTATGCATTTTTTCTTTGTTAATTAATTTTTCAAATTCATATTTAATGATAATTTTGTAATAATAATTTTCTTATATGAAATTAATGCAGTAAAATAACAAGATTGCGAATAATAAATAGGAAATATTTTAATTACGAATTAAAATCGATACTATAATCTAATTAATTATTTAGGTCTCACAAAAATTAAATTTTATATATCTCAGTTTATTATCAAGTAAGGTTTTAATAAAATTCAAATCATTAGATGCTTTTTTTTAACCTGTTAGTTTTAATTTAGTATTCTTTCTAAAATTATTTGATGTAAAAATTATTAAGCATTCATACCATATGAACTGTCTTTCATTAATTATTTATAAGAATAACTAGAAACGAATGAAATCATCGACAATAACAGACTTTTACATTATTTATATATTATATATTAAGAGTTTATTAATCATTTATAAAGCATTATTTTTCTATAATATTTTATATTAGAGGTTCGTTTCTTTTAAATCTTTCATTTTCATTGTGTCCTTTCGTAAAATGCATTAAAATAATATTTAATATGCAAAACAGAATTGATCGTGGACATAAAGTTCACTTAGTTTAACTTGAATTTGATTTAATCGTTGACATGAAGTTGTATCTAAACAATTTTTCAATTAATTTCTAAAATTTGGAGAGAAACGCCATTTTATATTTGTAACAACGACAATTCAGAAATAAACATGAAATGCGATTTTATTTTCTATAAAGATATATAATATAACATTTTTGTACATCGGATAATATTTGTAATTTATTTTATTCTTGTAGGAAACAAAAACGACTTGGTTAACCTTTTGTGGTAGTATTAAATTTGAACTTACGTACTGTGCTGGTCGAAATAAATTTCTGTTGAGCGAGCGAAGTATAGGAAGGAAAAGCACAATTTATTCTTTCTCATTCTTTTGTTAACTTTAATATTGTAAACACAATAATGTTTTAATGCAATGTTTCATTGTAAAATTTATAGTTTATAATCCGCCATCCAATGTATCTTTTATTTTTCAAAACAGTCTCTATTGAGGAGTCCTGTTTTTGGATGGCAACTGGCGCCAAAATAGTTCGTTTGGCTTCAATAATATCTCCCTTGATTTTTCACAGCGATTCAGATTCGGCTCTGTTAATTTTACAGAGCATGCACAATTATAAAGGTTAAAAAACAATTTATTCATTCTCATTCTTTTGTAAACTTTGATATTGGAAACACAATAATGTTTTAATGCAATTCTTCATTGCAAAAGTTATAGCATATAATTCGCCATTCAATGTATCTTTCAAAACAGTCTCTATTGTGGAATCCTGTTTTTGGATAACAAGTGTCGCCAAAATGGTTCATTTGGCGCCAATAATTCCACTCCTGATTTTTTATGGCGAGTCAGAGGCGGCTCTATTAATTTTAAATTTCACTATCACGAAGAGGTATAAACATCTTATTGGTTCGTGAATAAGTTTCTTGACTCTTTCTGTTCCTTCATAGAAAGTGTAAACTTATATATCCTAAATGCAGATAAAGATACGACGAATACAAAATTAGTTTAGTACATTTCTTTTCTGTGGTGTTGAGCAGACCTACGACCGCAGAGGGTAAAATCTTTGCGGTAATATTATTATTGATTATATTGTCCTTTAATTTATCGCCAATAACTATGCCATCAAGCTGGTATCATTGAATCACCGGTTTGATCAATAAAAATTACAACTATTTCCTTGATCTTTCATAAGCATGACTACTTCAATTAAAAATGTTTTCTGTATTCCCTGGTTTCTGTATGCAGTTTGTTTGTGTCTATAATATATAAAAATATCTTTCTGTTTGATCAATATTTTCTTATAATTTATATCGTTGTGTAGTAAACATTTATTATGTAACATAATACTGTGAACATTCAGTGATTATAGTTTCTATAACATATATCATTGTATAGTTGAAGAGATTATTGCTTTTAATGTATGATGATACATTAAATCATGCATTACATCATTATCATACATGATACATACAATGATACATTAAAAGCAGTAATCTCTTGAACAAGTCCCTAGAGAGAAAAGCATATATTATTAATTTTCATTTCGTAATAATAATAATAATAATTCAAAGAATAATAGAATCAGTTTACTTCGTATAATCGTCACATTATAAGCGTAATTATACCTGTATCCGTAACTGTTTTCCTTGGCCCTCTATCGGCCGTCAGACAATCAGTCCTTGTCTTGGAAGCGAGCGTAAAGCATGATGTAGTCCCCGATATTATTTTAATGCATATGTCTTAAAGGTTATTGTCCCAAATAGTTTTGTCCCCGTGTGTATCATGTCCTTTAATGTCATTAAATGTATTTTTAACTAAATTGGCCTGATTCATTGATTTTAATCGTCTACCCTGACAGAATTAAAATTTTGGCGCTCTTTCGGTCACATATCTGTATTTTAACGTCTTTTGGGACGGACGATATAAAACTATGTATTGATGTTTTTAATGCTTGTAACGAAAGTTGAGAACAGGACTACAACTACAACAACGAAAACGATTCGCTGATATGAATAACGGAGTGCTTAAACTCAGGGTTCTTAACCATCTAAAATAACAGGTGATATGAATGAGATTCGCATTGACATTATGTAGCAAGTGCTTGTGCATTATGAAGCTGACAAGCAACGAAATTTAAAACGAAAAGAAAGAACCAAATTCTATGAAAAAATCATAAAATTGTCATGGCAAAACCTGAAAAGCTCAGAAAATGCTTGTAATATCTGGAATGAAATGATAATTAAGATTAAAACCGCTACTAGTTATAAATGTTAACATTAAAATTCTTGTAGTTCAGACTTTCCTCTTTCCAAAACAGTTTATATTTTCTAGGAAAAGGAAGGCCTGACCTATAACCCAGGGTCACATATTTTTCAACTAAAATATATGAATTTAAAAAAATTAAAGACAAGGAGTTGCCAGAAATCAGATTCAGATTTTCAATTTTATCTTTTGAAATGGAATAATTTTGAAAAACTGTTTTAAACTGCACAAAATTCGAACTTAAGAAATAAAAGTGATTTAAGTAAGTTACTTTGCAATTAAACTATACTTCCAATTGATATTTATCTTATTATGGCTGACTATCCGCGGCAAAATGGTGCAAGAACAGACCAAAATTATTTTATTGTTATTTCTTGTAGTTCAGACTTTCCTCTTTCCAAAACAATTTATCTTTTCTAGGAAAAGGAAGGCCTGACCTATAACCCAGGGTCACATATTTTTCAACTAAAATTTATCTTTAATTTCAGTTTCTCAAAACTTAAATTTCCATAAAAATTCTCCATCGTTAACATGATACCTTAAAAACTAATAGAGGTATTGACATAAAATTTTCGGTTTGTGTTTTAAATGATTTGGGAAATGAAATGAACCAAAAGTTTTGGTGTTGGTGATATACTTTTTCATTTATAGGTGTTTTTACGAAAATTAAGTTGCGAATTTATGAAAAAATGAATATATACGAATATTTTTATCCATAACTTCTTTGCATCTCAAAGTTTTCTTAGATGGTTGGTTCATATCATTCTTCATTATATTCTATAACTTGTGCGCAAAGAAAAATAGGATTGCTGCATTACAATTTTGTGTAGAAGATTAACTGTTTTAGTTAAATTTTCTTAAAATTTACTACAAATTTCATTTCTCAAAATATATTATATTTTCAAATAAATTATTTGTATTTATAGTGTTTATAACTGACAATCTATCTAAAAATCATAAATAATTTTTTAAAAATCCAATTTTTCAAAATATTTTCTTCGAACGTAGTTCAGAAGTCAGTAGTCGTAGTTCAGTAGTAGAAGTCAGATTATGAATACGATAGTCATATTCATACTGGACAACATTTATTGGTTAAATAAATTGATTCAATGCAAACTTGCTTTACTGACGTTTTTGAAGTATTTAGAAAACTTCTTTTAAACTACGAAAAATAAAAACATTTGAATTTTCCCTTCAAAATAGTATGGTATTGTTTAAGACTCGATTTACCATATTGTCATCGTCTAGTTTCCTTGATGACACTGCATTAACTCAATATTAAATATTCTCAAAATCCATTCTCTAAATTTAATAAAACTGCCATTTTCAAACGGAATATAAAACTCTATTTCTATCTCAGAATTTTAAGAGCCGGAACTATTTCTAAATATAAGATTCTGTAGATAAATGAGTCTCGTATGGAAATTTTAAAACTGATTCTGAAACATTATGTCTTAAAAGTGTTCTGCAGAGCTCGACAAGTTAGTTTATGAGAAGAGCTTATTGAATTTTATGCAAAAGGCTTTCTAATAAATTCAATTATAGAATAATCTGTATTATTCAGAGGAGTTTTTGTTTTCGAGAATGAGTTTTCGCTTGTTTCCATCTACGAATATAGTTAAGACTACTTCTTAAAGTTTTTTTTCACTTCTTATATGTTGAATACAAAGAGAATATTGTAGTTGTCGAAGAATTCGGTCTGCTGATTTTGATGACCTTTCAGACTTCCAAGAATCTGAAGAAATAATAATTCTTGGAAACATGTCTGCGAATGAGCATTATAATTCAGAAATAGAAGATACAATACAAGTAAAATTTTGTTGTCTATTCTTAATATTGTTATGAATTATTAATATTGTTTCCTTACACAATTATTCTTATAATAAAATAAAACGATTTTGAGATATCTTAATCCTATAGATTCTAAGCCAACGAGTCATAACATTGATAACAAACTTGGCAACTGTTCCGCTCCTTAGCAAATTTGGAGACAAAAAAATGAAGATTCTGAAATTAAAACATTAGAAGTAGGATTTATTTATTTGTTTTAGGAGCAAGATACAGAGATTCTTCTGGTAAATTCCATGTACTGCTGGAAAGCTGAAATAAAATTGAGGGACTGAAGCAATTAAATTATGTGCATTTTTTTCATAGAGTGTTGATTGTATTCGGAGTGGGTTATCCCTCCGAATATCTCTAATTTAATTATGATTGTATTATAATTAAATTAGAGATTTATTGACTGTTTATGCTTTCTTAACTTCCACATATCTGATTCTTATGCTCACTTTGGTTGTATTTTTGATTGGAGACTTTCAGATGCTTTCATTGAGGAATGAATATATGAAAAGTCAACGATTCATAACATTGACAACAAACTTGACCACTAATTTGCTCTTTAGCAAATTTGGAGACAAAAAGTGAAGATTCTGAAATTAAGACTTTAGAGGTAGGATTTATTTATTTGTTTTAGGGGACAAGATTCAGAGATTCTTCTGGAAAATTCCATGCTCTTCTGGAAAGCGTATATAAAAGCGAGGGACTGAACCAAATAATTAAGTGGATTTCCTCTTTAGAGTGTTGATCGCCTTCTGAGTGGGATATTCTTTGATGATTGTATTATAACTATTGTTCTTAGTTACCACAACTCTGGTTCTTATGCTCACTTTGGTTGTATTTTTGGTCGAGACTTTCCAATGTTTTTACTGGAGGATTAATGCATGAAAAGTCAATGATAACAAACTTGGCCAATATTTTGTATCTTAGCAATTTTGGAGACAGAAAATGAAGATTCTGCAAATTTTATAATGAAGATTTTGAGTCCATTTATCATAAGATACGAGATTCAAAGATTCTTCTTGAAAATTCCATGCTCTGCTGAAAACCTATACAAACGCCAGGGACTGTAGCGATTAAGTTAAGCGAATTTCTTTTTGGATTGTTGACTGAATTGTAAGCACTTTATCCGGTGCTATTGAGTTTCCAATGGTTAAATTAACGATTTATAGTCTGTATGTATGTTTTTACACTTGCTCTTGCCTTCACTTTGTAAGCACTATTTGTAGTTAGTGTTTTATGTTTTTTTTATGTTTTTCTTGGAATAACCTATTTTTTTTAACGACGTATTTGGCTTCACTTACTATATACCCAATGGATGATTTTCTGTAGTAATATTTTAGCCCAAACTCTCAAAAATGTGAAGATTTCTTTCTTGCATCTGGATTTATAATTAAATCATGTCTCTATTTCAGTAATATTTTAGCAATACGACTAAAATAAACATGAGTCCCACCAGTGAAATTAATTAATGTGTGTTAGGAGCATTTTATATTAAATATCTGAAACCTTTGCATTCGCTGTGCTATAGAGCTTTTTATTTTTTTCTTAGTTGTACGAAAGTCATTTTTTTCAGCAAACAGGAGACTTTTTTAAATATTTTTGGAAGAAAAATTTTGTTGATCAATATGGTAATTAATTTAAGAAAATATGATCAGAAAATAGAAATCAAATATCAATGTTGCCAAAGAAACGTGAAGAAAATAAAAAGTATTTATTTCTTTAACTTTTAAAAATTGAATAAAAATGGGTGGAAATATTTGCAGAAAATATGGAAACTCGTTTTTATTTCATTTCAAATAAGAAAAAAATTTGTTAAAAACCAACAATAAAAAATCCTTCAAAAAGTTATAAAAAAAAATCAGAGGAAATAAGCACAAACTGAATTGATATAATTAAAAAATAAATTTTTTTAAATTTTCAGACAATACAAAAACTATTTTCTTGAGCTAATATCTTCAAATCATACCAAAATAATTTTTAATTTCTAATTAATTAAAATTCCATTTAAAACTTCCTTCAAAAATCACTAGACGAATCAAATTATAGTATTCCACAGAATATTTGAATCAATTTAATAGCACCAGATCAAACTAAAGCCTTAAAACTCCACCAGACAGACGTATTTTTGTTTTTATCCATTGTTGAGAAAGAGATTACACAATAAGTAATATAAAGTTTCATAATGAGTCTTATGATGCAATACATTTCAATTTAAAATGTTTTGATGATATACCACAGAAATTGCATCATTCAAAGTCACTATATGTAAAGTCTATGAAGTTCTCGTATTTATGTAAATTGGTTAGGTTTGGTACTTAATTTAACCTGATTCGGAAATAATTAAAATAATCTATATAAATAAAAATGAATATTTGTCTGTATGTTTCTTATGCGCTGCCGTACCGCTCATCCAATTTCGATAAAAACTTCAACACATATTGCTTACACTTACGCGAAGGTTATGGGCATAATACAATAATCTAAAGTATAAAAAATATTTTCAGATCTATTTACTGCATCTATTAACCATGGATTAATCGCCAAATAACTCGCCAAGGAGACACAACAGATTCAGTAAAGATGCTCAATTCAAGCTGGGTGTTAATATTTCGTAGGTATTGTACGTAAATGAAATGTAAGTGTTTCTCTGAGGTGATAGTTTTATTAGAGAATGTGTGAGAAAGTTTTTGGGGAATTAATCCTATAGGTTTGAAATTTAAACTAAGCATTTAATAAAATGTTAGCGTTTTTTGCAGTAACTTCTGAAAATATTATAGTACAAATAATTGTGTACCACCTTAGTTTTCAAAAAATCCTCGTTACAACTATATTAAAGATTTTATGGTAGAAATATATTTTCTATGTTTAATCAGTTTTAAGAGAAATTATTTTAATTATATTTTATAATATTAAACTTCAGAATACTGAACGAACATTAAACGAATCATGAGATACAATAAATAGTTTCTTTCATTACCATTCTCCAAGAACACATATCTTTACAATTCTAAAAGAATACACAAATCTTATATATAAAAATTAATATTTCTTTGTTGAACACAATAATAAAATATATTATTTTTTATTATTATAAAATTACTATATTAAATATTATATGGTATAAATATATTTTCTTTGTTTAATCAATTAAAAAATAATTTAATCACATTTTCTAATATTAAATGTGATAACAGGGAACGAATATTAAATAAATCACAAGAAACAAATAATAATTTTTTTCATTACCATTCTGAAAGAACATCAAGATTTACAAATCTAAAAGAATACACAAATCTAATAAATAAAAATGAAAAATTTTTTGTAGAGCAGAATAATAAAAAGAGAATAAATGCTATTTATGCTTCTCCTTTATATATTTATTCTTCAATTTCAATGATTGTATTCATTGCTGTAATTAAAATAAATATCATTCTTCTAATTATTTCAATTTCCAAACGATATTTCGATATTCTTCTAATTATTTCAAATTCCAAACGATATTTCGATATTCTTCTAATTATTTCAAATTCCAAACGATATTTCGATATTCTTCTAATTATTTCAAATTCCAAACGATATTTCGATATTTTTCTAATTATTTCAAATTCCAAACGATATTTCCCAGATTATTTTTTTAAGGCAGCAATGCGCCGGGTACCAGATAGTGTTTTATAAATGCATAATTAGTTCATCTAAACCCTATAAAATGAAAAAGTGTGAATTCAAAATAATTATTTCAATCACAGATGAATGAATAATTTAATTAATAGTATTTTCGTATACATAAAAATGAAAATATACAATTAATTTAATCATTACTAGTATTTCAGACGTATCATTTATTTTTTTCAACTTTATAAAAAATTTGTTAATAGATATTCCGCAATGAATCAAGGATCGAATTAAGTCCTCTAGAGGTGTGTAAGCAAAACAGTCAAGGGGACGGTTTTTCGTTTTTTTACTTCCCATATCAGACATTTTTTATTTTTTATCTGTATAAGTATTTTTACAGAGAAAATTCTGATAATCTGATAAAACATTTAAATGTTGAATTTAAGCATTTAACAATTTCAGTGGACTTTCGTGTGAGTTGTCTTCAGTATTTCAGAAATAAGAAAAAATTGTAGATTCAAATTAAAAAAGCTTGAACGAAAAAGTAAAGTAAAAAATTTTAACACAATCGTAATAAGACTTAATTATCGAATCGGACATTTTGAAAAGTTATCTAAAGCAGTATGTCTTTTTAGAAATCTAAAGCACTTAAGGTATCCGACTATGTTCGGAGGAGAAATTTCTAAAGATTGGTTTTTTTAAAAACTGTTTTAAACTATGGTTCAAAATACTATAAATACAATAAAACTATTTGAAAATATAATATATTTTGAGAAATTGGAAAATTTGTAGAAAACTTTAATGAAATTTAACCAAAACGGTTAACATTCTACCCAAAATTGTAATGCAGCAATCCTATTTTTCTTTGTACACAAATTATAGTGTAAAATGATGAACGAAATGAACCAAAATCTAAGAAATATTTTGAGATGCAAATAAATTATGGCTATAAATATACGTATATATGCATTTTTTTCATAAATTCACAACTTAATTTTTCTAAAAACGCCTATAAATTAAAAAGTATTTCACCAACAATAAAACTTTTGGTCCATTTCATTGCCATTTATTATTTAAAACACATGCTGAAGTTTTTATGTAAAAATCTCTGTTGATTTTTGAAGTATCGTGTTAACGATGGAGAATTTTTATGAAAATTAAAGTTTTGAGAAAACTGAAATTAAAGACAAATTTTAGCTGAAAAAAATGTGACACCTGATGACAGTTCAAGCCTTTCTTTTCCTATAAAAGATTAACTGTTTTGGAAAAAGAAAAGTCTGAACTACAAGAAATAACAATAAAAAAAATTCACCCATGTGTAACAAGCGTTTTTAACGTAGTCGGATACCTTAACTGTTTTGGCTTCTTTACTATCTAATAAGATGGCACCTTCTATTTTGGTAATATTTTCTTATTTTGATTCAATTGGAAATCCATTAACTGTTTCATTTGTCTGTATAGAGCCGCGGTGGCCTGGTGGTAAGGTCTCGGCTTCGGAACCGGAGGGTTTCAGGTTCGAGACTCGATTCCACCGAAGAACCGTCATGTGAGGGAGTCTCTTGCACGTTAAATCTGTCAGGCCAAACGTCTTCCCGCTGGTGTGGCGTGGTGTGGAGAGGGGGTGCCAGATCAGGTGTCGTCCTCGTCATCTGACCTTGGTTCATAATTACGAGGTCAGTCCCAAAACAGCCCTTGTGTTGCTTTAAAACGGGACGCTAATATAACTAAACTAAACTGAATCATTTGTCTGTATATTTGAAGTAACTTTAATTTTGAATTATAATCGTTATGAATGGGTTATTTTTTTAAATGAATAGATTATTTATTCTTTAATTCTGGAAATACAAAACATACTGAAGAATTATCATACCAAATTTGAACAAAAATCTCCTTTAGATTGTATTTTATGAGATTTTTCATAATAATGTTTTTTTTATAGAAGCATTTATAAAACCCCCGTGCACCACAAAGTATCACACGGGGCTTACAGAAGTAAGTATTCAACACATAACAAAATAAAATAACAAAATTTAACAGTTATTAAGGATTAATATAAGAATAAAATAAAATAAGAAAATGTAAATTAAGAATAAGAAAATTTAACAGGTGTCAATAATAAATTTACAAAAATTTTCAAGAGCACTTCTGGTGGAAACAAGTTGATGAAAATCTGGAGTCCATTTTATATTAATAGCTTGAAGAATCAAGATTAGAATATGTAGAAATGACATCTAAAGATGCAAAATAGCATTAAAATGTATATAAATGCAAATATAGAAATCAATGTAACTCTCCCAAAAATAACTTTAGAAACAAACTTTTAACTTTAAAATAAAGTTAAAATTTGAAAGAAAAAGAGAGAAAAAATTTAAAAGAAACTTGTTCAAACATTAAGAATATTAGATTTTTAAAAATTCATAATTTCGGAAGAAAAAAAAATCACGACTTTTTCAAGTTGAAACATATAAGATTTCAACTTGTGAAAGATATTTTTCATTTGTGGATAACTTATATTTAAACGATGTGAAAAAATAATTCAAAACTGTGCTAAGACAGTGAAACAAAATTTATTTTAACTAAATTTAATATTAAAAGGGAAGTTTTCTTCAAAGAAGTCTTTCCTAGAATATTAATATCGAGTGGAAATTTCTATTTTCTTTTTGGCGCGTTGAGTTGTTTCATTTGCTGTTATAAAAACAATGAAAAAAAATTCTTTTCCTTTTTTTATTAAAGAAAGGTTTTTTCTTAAGTAATTCTTCTCAAATATTAATTCCAAATGAAAACAGATGGAGAAATATTTTATCTGAAGACACTGTTTACACGTTAAAATCTTTTACATTAATTTTTATTTCATATTGTAAAGATACATTTTATCCAATTTATCTTTGTTGATAGATAGTAGCAAATGTAGCAAAATAAAGCTACCTTTCCTACAATACTACAAGTACAATATAACTTATATATTTTTTATTAAAATACAATATAACTTATAATATTTTTTTATTAAATGTACAAAGTACAATATAACTTATAATATGTATTTTTTTATTAAAATACAATATAGCTTATAATATTTTTTTATTAAATGTAGAAAGTACAATATAACTCATAATATTTTTATTAAATGTACAAAGTACA
>JAPMOQ010008606.1:284324-296916 GCA_026543055.1 Argiope trifasciata | reverse complement strand
GTACAATATAACTCATAATATTTTTATTAAATGTACAAAGTACAATATAACTTATAATATTTTTTATTAAATGTACAAAGTACAATCTAACTTATAATATATTTTTTATTAAAATACAATATATAATTATAATATAATACTTTTTTATTAAATGTACAAAGTACAATATAACTTATAATATTTTTTATTAAATGTACGAAGTACAATATAACTTATAATATAATATTTTTTATTAAATGTACAAAGTACAGTATAACTTATAATATAATACTTTTTATTAAATGTACAAAGTACAATATAACTTATATAATATTATATTTTTTATTAAATGTACTAAGTATAATATAACTTATGATATATTTTTATTAAAATTCAATATAAACTATAATATAATACTTTTTATTAAATGTACAAAGTACAACATAATTTATAATACATTTTTTATTAAAATACTATATAACTTATAATATAATATTTTTTTATTAAATGCACAAAGTGCAAAATAACTTATAATATATTTTTTATTAAATGGAACTAAGGAAAAGTCAATTCCAATAGTTTTTCTGCATTATTCTTTTTACCATATTCTATAAGTTTAAAAGATGTTGAGGATAACTTATAAGAAGATATCAGTGTCATAATTATTGCAATAGAAGGAACAATAAGGTTTTATATAAACTTTGAAATAATAAAATTTCATCTAATAATGTTTTTGGATAAGAATTTGTAAAACAAATTTAGAAATAATTTCGAATAATTTATTTTTGTGCCAAGTATAATGCATCAACTTTAGTAATAAGTCAATTTTCTTTCTTGCTATCATAGAAAAATAACTCAAGTTAGAGCTAAGAGATACTATTCAATTGTTCTATTACCGTTAGAAAAAGAAAGTATCTTTAGCACATATTTATGGCTATGGATAATATATCTTTAACATCTTTTCTAACGAGCAATAAAAAGAACCTGTCAAGAATAAAGTCGCCTATCGTTACCAAAGCCAAAAAAGGCCTAGTATTCTGGAAAAGTCTTGTAACAGAGTGCGCAGATAGTTTAGAATATATTTCCACCAACAAAATGACAATTTTTAAAAATGTATTCCTGTATCAAAAATAAAGTATATTGTTGAAATGTATTTTGAAATAATTACCAAAATCCAAGTACAGCTTGAACTACAAGTAATCCGATAACATTAAAACAGTAATTTTTAAACAAATTTCAAGTCTAAATATCAGTTATGTGCAATAATATTTTTTTAGAATTATCGCGGATAAACATCTAATTGTACCTTAATTTTTTATTCATTAAAAATCTTATTAATATTTGGTAAAACATCGCTCATACGTGCATATTCTCATTGTACAAATAAAATCTGTGTCAAACTTGGTGCGTGAAAAGGTTTGTATTGGAGATAGCCAAACACAAGCAAATATTCACTTGTATTACTAGAAGAGACGACTCATTTCGGTTTTGCATCAGTTTCAGGTACATCTACAACGTTGCCATAGAAACCAATCTTATTCATTCCAACATCTACTTTATTGCTCTTACATATCATATTCATTACTAGATTTAAATATATTTATTATAAAAGAAATAGCTTAATTTAAATAAATGGATATATGCAAACAGAAAGAATTTAATTTGGATCTAATTAAAATTAAACTAATTAATTTTGATGAGATTTTATTTATTTTTAAAAAATGTTATTCAAGAAAGTTTAAATTTTGGTGTTATATAAAAGAAATGAATACCCTTCAAACAAAAATATATAGAAATTTAATTTTTGATCAATTAAAAGGCCCAATGAGAATATGAAAACTATTAATATGGAATCTTCAAAATAGTAAAACATACATTAATAATTTAAAAAGGTGTCAATACTCTACACTATCACACTCTACAATGCATTTAAAAATTATTTCACTTATTTTTTAAACATTTAAAAATATATTAAGAATATCTTGGTTTTCAGAAAAACTTTTAATGAATTTTATTGGATTTAAATAAAGAAAATAAAGGAAAAGGATATTTATCATTTGCCGTTATCAGTGATTTTCTGGTTCTCCGAAATTAACGGTTTGTTAAAGTTTTCAGTTATACATTTTATGTAAATTGATTTTAATATCTCCTTTAGCAAAATAGTTTTAAGCTTCAAAAAAAATTTGTCTGAAAAATCATACAATGTTGGCCGTTTTGCGACCACTATGTTCATTTTATAATGTATTCCTCTAATTTTTTACCAATTCTTCTGAAATGTGACTTTTAATTTAAAAGTGGAAAACTAACATAAAACGCTTTAGATGAAGTCAAATATGTTTTTTTTAAAATCTGAGTATAGAAGACATAATCTTGTGGCATTTAGATATTAAATGTGCAATAAGATATTTTTTATAACTTATGAAATATTTCAGAGGATTATTCAATAAAAATTACTTATTATATTACATAAAATTAATTTTGCAACATTAAGAAAAGGTTTATTAAATCAAACTCATAGTACAGAGTACCTATATAAAAAAAATTAAATTCATGATTCACGAGAAATTTTATTGACTTCAACTATATAAAATATAATTCTTTTTTTTTTCATTTGATCATATTACATTTAAAATGTAAGCTCGTAACATTAATTGTTCAAAAATTAGCTTTGTTATCTTGTTTAGAGTGCATATTTTGTATATATGAACCATGTTTGTCATAAACAATAGCAACTTATTTAGTTAAAAATATACAGTGGTGACAAAAAGTCTTCAAAATTTGTTTTGTTTAACTTTTATATTTGACAAACTTTCGTTATGAAATTATTGTACTGTCTTAAATATTTTTATTTATTCTAACGCAATTTTATCATGTTGATTTCAAATTTGCAATTAGAATTTATGTGAAGTAAAAAATTTCACTGATATTTTGAGAAAAAAATATCAATGATAAAACAAGCACATGGTCACTGCAATAATTAGTGATTGTTTTTTAACCAATGAAATGCTCCGTTATTCCAACCAATCAGAGAGTAGTAATGACGAACAGTTGAAAGCAGAGAGTTGTTTTAGTTAATGCACAAAAAGCAATTGTGAGTTGCAATATGAAATGCGTATTTGGAATTATGGGTCGATTTTTATTTTTGCTTAATAACAAAAACTACAAATTATTAATTTTGAAGGAAGAAGTTATTCTAAATGCCAAATTATTACTGAAATCCTGTGTGAGCTTTACTGCCGTGAGAGTGTTGAAAAGATATTCAGAAACAATTTCTATCGTGTATAAGGAATGACCTAGATGATGAAAGAAACCCTCTTGACTTAAAAATGAATCACACAGGATTCCCATTTCAAACAAAAAGGCTCATTCATAGCAACTTTAGAAATAAAGGGATTTTGGTATGGAAAGTGAATGTGTTGCTATTTGACTGTAACTAAGCCTGAACTTGCAATCTTTTGGCTTGTAGCCAGATAAGATGACCACAAGAAAAAAATGATCACCCAATCTTGAGGATATCTGGCTTATTTAAGCTTTTATTACAATGTCCATTGCTGCCAAGGATCGAGTCCTCGACTTTACGATTTGAAACCAAGTAACATATCCGCTAGACAAAAGTGATCACCAATGTCCAGTAGCTGTTACTGGCTTATTAAGATCTCACCACATGAGTCTGCATGTCTTTTCATGGTGTTCGAAGATTTCACATCGTAAAAGGAATAGTGAATGCTAGGGATTATATTGAAATACATTGAAATCATTGCAACAATTGCTATGAACAGCGAAGTATGTGTTTTTTGGTTTGTGGGTCAATTGTGGCTTTTTAGAGTTCCCTTTAAGAATGATAATGCTGTATATCACTATACAAATTTATTCCAAAAATAATTAGAAGATAATACTTTTTTTTTTGTCGTGTCCATGAGAGTCGAAACTAAATATGTCCATGAATTTTGAAAATTTCTTCTGCGACTTGCTTGATGTTGTCTCCATACGGATCTATCATATTGGCAGTACACCAATCTTTCTCAGGCTGGCGCTCATAG
Source organism: Argiope trifasciata (assembly GCA_026543055.1). Lineage (NCBI taxonomy): Eukaryota > Metazoa > Arthropoda > Arachnida > Araneae > Araneidae > Argiope > Argiope trifasciata. The sequence continues at coordinate 292,897 of JAPMOQ010008606.1, read as the reverse complement.
CCGGACACTCGTAGATGTGAGTAGCTGTGTATCAGGACAATGATCACAGCTTCTATAGACCTTCATGCCCTCTCCATCGATCTTCATACCCATGTGGTGTCCGGTTCTCAGCCTAGTTATGGTTTTAATAGTAGATCTGTTCGCAGTTATTTCAGAGAGAAGATGTTTGGCCTGAATGGATTTTTCTCTAAGTCTATATCTGGCCACTGCATTCGCATTCTGAAGAGAAACATCAGAGCAGCCAGATTTGAGGTCTTTGCCTGCCTTGGCCAATCTAGCCGCAGTTTCATTTTCTTCTATATCAAAGTGTGCTGGAATCCACTGGAGGTCACATGTCTTGTTAATAATCTGAAGATCTTGAAGACAAGAGATGATTTCTTGGGTGTAATAAGAATGTCCTTTTAGATACTGTTAATAGGATACTGTTATAGATAATACTGTTATTAAGACGAATTGGCTAGGGTAATTTTCGACTTAATCTGATTAAGAACTTTTAGCATAAAATCGGCTATCATATATATATATATATTTTTTAAATCCAAACTAATGTGAGTTAATTGAAGCTTTAATATCTTCATCTAATCATATTATTTAGGGAAGACCTTTTTGAGAAATTGGTGGTTTACCAAGTTAAAGGAACCTAGAACCTAAATTAAAGGAAACGATTGCCTCGTAAAATATTCATGTTAAAACACGTGACAACCGAACAAGCAATTTTCAAAATACATATTAAATGTATTATATTTGTGAATTTTTGTGTTATTCTACAGCGTATATTATGTTATTCGGTACATATTATACATTCTTTTATCCAAACAGCTGTACTGCCAAACATACTTGTGACATTAAAAAAATGCGTAAAAGATTTGAAAGTAACATGAAAAATATACATTAGAATCTTTTAGAATATTTAATTTTTTTGCTACGATATTGTCGCATATTTTAAATCAAATGCAAAAATTAAGCAGAAAAAAAACCCCAAGAAACATGAGTATTAAACATGACATTTTTTGCTACAACTGCAGATTTTTTTAAAACCATTTTCTTTCTTTTATTTATTTTTCATGAGAGTAACAAGAATTCCTTTTTATTTTATTTCATGCTGACACTGCTAAAAATTATACTCTTCTAAGTTTAGTTTGGAATGAAAATTAATTTAATTTTTTACTTTGAGCTTTTATCAGTGTGACGGCAAGCAAATAATTTAAAACTAATTTTATTCTTCATTCAAACTTAACGTACACGAGCATGTCAAATTTAGTATTCGTTGTGTGTAATGAAAGAAATTCTCAAAATGATTTTAACTTCATTAAAAATTGAAAAGAAATATGTATCGCAAAATAATAAGTTTTATTAAATAAACATATAAAACTAAGATTATAAAAATCATTATTTTCGAAAGTTATCGTTGAAAAACATATTCGTTTAGCTTTCAATAAATTAGAATTCTAATTTATATTCCAAAAAAAAAATCACTCCATCCATCTTTCGAATATACGTAGGCCAAATATCTCTAGGCCAATTTGATAATTCTAGATCAAACAATCTATCTAATCAGCAGAATACCAACCCGAGAACTCATCTTTATTACAAGTTGAGAACAAATTTAACATTTTTGAATGAGCACTTGTTTTTAAATACTTCTCTCCAACTGCAAAATAAATGAAGTCATTTGTCATCACAATCAATCATATGATTGATGACTTTATAAAACAACAAGCCCACAAGGAAGATGTTATCGGAATTTCGATCTGCAAGTATCAATGATATTACGCAGGTATATTTTGACAACAAATATGGCTACTTTGATAAAATATGTAACGCATAAATGTCTATGCTAATTACAAAATTTTGTTTGTATTTTTTTAAGTTCAGATGCCAGATATTCGAGAATTGATTGGATAGAATTATAATTTGTTTTCAAAGCTCGTTTACCAGAAAATCCTTTGCTTTAGTCGTTTGACCCTTTTGTGTGATTCTTTATGTTTAAGAATGAATTCTTTCATTAATTTGTTTTTCTTTTGACCATGTAGATTGGTTACGTGTGGGTTTTAAAGGCATTAAAGCCTTTTTATGCTGAAATCTCAGTAAACATATGTTAAAATATCTGAAATAATTAATCAGAATCTGCACTTAAAATATTTATTTTTTAAAATATAAAAACATGCTATTTAAAAATCTTAATACGATACGTTGATAAAAGTGAAGAAATCAGCATAAAAAACTAAATATACTCAGAAATAGTGATGATAATGATTCACAAGAAGTGAAATGTGTTTCCCACTAAGTCTAACATAGTTAAAAACATATTCATATTAACTAATTTAAAACAGTCCCATCCTGAAAATTTTGGAATTTAAATTTTAAAAATTCAGAATGATAAACTTTCAGCACAATTTGTTTGGAGTTATAAATCTGTTTGGGGAAATTTACAATCAGATTTTCAAGATAGGTGATAATACAGAATATCCAGAGAAATGCTCACAGTTAGTTGAAACGACGGCTTCATAGGTAGCAAAAAAAAGAAAAATACTTTGTTTTGACATCTTAATAAGCCACTAGACAATAGCGTTCGCTTTTGTCAAATGAATAAGTTATTGGACTTCAAACCCAAAAATCTCTGGTTCAATCCTTGGCGGAATTCAACTTCCACATTGGCACAATTTCGCCAACTCTATGAAACACTGCCGTAGAAAATGAGTCATGGAATTATATATCTAAATATCCCACTGAACTATTTTGTTTTGCCACCATTTGTTCTGCAACGAGAATTGTTAGAGATTACAGCATTTCTCAGAAGACGCCGTAATGCGACATTCCAAATCAGAGCCATCTGTAAAGCAATCTGCCGCCGACACAACTAATCATCAATCAGATGCCTTACTAACCATCCAATAAAAACGCTTTTAGCATATCCGCGCATCGCTGATTGGTTTAATTTTTATACTTTTAGTACAAAACTTTTTAGTATGATTTTTGTACAGAAACGGCCCGATTTTTGTACTTTTAGATTTCTAATATTCTCCTAGAGGGAATTGTCTAACTTTCTATTTCTTTGATATCTTCATATTTTAGTCAATTTCCTATTTCCCTGTAAACTTTTCCCTTTAACATTAAACAATTTCTTTTGTTTTTAAGAAGTCTCATACTCTTTTCTTTGCATTATTTTCATCTTAGTTTTCAAAGTGAGCCCGTAAATATTAAAAGACCCCTAGACACCTTTCCATTAAAACCCCGGTAGCTGAAGAGTGTAATTCTTTTTTGGAAGATTTGGTTAGATTTTTACATTTATATTGTTACAAATCTTTCGATCGTGATGATGTTATTTGGTTAAAAAAATCTACAAAGATTCTCAACAAACGTCTGTGACTCTCAACTGAGGCAACTTTTTTTCCTACAAAAATGGAAATTCTGGGAAATTCAAAAACGTTGCCCCTCTTGTATTCAGGAACAAAGTCTACAGGTTCTTCCACGTGACTTCCGAAAAGCTACAAAGCTTTAAGAGGCTGAAACAAGTTAATGTCTCTTTAGAGTTGTGCTAAAAGTCAGATTGGTAAATTTTGAACGCTGTGTGCTACGATTGTTAGTTAATAAGAAATTTGTAATCTGCCGCTGTTTTCACCAGTACAATTCTCTGGAACAATCTTGGCCATGTTTTTCTCCATGTTTAGGGGTTTAAATTTTCATTTTTCTCTATCCAGCTTATAGAACTTCATTTTCCATCACAGAGTAGATTGCAATTGTATATATAACATACCAAAAATCACAAATTTCTGTTATCGTCTATAATTTCGCATTTAGTTGAAAGGAGAATATCATTTTAACCAAAAAAATTTAAAATCGCGTTTTTTCTCGAATAATTATAGATGGTATTATAAGATTTTTTGAAATAAAGAAAGCTATACTTTACCACCTTTTATTTAAAAAATTTCAAGAATTATTGAAAATTTAATTCAACATCTTAAAAGAAATTTCAGTGGCAAATAAATGCAATAATTCAAAGAAGTTTTAATATTTTCTTTCAGTTAAAATGGGAATATTAAAAATTAAGTTATCCAACAAAGTTCTAAGAAAAAAATTTGAAAAATTGGATTTTTAATAAACTTTTTACGATTTTTAGATGTTTTGTCAATTATAAATACTATAAATAAAAAATATTTGAAAATATAATATATTTTGAGAAATAAGGAAAGTTTTACTTAATTTTAATAAACTTTAACCACAACGGTTAAGAAGCCACACAAAATTATAATGTGGCATTCTTATTTTCCTTTTTTCACAAGTAATAGAATATAATGACGAATGAAATGAATCAACATCTAAGAAACATTTTGAGATGCAAAGAAGTTATGGGTTAAAATATACGTATATATGCATTTTTCCATAAATTTACAACTTAATTTACTAAAAACACCTACAAATGAAAAAGTATTTGACCAACATTAAAACTTATGGCTCACTTCATTGCCCATATTATTTAAAACACACGCTAAAATTTTGATGAAATACTTCTATTAGTTTCTGAGATATCGTGTTAAAGGTGAAGATTTTTTATGAAAATTAAAGTTTGAAGTTAAAGTCAAAATTTAGCTGAAAAAAATATGTGAACATGAATAATAGGTCAAGCCCTTCTTTTTCTAGAAAAGATAAACTGTTTCTGAAAGAGGGAAGTCTGAACTACAATTCAGTTCAATTCAGTTCAGTTCAGTTATATTAACGTCCCGTTTAAAGCAACACGAGGGCTATTTTGGGACGGACCTCGTAATTTTGAACCACGATCAGATGACGAGGACGACAACTGAAGTGGCACCCCCCTCTCCACACCACACCACACCAGCGGGAGTCTGAACTACAAGAAATAACAATAAAAAAAATCCAGGAATGTGGTCGATAATTAGTGTTTTTAACATATTCGGATAGCTTAAATCATCTTTTCTATAAATTTCAGTATAATCTTTATTTAATAAAAAAAATCTGTGATTTATAGTCACAAAACCGTCTTTTATGTTTTATAGTATTTATAAGAAAATATATAATGAAAATTTAGTGAGTAATTTAAAATTTAGCAGTCGGAAACCCATTCAACAATTTTCTCTAATACTTGAATAAATATGTTGTAATTTAATTTACGATATGCAGAAAAATTAATGAAGGAAGCACTTGCCTTTATAGAAATAATTTCAAAAATCCTTATGTATTTTTAAACACTGTGAATTCTTTTGAATCATACGAATCATATGCACTTGCATGGCAATATTACAACAAAACAAAATTAATAAAATAATCATAATAAACCCCCAAAAATGAAATCAGCAATCAAAATTGTACAGTTATCTTGTGAGAACGTTATTATTTTTAAGTCATTATTTGTCGTAATTAATCTAAGTCATTAGCCAGTTTAAATTAGAGATAAATTTTTGAATTAGGCTCGGAAAAATTAAAAATCACTTTGTCCAATATAAGAGTTTTACTTTTAATTCTAAAACTCTTCAAAAGCAAATGGAAATTTAAAAAAAATAATTCTTGAAGTTTAGAAAATTAATTCTTAATTAAATTAAATTAGAATAGTAATTCTTAATTAAATTAGAAAATTAATCCTTAATTAAACTTTAAAAGTGCATGCTTCCTTTGCAGCAACAAAAGTTTTTTCGTTTCTTTAAACAACGAAACTAAAGTACAGACACGTGTGGAAAATCATACTAAATAATATATAAAAATTTTCTAACGTAAATTTGAAATTCGGACTTCCAAATGCGTTGAATCATCGTTATGATTTTATCTTTGTGACAGATTTCATGTCTAAAAGAACCATTGCTTTTTTTGGACATCATATTTTCTCAAACCACACACAATTACTCATATCTTATAAATATAGATAGATAAATATTAATTTTTTTCATAAATATTTAAATTTGATTTCCAACTCTATGGCACCCATTAATTCCCACAGATATCACCACATGTTTAGAAGAAGACATCAGTATAATACAAGCCTCAATTTCTGAATTCAAATGCACTTAATTTATTTCACTTGCAGTCGAGTATCAAAACAAGTAAATCTTTAAATTGCTCCTTTAATCCAATGAAGTAAATTGAATCAAAATTGATTGCCATCATCCATGGACAAACATTAATCTGATAGGTCTATTTTTTCCTTATAATGCAGTTTTTGAAACATTTTGATTGGGCTGTTGCACCAATTAGAGATGGTTACAGAACAATGACTTAAATTTACTTGGATGGTATGATACCAGAATATCTGATGTAGATAAAATGTAATGACTGCGATTCGAAGTCAAAATACATTTCTAATCATGGGTGGTTTAAATGATGTCACGCTTTATGATTTTGTGACAAGAAAAAGAGTAGGTAATTGCTTATGTGATAAATGATTATTTCAAAGTGTAGGGTGAAAAACTGAAAGCATTGTCTATTTTATATAAATAAAAAAATGCAACTATCTTATGGTAGAAAGCAGTTTTCATCAAAATCCAAGTGAGTTTTTCTAGAAAAATTAACTTGTCTTGTTTTTAAGATGGTCATTTAAATGGTGTAATTAATTACTGTGAAGAATCTATAATCGAATTACTGTGAAGAATCTATAAATGATATTTATTTCTGAGTATTTTAGGGAAACTTTAAAATACACAAAAATCGATTGAAACAGGAAATTCTATTTTTATCGTTTCCCCATAAAAACATATATATTTATATTCAACAAGATATTGTCATAACATATATTACTCAATAAAATGAATATTTTAAAGACCAAATTTAAAATGCACATTTTATTTACTTTTCTCGAAATGATATTGTCATTAGATTTTAATATATTGAAAAGCTCGAGGTGTCTTTAGTTTCGAAGAAATTATTTAGAATTGATAATAAAGATTTCTATTTAAGATTAAAAGAAATTAAGTTATGCATTTTATATTTCGGATTTTTATCAGATAGTTAAACGACGACTTTATTTCCGAAAAACATAAAATTCTGATAAAAACTGAGTAAGTGGGAGTAAAAGTATTTCTAAAAAATTAATACAATTTTATTCTAAATAAATTTATATTGGGTAATAAGGAAAAAATAAAAAAACCCACATATACCCTGATATTATCGCTTTTAAAATAAGTATACGATATCTTATCTAAGCATAAGGATCTGTTGTTAAATAAGAAAGAAAGCACTGAGTAAAATGCATTATGATTAGTTCATATACTTACATACATTTACAAAATGGGGAATTAATTTATAAAAATGAACAAAAACAATTTATATTTTTATCATAAAAGGTAAAAGTGCAGTCCCAATCTGAATTTGAGAAGTAAGAAAAAATCATTAAAAGTAATATTTTAAGCATTTATTAACGTTTAATGGATATTTTAATTCAAAAATCAATTTTAAGTGGTTACATTTCATTTTTAATATTCAATGAAATTCCTATATATTCCTGAATTCAATGAAATTCATAGATATGCAGTATCTTAATAGATTTTACAACTATAGCATATTTTTTACTAGCCGCCTATAACGATCAACTAATTCCAAAGGTAAATGCTGTTTAAAATTTTCAATTAAATATTTTAGATATCTTGATCCTTTAATATTTTCTTCAGAAAAATATCTTTTAACTTTAGAATTTTGGTAGTTATATAATTTATGCTATTATTATAGAAACAGTTACTGCCTTTTATCTCTATAATTTTTCGTCAGCTCTCATACAATTTAAATTTTAAATCAAAGCAGAAATCATTAAAATTCTATTAATGCAAAGAATTTTTAATGAAATAAAAATGTTTTTTCTTTTAAGTATGAGTACAGAAATAGGATTTGTTCAGTATTGAAGTTTTATATGCATTAAAGAATAATGTTATATATATATATATATATATATATATATATATAAAATTATAAAATTATTAAAACCCATTTCCTTTTTAACAAAAATAAAACGGAACCAACTTGGTCAAAATCGAAATCAAAACTCAATTCGGAATTAAACGCTGAAAGTTCACAAAATGAAAGGTAAATGCAATAGAACCAATTAATGAAGCAAATCCAAATTACTATAATTAATAAAATTATGTAAACGAAACAGAAACCTCACTTACCACGGAAACGAAACCGAAATCGAAATTAAAAATCCTTACAGATTCAAACAAGTTTAAGAATTAAAAAATATTTTAATTTTTAAATAAATCGTTGTATTTGGTAAGCAAAAATGCAGCTACAACTAAAATACAAATGAATCTAAATTAATTAACAAAATAAGCCAAGCAAAAGGGAACATAACCGAATCAAAACTAAAACCAATAGAAAAAGAATCCGGCCTGAAAACTTCGTCAAGAGCCACTTCTAGGCAATGATACAAAATAAGGGATTTTTTCTGTGAGGCATCGGTGGACAATGGTCAAAAGTATTGACACCTCGTGATCCGAAAATTACGGCAAAAAAGACGTACCAATTTAAACAGTAAAAGACAAAAAAAAAGCAAAACATCACCAAATGAAACAAAAATATCTATAAAATGTAAAACTACATAAGAATATTCAACCAAAATTAAAACGATATATATA
>JAPMOQ010008606.1:260146-276627 GCA_026543055.1 Argiope trifasciata | reverse complement strand
CGCATAAGAGACATACAGATAAACATTCATTTTTATTTATAGAGATTCTCACAAATGAATTTTTCATTTCTATTCTAGGAAAAAAAAAAAAAAGGAATTCTTTTATCTAGAAAATTTTTTCTTTATAATCCTACCGCACTCCAACGAACACATATGTATTAAAAAAACGAAAAACGAAATATCAAAGTCCAGAACAGCCGAATCTTTCCCCATACATCCTTATACTTGTACTTCATTTCTATTGTTCACCATTTTTTTTCCCAAAAACTCATTCAAATCTCAGTCGAATAAATTCACCATCCCAGGGTTATTATTCCGACCGAACCCCCTTTTTTCCAAAGGGGGGGAGGGCGCGTGGAATGTGGCAAACGAGAATCTATCTCTTATAATGAAGACACGATAGTTTATTATTGCTGCACAATCCAACGCAGACATCCCAGACGTCTCGTATTTAATGAGATTTAGTCTGGAGAGTGTGAACGAAAAAGGGTTCGTTTGACTGTAAAAGAGACGGCGGAATATCTTCCCTTACCTCCGGTTGGAATGCCCTCATCAATGGTGCCTAACCCCTTCCCCGTAATTATACCATTACGCCTTGCCTGGCTTTTTGTTTTTGGAACCACCCCGCAACAAAGACTTGCCCTCCAGTTTCTCTTTGTGTGGAAAACGTCCCGTGATCCTTTTGTGAAGGCAGTGAAAGATTTTTCAATTCCAGCGCAGTTTCGGAGTCATTGTGATTCCCGCGCTTCAGGAAGGATGGGTTATTTTCGTTTTTTCGGAGGGGAGGGCGAGTGAAGTGCCTTCATTCAGGTTGCAACTCGAAGTGGTTTTGGGTTGTGTGAATATAAACGGTTGAGAATATATAGCATAGGATTTTAGAATAGATTCTAGCGAATTTTAGTGCTAAAAATGTTTGCTACGCTATATTAAAATGGGAAAATTAATGTATATAGTAAATTTAATCTTTCTATTGTATAGTTTTGGAAAACATCTGTAAAATAAGTTATTACTGTCTGCATTATACAATTTCCTTAATGAACTCTTCAACGGAGTAAAAATTTCTTTCACGCATTAATACACTAATCAATAATTTTGTTTAAGTACAAATAAATTATCAATGAATAGAATATGGAGGTATATTGTTCAACATAATCTGAAATTTTTGATCAGTTTAGCAATTAATAGTAATTAAAGAAGCCCAAATTCAAAACTTTCGGATTTGATAAAATGTTCTCTTAACCAACCAAATCTATATAAATAAAAAATGACTGTTTGTCTGTATTTCTCATATGTCGTCTTAAACCATTCATCCGATTGCGATGGTCAGCTTATTACTTACACCAACATGAGGGTTATAGAGATAGTATAGTTATCTAAAATTAAATAAAAAATTTCGAATCTCAACTTCATCTATTTACAAACGATTATTCTCTAAATGGCGCGCCAAGATGATAATAGATTCTGCAGAAATGCTAAATTCAAGATAAAGGTTAGTGTTTCGTAGCTATCGTATGCAAATCTCATGCAAGTCATTCCCTTGGGTAAAATGTTTTGGAAAGACCAACCCTAGGGTTTTATCACTTTAATTAAATTTTACCTTTTTTTGTAATAACTACCAAAAATATTGAAGTACAAATAATGTTGCACCATCTTAATTTTCCAAAATTATCTTTTCAACTATATTAACGATTTTATGGTAGAAATATATTTTCTATGCTTAATCAGTTTTAAAACAAAATATTTAAATCACATTTTCTAATATTAAATTTGAGAATTCTGAACGAATATTAAACGAGTCACGAGATGCAATAAATAGCTCTTTCATTACTATTCTGAAAGAAAACCAAGTTACCCAATTCTAAAATAATACACAAATCTAATACACAAAAATGAATTTGTTTGTTCGTATTTTATACACTGTCTTACAGGTCATCCTATTTCGATACAATATTAACAAATTATTGATTGATTGCACTTAATAGATTTTTTTTCGGCGACAGCAACGTGCCAGGTACCAGCTAGTCTATATCTATATCTATACTTATAATAAAGCTCAATGTGTGTGTGTTGGCGCTCTACAGGCCAGACCGTTCGACTTACAGCTACCAAATTTGGTACATGTATACCTTGGAGCCCTTTTTTCGAATTTTTAATTAAAAATCTAAATAATTAAAATTTAAGCGAAATTTCGACGTTTTTCAGCTATAACTTCCGAAAATATTATTGCACAAACATGATTTTTACATCAATTTAAAGATTAAAAAATTAGCTTTCTAATGGTATCAGTGTTTTAATGTATAATTTAAGACTCTATTTTTTATGAATTTAAAAAATATATATTTTAACTATGCTTTTTTTAGCACGTGACTGGATAAAATTAAAGAAATCAATGACGGAAGTTCAAATAAAAAAACCTATCATCTCAAATTAAATCTAAAGAAATGCAGCTGTCAGCACGTGACAGGATAAAATAAAATAAATATAAAATGTGATATTTTCTAAAAAAATAAATGCAAGGCAAAGGATTCTATGAACGTTTGCAATATCTGAATGATTAATTCAATGAGTCTTCTTTATTTACGGTAAACCTGATTGAATTTAGACAGGATATGCATTGAAATCCCGACCTAATCGTATATTTCTATAATCGTTTGAATATCTATATCATTAATTCAATAATTTTTTCCCTTCGCGTTCTTTAAAAAAAACATATTTAATGTTTTGGCAACATCATCGAAAAAAATCTTTTTAATATTTTGGAAGTATAGCCGATAATTAAAACTGACCGATTTATAAAATTAAAGAATATTATTAGGAAAACGTGTTTTTTTAGAACTTTCCGTCCATCATCTTAAAGAAAATATTAATTTCAAGCCAATCAATGCCCGGAATTACTTCAAGGCTAATGAATATGTGATTTAATTGAAAATTTTAGAACGCCTTACTCATGGCGAACCAGCTGGCGGCTAGTCTTCTATACTTATAATAAAGCTTAATGTGTGTGTGTGTCTGTGTGCGTGCGTGTGTGTGTGTGTGTTGGCGCTCTACAGACCATACCGTTGGACCTACAGCTACCAAATTCGGTACATGTATACCTTGGAAGTCCGGAATGTGCACCTCGGAGCCCTTTTTTCGAATTTTTAATTAGAATTTGAATTAATTAAAATTTAAGCGAAATTTCGACGTTTTTCCGCTATAACTTCCGAAAATATGATCTCATAAACATGATTTTTACATCAATTTAAAGATTAAAAAATTAGCCTTCTAATGGTATCAGTGTTTTAATGTTTAACTTAAGCTTCTGTTTTTAACGAATTTTTAAAGAACTATTTTAACCATGTTTTTTAGCACGTGACTAGATAAAATAAAAGAATGCCGGAAGTTCAAATTAAAAAAAAAATATCATCGCAAAATAAATCTAAAGAAATGCAACTTTCAGCACGTGACTGGATAAAATAAAATAAATATAAAATGTGATATTTTCTTTAAAAAATAAATGCAAAGCAAAGGTTTCTACAATCGTTTGCAATATCTATATCATTAACTCAATAAATCTTCTTTATTGATGGTAAACCTGATTGAATTTTGACAGGATATGCAATGAAATCCGACTTAATGGCATATTTCTATCATCGTTTGCAATATCTGTATCATTAATTTAGTACTTTTTTTCCCTTTCTCGCTTTCTTTAAAAAAACATATTTAATATTTTGTCAACATCATCGAAATTTTTTTTAATATTTTGGAAGCATAACCGATGGTTAAAACTGACTGATTTATAAAATTAAACAATATTCTTAGGAAAACGTGTTCTTTTAGAACTTTCCGTCCATCATCTTAAAGAAAATATTAATTTCAAGCCAATCAATGCCCGGAATTACTTCAGGCTAATGAATATGTGATTTAATTGAAAATTTTAGAATGCATTACTCATGGCGAACCAGCTGGCGGCTAGTTATCAATAAAAGACAATTTTTAAACGACCGCAAATTCTTTCCAGATTCACTAAGGTAAAACTATTTAACTACCACTCTATACACATTGCCTTCAACAAATTAAAGTTGATAATAATAATATAATATTTGGCATGATATATAGATGAAAGCGAGAAACTGAAATGGAAGAAAGGAAAACAAAATGTCTTACCCAGAAAAGAATCGGATGAGGATTTTTATTCTTTTCAGTAAGAAATGAATGCTGTTGAGATGGAGAAAATAACTTATCTCCAATCGTCGGAGAGGAATTTTTAAACCAGAATTCCAATTCGACTGTTCTGTTGAAAATACTAGAATAAAGATATGAAATCTTAAGTTTAAAAGGTGACAATTGTCAACTGAATATGACTGATTTAAAGAAAACTTTGAATAAATCAAAATTTGTTTGGCAGTTCATAAAATACCTTATGGAATATCCGAGAACTGTATGTTTTATTAGATTATATCTTTTAAGCAGACTTCTTCAAAAAAAGAAAATCAGTTGAACAAATAACTGAAGGCTTTGCTTGAAATGATAATTCTACTTTCTGCTTTTAAATAGAAATATTTGTCCTTATTCACGTTAAAATACGTTTATAAATCTCAGTTACTTTTTTCTCACGTCACATAAAATTCAGTCATTTCTGTCTTTTTTAAAAATAGTTAATTTTTCAGGTTTCTGTACAAAAATTAGAGATTAAAAGAATATAAATTATTCTAAATTTATTGTATTCATTTGTTACAAGTTTTTAAGCAAGATTCTATGATATATAATGTTTTTTTAAAATCAAAAACAGTGAATCGGTATTATCGAGAATAGGTGGTACAATAGCCTTTTTGAGCCAATGAAAGATAGTTTTTTTACATGTTTATTGAAATGTAAAGTACACATGATAAAGATATGTATGGAATAATACATAGGGCAAATAGTCTCCACAGCTTTGCTGGCACATATGCATTCTTTTACCAAATTTTTTCATGACCATTTTGCATAAATGTGACTCAATTTCGTTAATGTTACTTTGAATTTCCTCTTTCAATTGTACGAATGCTAGTGGGCATGTTAAAATAGACCTTTGACTTCAAATAACTCCATAAAAAGAAATCCAATGGAGTTAAATCACCCGACCTAGAGGGTCAATTCTCAAATTTTCGAACTTTCACCGCCAAACTTTAATTTGAACTTAAACTTTTTGAAATATTGTTAACCAATGGAAACACGTTGTCCTATCGCGTAACGCTCCATTTCTACTAACCCTAAACTATCAGCTGTTGTCCTATTGCGTTACTCTCCATTCTTACTAACCCTAAACTATCAGCGGTCAAATGTTTTTTTAAAGGAATGCCAACACGGTACAACTCGAATGTTGGAAAATTCGAACCTTGCGTTAATTTTAAGACACTCTTTATTTTCATGCAGTAACCATTTTTCTGACAGTATTCATAAGAATGCGAAGAATGTTATACCAAGAGAAGAAAATTAAGAGTATAAATTAATTAGCTAAATTATTAATTAAATTGTCTTAATTAATTTTAAAAATTCTATTTCATGATATTATTCTTCGTTAATCTAATAATGCAGAAATAAAAACCAAAAATTTCTGGTAAATTAATTGAAGATATTAAAAGATAAAACCAGGCGTAGTAAAATCCAAAACCAAGATTCTTTGAATTCAAATAATGACTTTTGAGAATTTAATTACCTATAAAATTCCAGTGATATATAAAAGCTTAACCTAATTAAACAGCATCTTCAAAGCAGCAATAAAAATCAACTTAATTACATATTCCCTTGTTTTGGATTTAAGATAATGATATACATATTTGCATTTATACTATTTTAATTGCAGTATTTAATCAGTGAGATTTTATGTTAGATTTAAAACAGATTATTCAGTGATGCTATATTTTATTTCTTTTAAACGTGAATGTTAGACCATTGAATAAATCAATGTTTGATTTGGATAAAATTTACATTGGGTTATTTTTTATATTTCAAAATGGCTTCATTTAATTGGTTACGATTTTTAAAAAATGAGTATGATATTTAACCCGTAAGGCATCTTTTCTAACTCAGAGGTAGGTAGGAAGTTTTAAGAGATGCACATAGTAAGCTTATTGTGGAAGCTAAAAGGAAATTTTATTAAAATAATATCTTTAAAACATCAGTTTTATTTGAGTGCTTAATCAGATATTTTATTTTGTTCGAACCTTTAAAATCGATCGTTTTCAAGGTTATAAAGTCAAAATCAAACTTACTATCAGATAATCAATATAAAATGAATGTTTGTCTCTTATGCTTTCCTAAATCATTTGGGCCGCGGTGGCCTGGTGGTAAAGTCTCGGCTTCGGAACCGGAGGGTTTCAGGTTCGAGACTTGATTCCACCGAAGAGCCGTCGTGTGAAGGGATTTCTTGCACGTTAAATGTGTCAGGTCAAACGTCCTCCCGCTAGTGTGGTGTGGTGTGGAGAGGGGAGTGCCAGTTCAGGTGTCGTTCTCGTCATCTGATCTTGGTTCAAAATCACGAGGTCCATCCCAAAATAGCCCTCTTGTTGCTTTAAACGGGACGTTAATATAACTATAAACTAAACTAAATCCTAAATCGTTCATCCGATTGCGATGAAACTTGGTTAGCTTATTGTTTACATCTACGGTATGGTTACAGGGATAGTACAATTATCTAAAATTTAAAAAAAAAATAGAATCTCAACCACATCTATTTACCAAGGCTTAATCTCTAAATAACTCGCCGAAGAGATAATAGACTCTGTAGAAACACTAAATCCAAGTTAAATTTAGTAGCTACAGTACGCAAATTTTGTACCGTTCATCCTATTTCGATAAAACATTGCCGAATTATTGACTGATTGCACTTAATATTATTTTTTCGGTGGCAGCAACGCTCCGGGTACCAGCTGGTATCTAATAAAGTATCAAGCTTTAATTTAGTTAATGGATAAGAATCCATTCATGATGCACATTTATTTTCTAAATGGACATTACTTTAGATAAATATTTATTTTGAAAAAAAATAAATATTGCATTGTTATGAAGAACGCGTATTGGATTATCAGAATTTATCAGATCGAGAGTGTAGAATCAATTACAGAAATATGTCCATATAAACATGAAAATTAAATAGTTAATTGTTTAATGAGGGCAGATTTATTCAGTTACAGAAAAATTAAACGATAAAATCGAAAAAATGCTAAAAAGTCCAACACATTGAAAATATACGATGAAACTTTATACCGCGAGGAAATGCAAACTACAAGCAGCCAAAACACAGCCATAGTCAACAGGTTGAGCAGCACTGGGAACTCGAACTCATAAGACTAATAAGCAAAAAAAAGCAATATTGCTTATTTACATAAGCGATATTACTTTTATAGCGATAGATTCCTCCTTGATCCACATTCATACTGAAAAAACGCATTTCACTTGTGTGATTACCTCTGCTTATATAATCTTTTGAATATGTATCAAATTTTCTAGAAGGAACCCAGATTTCCAATCCTAATAAATATATAGCCAAAATTCTTTTATTTTCTGGAACCTTCATTTTGTCTCTAAAATCGCAATGATCAAGAATCCTTGACATAATTTCTCTTCTTCTCTCATTAATTTTTATATATTTCTCATCCTAACTATAGCACTGTTATAAAAATAATGCATTATTTCACATTCCAAATCGGAATATAGTAGACTCTCCCCCCCTCTCTATCTCTATGACCTAATTTTGACATCAAAAGTCTATGTTCTTTTACAGCATTTCAATCTTTGGTCGAAATCTGGGAAAAAATATTTTGTGAAATATTAATAATATATAAATATTAATAATATCACGATAATATAAAAAATATTATCGTGACCGAAAGGGCGCCAAAACTTTAATTCTGTCAGGGTAGACTATTAAAATTAATAAATCATGCCAATTTAGTTAAAAATACATTTGACATTAAAGGACATGATTTACAAGGGGACAAAACTATTTAGGACAATAACATTTAACATATATGCATTAAAATAATACTCGGGGATTATATCATGCTTTAAGCTGGCTTCCAAGACATGGACTGATTGTTCATGGTAACGGCTGATAGAGGGCCGAGGAAACAGTTACGGTTACAGTACTAGATAAAAAAATTCGACAGTCTCCCCAGCGTTAATCATTGCATTGATTTCCCCAATTTTATTTCATTTAAAAGCTCACAGTATATAAAAACGTGGCTGACTATGGGAAATGGTAGCTAATGCTCTAACGCTTTCAACTATGATTACAGATATCTCCAAAATTAAACCTAGGTTTGGTCTTGCCAATTTTATTTCTCGCTTTGGTACATTATTAACAATTCAAACTTGTCCCTGCTTATTGTGAAAATTCAAATTAATATTTTCTTTTCAGGCCATGAAGCAAAGTTTGCCAAAACTGATTAATGCTATTAAATTAATATTCTTAATAAAGTGGACTAATAGATGATCACCTCGAACGACTAATTATAAATTGACGTAAATATTTTAAATGTAAATATTTTTTGTATGTAAATCAAATTACTTATTATTTTTTGGAGCCCTGCCTTTGAAAAAAAATTTGCAAATAAATACTTTCTTATTCTAGAATAATCTGTCAAAAGACCACGTGTTTTATTGATAAATTAGCTTAAAATTTTTGTTAACATTTTAAAAATAGATTATCTTTGTTAACTAATCACTTGCTCGTTCAGTTAACAGAGATTAATGGATTTGATTACTTACTTAAAATTTTAAGAAGTGCTTAAAATTCCTAAATTTTTAAGGAAAAAGGCACGCTGTAAAATGTAGAGTGAATTTACTTCAAATACTGAAAACTGGAAAGGTAGCATTATTTTAATTCGCATATTCATTCAAATTAATTCAAAATGAATTACTTCTTCATAAATATTTTCAACCTACAAATACCATTTTTAATAATCTTCAAGTTATATTTTAATACACAAAGCCATCGTTTACATTAAAATTTCATTCTCAAAATCAAAAATAGAATGATAATGTGTCTCTCTAAATTACTAAACCGATGCCGACATAGTCTATATAAAGATCTCATTAAAGTTATAACATGAAAGCCTTGTTTACGAGAATAGATTTCCCGCCATTAATCTAAACGAGTAACTTTACCTTCTTTGAAATCTAATAAAATCTCCACATTTCTTAAATTATTAAAGTGCAGATATTGTTGGCAACAAAACAGATGGAATCATTAACTAAGTAGTTATTCTTTTCGCTCTTAAATCATTACAACATTGATGAAAGCAGACGTTATCAATTCCTCATCAGAAAGAGAGAAAAAAAGAACGATTTAAAAATCGTCTGCAAATCAAAGGTTGCATTTAAACACTGGAGATGAATCAAAATAATTCTTCGGATTTTGAAAAGAATCCAGATTTAATTTGTCTCCGGATTTCCTATGGGTAAATGACTTTTCGCAGTTGAAGGAATTTTGAAATGGTAAGCTAAATGAGATTTTGTATTAATTTCATTTCAATTAATGATAATAGTTAAGTTCGTTTCTAAAACTAATTAATTCGTTAATATGTGCGTAATCTGCTGTAAATTACTTTGTGAAGTAAATATTTCTCTACAGAAATTATGTCTTATTTCTCGAGGTATTTGATTTGAAAAGGGTTGATATTTTAAGAATTAATTCAATCCTTATTGCTGAAATGTTACTGGTAAGTCTTTAACTATTTATCAGATATTTATTGTATTTTTAATTTTATAAGTTCCTTATTTAATTGCTTAGTTGTTACCCGATTTTGATGAAATTGGTACATGTTCTATTTAATTTAAAGAAAGAAAAATAACTGTCAGATTTTGAAAGTGCAAAGATTAATTACAATACCAGTAAATTAAAAACGAAGCAAGTATTTGAAATTTTGGACTTACATTTTCATTTTAGATAATTTAAAAGTCCAAGAAATTAAAAAAAAATTAATTTTAATTGTCACTTAATATTTTGACTAGAATTTTATTTTTTTATGGTAGGTAACTATAATTTCATTGTTATTATAAAAATCAAATTAGCTTCTTTATTTCTTTAAATATTTAACAATTCAATGCACTGTTTTTTTAAATTTCAAAATAAAAAATATATATATTGTGAAATGGGAGCTCATGTATAGCAAAAAAAAAATTATCCTTTAAAATCAAAATCAGATTTTGAAGAAAAGAAGATCTTTAATAAAAAGTAATTCTGCTCTAATTTCTTTTTTAAAAATTCTTCTTTCGATATTAAAATCTATTATAAATATTTATTTTTTATTTTTATCTTTAAAATTAAAAAAAATTCTTTTGATTCCAAAAAAAAAAATTCTATCCTTATTAACATGAAAAATAAATTATAAATCAAATTTGATACAATATGCGAAGAAAGATTAAATTACGTTATTTTTTCCATTATTAATCTTAGGATTAGAAAAGTTTGCTTTCTTTGAGACATTAAATCAGTGTTTCTCAACCTTTTAGTATTCATGGCCCAGTTTTCAATCATAATTTTCATCGCGCCCCCCCCTTCTTCACCGCATACAATAAAATGTGTACAATAATAGTGTATTTTGGCGCTGAACCTACACTACAACCTTAATTTTAAACTTTACAAATCACCAAGAATACGGAAATTTATTGACATTTTGCAACAATGATCCTCAGCATTGAAAAAACAAGAATCCTATGCCTTTTTATTGCTCTTGCTTCTCGCCATGTCGGGAATTCTCACGTTTTCTCGAGAAGTTTCGATTTGTCTGGCCAGCTTAAGTTAAATTAGGAGCGTGCGCAGATGTGAACAAATGTGTTCTCATAGAGAGAAGGAGAAAGTTCTATGACACCAATATCAATTCCATATAATCTCATTCGAGTCGATCCTTCTATCGTTATTGAATCTATTCTGAATGTGTATGCTATATATATTTTCATGCAATTGCAATTCACCACATTAAATATTCACGGCAGCAGACTTATGCAAAATCATGGATAAATTTTTAAGCGGGCGTAAGCGAGTATTAGACGATAGACAAGCATCAACAAGTACACAGACGAAAGTGGTTCCGAAAATAAAATCAATAAATTATTCTCAAGAATACTTAAATTTTGGGTTCGCTAGTACTGAAGTAAATGACGAAGAAAGGCCCCTGTGTATCATTTTCTCAAAAATGTTGGCGGCAGATAGCATGAAACCTAATAAACTTAAACGACATTTGGAAACGCTTCATAGTGAGTACGTAAACAAAGTCAGAGAATTCTTCGAATTAAAATTAAAATCATATGAAAAGCAAAAATCATTGTTAAAAAAACTTTGTGAATGAAAAAGCTTGAATTGCCTCTTACAAAGTTTCATATAAAATAGCCTGATGTAAAAAGCCTCACACCATTGGTGAAGAGCTTATTTAGCCAGCCGGAATTGAGATTGTAGAAATTATGTTTGGAGATAATTTTGCAAAACCATTGCAGTCTATACTTCTTTCAAATGATACTGTTGCCCGTCGAATTGCTGATATAGCCGATGTTGTAGAGTGTCAGCTTTTGTCGAAGTTACGTGACAAATTGTTTTCAATACAACTTGATAAGGCAACAGATAGTAATAAAGATGCTCATTTAATTGCCTATGTTAGATTTTGTGATGATTTGTCAGTAGTAGAAGAATTACTTTTCTGCAAACCAATAGAACTCAAAGCAACAGCACTCGCATTATTTGCTATCTTAAATGATTTTATGAACGAGGCAAACAGAATGGAAAAATTGCGTCGGAATATGCCCCGATGGTGCTTGTTCTGTGTCCGGAAGATTCCAATGTATTCAAGCACTTGTGAAACAAAAATCGCCACAGAGCGTCTGGGCACATTGCATGATCCACAGAGAAGCTTTGGCTCCCAAAGAAATGAGTTCTGGTTTGAATATTGTGTTAACTACGGTTGTAACCATAGTAAATTATATAAAAATGAGACCCTTGAAATCAAGAATCTTTTCCGCACTTTGTTAGGACATGGGTGTAGTACATTCAGCGTTACTATTTTATTGTGAAGCAAGATGGTTATGACGAGGACAATTTTCGCAACGTGTTTACGAATTAAGAGAAGAAATCGCCGTTTTCCTAGAAGAGGAAAACAGACCGGAAGCTGAGAATTTTCGCGATAGTTTATTTGTGATGAAATTGAGCTAAATGGTCGACATATTCGAGAAATTAAATAACTTGAATCTTCAACTGCAAGGAGCAAATACACATATATTGGATACGAGTGATAAAGTTAATACTTTTTGTAGGAAATTGGAATTGTGGAGCAGATTTTTAAAGCAAGAAAATTTAACAATGTTTGCAAATTTAAATGATAGTATTAAAACTTACAAGGCTGGAGAACAACATGTAAAAGTTTTTTTTGTAACCATTGAAAATCATTTAGCAATGCTAGCAAAGAATTTTAAAAAGTAATTTCTTGCTGACGACAAACTGATATCAAGTTACAAGTGTGTGATGGATCCATTTCAAAATACTCCCGAAGGACTCTCGATTGAAGAGGAAGAAACCTTTATAAACTTCACGGCAATTGGCGAAACCAAAAGACAATTTAGTAATAAATCGCTCTTTGAATTTTGGGCAGGAGTGGATGATGAGTTTTCTGCACTAAAAACAAGGGAATTTCCCATTCTACTGCCATTTTCAACATCTTACCTTTGTGAAACTGGATTTTCTGCGGTGGCTTCTTTGAAGACAAAATATGGGAAAAGAACTGAGGGTGTCTGTTTCTAATACTAAACCCTCCTTCGAAAAACTTTGTTCTGCAAGATAGGCCCAAGGAAGTCACTATAATTATTAAATTTGTTTTTAATTTAGTAAGTTGTTTTAATTTAATAAGTTAATTGGTAAATATGTCGAAATGTATTTTGTTTTGTATGTGTGTGTGTGTTTTCTTTTTAGTCTCTTAATCAATTTTTTCAATAACATTTTCTCTTGGATATGCTTGCGCCCCCCCATTAGTGTGCTCGCGCCCCCCTAGGGGGACGCGCCCCACAGGTTGAGAATGACTGCATTAAATACATTAATTCTAAAGTATATTTCCTGAAACTTGATATTATACACTTTAAAAAAATATATTTTTACTCAATTGTATTAAATAAAACATTTTTTATATCATTCGATAATTTTTATTTCGTTGAATATTTTTCACATTAGCTCAATCTTTTTCATACTGTAATAACGTACATTTAATTTGCTTTTTACAGATTTTAAATTTCAATTCGATTTCTTAATTATCAGTATTCAGGTTTCTTTTCTTTGAGTCATTTTCTGAAAAAAATAAATGAGATGAAAACAAGTTTACCCTCTTTACGAAATCGTTTGGAAAATTCAGTCAGTTAACTCTTTTTGAATGACTCTTTCAAAATAATTCTCTTCGCATTGCGTTTGGACATTAAGTTTCTTTTTTTTTTTCAATTCATTTAATGTAGTTTTTGAAAGCATCACATTATTTTTTTATTCTGTATGCATAATTATATTTTTTGCAACTTTTTTCATATGCGAATTTAGTGTGTTAGATTTAGCCCTAATTAATTATTTAATATTGATGCCTTATATTGAAAAAAGAAAGGATTAGTAAAGGAAAATTAATTTATGATGAATTTCAATCTCCTCTAAATTCATGTTTGGAGTTCGAACAAACAACAATTGAAAACAAAATTTGACACAAAACTGCAATGCACTTGTTGTCACAAAATCCCATTCTTAATATGATATATTTAGCTTTCAATTTCTCCATCAAATGGATCACTGATTACAGATGTCAATAAAAATTAAAAATTTTCAAGAGCACTTCTGGTGGAAACAAGTTGATGAAATTCTGGTGACCAATTTATATTAATGGCCTGGAGAGACAGCCTTAGGTTCTATTTTGCCTCGGAAAATTTGGAACATTGAAGGACCACATGTTCAACATTTTCCTCGCCACCAGTATTGCAATCACAGATAGATGAGGGAGACGAGTTAAATTTAATTGGGGTTGCTTTTAAAGTTACCATGACCAGTGAGAAAATAGGGTTATTACTGAACAAAATAGTGTAACCTCAGATAATCTCATTTGTACGGATTCTCTATCATCCTTGGATTCTCTGAAATGTATTTCTTTGTCTAACAACATAATCGTCGAGATCTAAAAGCAAATTAAAAACCTGAAATATAAAAATATCTCAATAGTTTTTGCATTTGTTCGCGAACATACGATCATTAATGGAAATGACGGGGTCGAATGGCTCTCATTTCTGCCACTAAGCGCAAGATCGACATTCCGTTAACATTCCTAAATCCTTTTACAGGAAGATTACGAGAGAAAACATTTTGGAGTTTCGGAATTAAGAATATCTCATTTCAAATGAAGGGAGCTTAATAAAGAAAATTTTCCTATCCATTATAAAGAGACTGTCATGCCATTATTTTTATACAAATTACAGAATAACCTCATTTTACCACTGGTCATGGTAACTTTAAAAGCAATCTAAATAAATTTAACTTGTCTCCATTATCTGTCTGTGATTGTAACATTGGTGGCGAGGAAAATGTTGAACATTTGATCCTTCTGTGTTCCAAGTTTGCCGAAGCAAGACAGAACCAAAGACTGGCTCTCCAAGCCATTGATATAAATTGGCCTCCAGAATTTGATCAACTTGTTTCCACCAGAAGTGCTTTCGAAAATTTTTTTAATTTTTAAATTCTATTGACACCTGTAATGCTTCATAACTATTAAATTTTCTTTTTTCTTTTCTTTTTGTTATGAGTTGAATCCTTACTTCTGTAAGCCCCGTGTGAAACTTTGTGATGCAAGGTGATTTTTGAGAATGCTTTATTCTAAAAAAAATATAAAATACTAATTTTTCAGCAAATTTATAAACCTAAATCGACATTATCAATAACATTTTTGCCTAATAATAATCAATTAATTTTGTCCGTATTTATAGTTTTGTTTTTGAAGTGTATGTTTTTTCTTATTGAGATTATCTTTTATTAAAGAATCAATATATTATATTAGAACTGCATCTTAATTTATTTGATAAATCAAAATGTATTTTGAAATTTTTTTTTTCAATTTTAAAATTCACTTATCTAAAAAACAGCAGCCAAAAGTCAAAAATCCTTCCGAATTATACCGACGTTAACGATGCATTCCTAGACATTGTGATTTGAAAAGATGCCAAAAAAAGAAGAAATCATAGCCAGTAGGCCTGGATTTAAAAATGAAAAGTTCTTTCTGACTTATTTTTTCCTACGGCATTATGGGATCCAAAAATGATGGATGATGTGTGGAAAAAAAGAATAGGATATATTCCCTCAATGTGTTTTGAAATAAGTTTTCAGAATATAATTTTGAAATAAAAGAAAATTTCTGTCGGTAAGCCAGATAGCAAAAGTTAAAGTCCTTTTGACTTTAACCACAACTGTCTGCTCTTCTCACTCCATAAGGTCTGAAGCCATGAGAACAGAATGCAGTATCGAAGAATATAATTAATAAGTTTTTTCTAACCATGTGATCCTACGTTAAATGTAGCCTTAATTAGAAATTAACATAAGAACTACCGATGTTAAATATATATCAAGTTTTACCACAGCCATCAAATTGTGGGATTTTTTATCACAATGGCGTTCATTGCAACGTTTAACGCTTTATATAAACAAAAGAATATAATTTAACAGTGTTCAATATAATAAATCAATAATTATTAAAAAACAAACAAACTTAAAACAGTCTTATTATATTATATATATATATATTATATATATATATATATATATATATATATCCAGTTAGAACTTTCAAGCAAGGATTCCAAATAAGGAATGAAAGTGGCCCTTGACAAAGTTTTCAGGCCGGATTCCTTTTCTATTGATTATTGTTTTGATTCGGTTGTGTTACTTTTTGCTTAGCTTATTTTGTTAATTAATTTAGATTCATTTGTATTTTAATTGTAGCCGCATTTGCGCTCTCCAAATACAATGATTTAAAACTTTTTTAATTCTTAAACTTGTTTGAATCAGTAATGATTTTTAGTTTCGATTCCAGTTTTGGTTTCGTTTCCGGGGTTAGTACTGTTTCTGTTTCATTTAAATAGCTCTTTAATTATAGTATTTTGGATTTGTTTCATTAATTGGTTCTTTTTCATTCCTCTTCCATTTTGTGAACTTTTAGCGTGTAATTCTGAATTGAGTTTTAATTTCGATTTCGACCTAGTTGGTTTCGTTTTAATTTTTTGTTGACCAAGAAATGGGTTTTAATTGTTTTAATAATTTTATGATTGTATATACACTTAAGTGACAAAAGTCATGGGATGACTGTTAATATTGTGTCTGTCCTCCTTTTGCCCGGCGAAGTGCAACAACTCGACGTGTCATGGAGTTCACAAGTCGTTGGAAGTTCTCTGCAGGAATATTGAGCCATGCTGTCTGTATAGACGTCCATAATTGTGAAAGTGTGGATGGTGCAGGAGTTTGGGCA
>JAPMOQ010008606.1:224906-259746 GCA_026543055.1 Argiope trifasciata | reverse complement strand
CGTCCCACATTGATTCCTGCAGTTATTTGACGAAGTGTTGCGTGTCTATTAACATTGACCATTCTACACAGACGTCGGCGGTCTCGGTCGTTAAGTGCAGGTGGTCGCCCACTGCGCTGTCCATGATGGGATGTGATGCCTGAAATTTCATACTCTCGGCACACTCTTGATACTGTGGATCTCGGAATGTTGAATTCACTAACGATATCCGCAATGGAATGACCCATGCGTCTACCTCCAACTAACATTCCACGTTCAAAGTCTGTTAATTCTCGTCGTGCCGCCATAAATCACGAAAAACCTGTTCACATGAATAACTTGAACACAAATGAAAGCTCTGGAAAACGAACTGCGCATTTATACTTTTTCGCTGCGATACTACTGCCATCTGTATATTTGCATATTGCTATCCCATGACTTTTGTCACTTCAGTGTATATTTTATATATATATATATATATATATATATATATATTGAAATTATTGTATCTTACCGATCGAGGTACTACTGCCTGTTGATTTCAATTTTCATTACAAACTGCTAAAAATCTATGTAAAGCATTAAAAATTAATTAAATTTAATGAGAGAATTGATGCTTGAAAGAAAAACACTGTTTTAACATCTAGTGTCATCTACTAAAAGTTTGAAAAAATGTATTTGAATTCGAGTGAATGGATAATAAGTATTTTATTGACGATTGAAGATTTGAACAAGATATATAAATAAATAAATATAGGGTTAATGTTAATTAATAGTAAGGACTGAAAAATAAAGAATCTGCGTACACCCAAATTTAAAACACTATTCTAAATAAGCTATGAAGAAATCGAAAACAGCGAAATGATTAATAGTTAGAAGGTGAGTACAGTGAAACAGGGAACATTTTTCAATAGGGAAAATGCATAGATATCAGTCCAAGTACTACTGACTTTACTTTACAGCATTCTCTTCAAGGCCTCAGCATTCTTTTATTTACTACCCAATTCTTATTATTATTTCTTTTGGAATATTTCCAAATTAAATGACAACATAGAGTGTTATTCATTTTCTGCACGTTTTACAGCAGATACGTGTAATCTTTAAAAATTTATATCTCAGAAAAAAAATAGAAATAAAAAGTATATTGCGAGAGGATAAACGAGAAACAGAAGGCTGCCAAGGAACTCAAGTCTGCCAAGTCATTCATTGTCGAGTTTTCGACAACATACGGGAGACATTTTGGAAAATGGCGGCGATCGTGTCAGAACGAAATGCCAGATTTCGACACACGCTCTTTTAAATTCAACTCGAAAAGAAATATATCCACCAGCTGTTCGTTCTTTTCTCTCGGCGTTTTTCGTTTTTTTAAATGCAGTTTCTAATTTCTTTAATCATTGTAAACATCCCCCACGCATTAAAGAATCGCGGAGTTCGTGCTAGTCAAATATAACAGTTTTTTTTTTCACCGGTAGATTGAAAAAGTCGTTTGCTCTTTTGAAGAGGAATGAACCCCTTAACGGAATATTTATTCAATTGCAGTTGCAGTTGCAGTTTAAAACAGTTCAAAGGAATGGACGTCATATGTTTTTCTCCTTATCACTTCTAATGTTTTTTTTTCCTTAGCATATGCATGACGCTCGTTTTCATGTTTGACTTAGAATATTTGTGCTGATGATCTTGTGCTTGTTTAACAGATTTTCAAAGTTTCCTCGAATTAGAAGAACGTATTTTTTAATTGATTCAATAAATTGAAGACATGGTACAAATGTATAACTCAAATTTTAAGTTTGGCGTAGGTGGAAATGGACAAGAATTGATCTAAAAATAATTTAATCTTGTCAGAAGAAATTTCAATTAATGAATGATTAAATAAAAAGAAAGTAATAATTCAAACTAAATTTCTTCAATGTCAAAATTGAGTAATTTTGTAAGTATACTGTTTATTTATAACTATTTATAAAAAGCAAAAGTATAATATCTAATGAATGCCGTATATCTTCTTAAGAACCACTAACAATCCCTCTCCTTCTACTCCAATTTTATCAATTTCAATATTTCTTTGATTTACTTCTACATATTTAGTTATATTGGTTATACATGATAACTTTGGCTTCAGCAGATTCAACGGAAATATTAATTGTGTTAATCAGTTTCAATTATATATATTATGCATAATTTGATATTCATTATTTTCTCAATAGAGTAGTTCTAAATGTGAAATTATGATATGTATTATATCCTTTTTATTTTAATAAACTTACAAGTGTTCTTTTACTATGTACACGATCCTTATAAACGGAATCAAGTCCTTTAATGGCATAGCGCCATAAAAAACGTAACTACACAGACCATTTATCTCATAATTATATAATATCATCAGAGATATAATTACTGTTTCTAAATCTTTGGGTGGTGGTAGATCTAATGCCACTAGGTCTAACCAAGCCCGAATGAGAGGAGCTCTTTCGAATTAAGACAGAAGTTTGCGCCTTTCGTTGTTAACGAGCACCGTTAGGGTGAAAGTACGACTTTGCGCGAACACACACGACACAACCCTTTTCAGGGGGCGGTCGAACTCATTCATCCATCCGCAAGTCAGAATTTAGTTCCAAATCAGAAACTGACTCATCCCAGATTCAGTACCTCCAGAAGTATAATTTGTTATGGGAACCTGGAGGACTTTACAGTCACGACCTAATTAACCTGCCCCAACTGCCATTAGCCAACATGGCGGTCTTTGGCCGAGACGAGAACAGAACTCACTACCTTTCAGTTGCGAGACTGACGATCTACCAACCAGGCTACAGCGACCAACAACAAATCGTGTAAAGTATGTGATGAACTTGCATAAACACTATCTTTATTTTTAATTTTAAACAATGAAACAATCCATTATATGATGTAAAATAATATTTGAATTTCATTGCAACAATGAAACATAATGTTGAAAATTGAACAAAAAAAAATCCACATATACATTTTTTAAAAATTGTTAAAATGTGATTAAAAGATTGTACGCAATTAATTGGTATCACTAAAAAGACAGCGATGTTTTAAAATTTTAAAATGGTGTAAATTTTTTTGTGGATGGATTTTTTTAAATTATCAAAGCAAAAACATACATGTCTTTTGATTTTTTAATTATTTAAAAATCTATATGAGTTGCACATACGAATTATGAAAACAAACAAGTGAGAAAAAATATTGGTGTTAGGAGTAAATCTGCAATATGCTTTAATAAATACTTCCATTTTAACTTGTGAATTAAAACAAATTCATAGCCGGATGAAAAACTATTAGTATTTTTTTAAATTGATCCTTTTTCTAATTACTCAAACTCAAATAATTGTGTCCCTTAATTTCTAGGTTGAGCAAGCTTCTGTATTTTCCAGTGTCACTCAAGGTCTAACTTCTGTTGCTTTATTTGACGAATTTTAATTGCACAGCATAATTGCATATCTTTTAGACGTGTGAAGATTTGCATATACTTAGAAGTAAGAGGCTAGCTTATTTTCGATGATATCCTGATTCAGAATGTACAAATATTTCCATGTTCTTCATCTATCTTAAGACGATGTTAATAGTATGCTGCCCAAATGTAGTAGTTCGTCACAATCAGCATTTAAAGTCGCCAAAAAGATACATTTTTTGTATGCTTTTATGGAAAACAACGACAAAAAGCCGGCTTCCTGGTCTAGGAATGAAGAGAGCGAAAAAGAGCGTCTTCCCCTTGTTTTGGATGTCCCGGTTCGGATATGGTTATTCTTCCCCCTATGTTCTCTCTGTTAGGTGTGTGAAAGAGCACCCCTATGGAAAAGGGGTTGGGAAAGCGAGTATGTCATTTACAGTACAGAGTACATACACTGCCAGGACGATACTCTGTGAAGGAGATAACCTCATATATGAGAGGCGGGAGCTCCATAAACAGCTAATATTTGAGTGAATCAATGTCGTCTTTTTATGAGCCAAAGTCAGACTTCTGCCTTCTGATGCTCAGGGGAATTTACCCTCAGAAGGTATTCTACCCCTCTTTCCCTGATCTCTTACTTGGCTTGAATAGGTATTCACATGAAGGGAGGAACCAACAGAAGGACAAAAAAACACATGATTACTTTAAACACAATTCATGCCAACATTTAAGAACCTGCAAAAATGTATTAGCTTAAAATCTATCGATTTTCAGATTTCATATTTTATAAATTTAAAGCAAAAACATACTCACTGATTTTTTTGGAATTGAAAATAAAGCCATTGATTTTTTGTTTGTTATAACATTTTTAAAAATTTTTGAAGCACTGTTTTTTAAAGGTTTGTCAGACTTTATTAAAAACATTTAAAATAAAAAAAAAATAAATTTAAAGCAGAAATATAATAACTTTTTTTTTTTTTAATTCTGGTATCAAAAAGTACCAATTTTTTTTTTTCGTTCGGTATAACTTTAAAAAATAATTGAAGCACTATTATTTAAAAGTTTTTCAAGCTTTGTAAAAATATTTATTACACAGGAAAATAATTTAAGGCAAATGTATGATCATCAATTTTTTAAAAAATCCAAAAAGTAGTTTGTTTGTTCGGTTTAACTTTTTTTTTTTTAAATTGAAGCACTGTTTTTTAGAAGTTTTTTATACTGCATATACTTACTCATTTGAAATTTTTTAATACTCTGACAGTTTTACAAATAACGATGATGGTAAGGTGGAATAAATCCTTTTGTAAGATAAGATGAATATAGCATGTTTACTGAGTTCACACTTTCGTAATGCGTACCTATAACCCAATAACTAATTATGTGCCAAATTTGGTAGATATAGGCCAAAAAAAATATCCACTTTACATTGTTTTTAATGCATTTTGCTTCATTTCCTTTTCATTATGCAATTTTTAGATATAACCTACTCTTTAAACAATGATTTACATTAAAAAAAAGTATAACAATATAAAAGTAAACAGTTAAAAAAATCATAGTTTGTGAATGGGCTTTTAAATTTTACGCTTTGTTGGCACCAAAGCTAAAAGCTAGTACACAATCTCTTATTCTTAGTTTTCTACTGCTGCTGATTTGAAATATTGCATCAGGAAGGAAAAATCTGATAACTGATATTCAGTTAAACAAATCAACAAGGGTTTTTGCCAGCATCTCAACTGATAGAGACTAACTTTACTACTTTCGACTAGTGGCTTGTTGTGTTTTTTTACGTTGGAATAACTATTGTTAATTTTACAACTCGCAATTATCTTTCACAGTAACATAATGAGGTCGAATTAAGACACTCTTATTTCCTTAATTATATCCTCAAAGAAATTATTAATCAAATATAATTTGCTGTAGTTTTTTTTAATAGAAGTTATTGTTTCCCTTAAACAACATTTTTTATTTGAAAATCGGAATGTTTTGTGTTATTATTCTTATTAAATTTTATGGGTTTTAAGAGAAAAAAAAATTAAAATGTGTGACAGCTACATCATTTTTTTACAGCAGTTTTTTTCGCCCTAAATGTCGAAAATATTTTCTTTAAAGCCTTTTTTTTTTCTTTTCTCATATACAGTCTATATTTTCCTCACACACTTTATACTCTCTAATATACGTAGTGTAGGGGAAATATAGTAATCGTCAAATAATTTGTATTTGAGATTTTGTGAAATGTCGAGGTTTAGATCTCCTGGGTTCGAAAAGAATATGCTTGAAAAATGTACGTCTGTCTGTGATAAAGATTCTTCAAAACGCTTTGAGGTAGACTGTTAAAATTTGGTTTTTATATCAAATTTGTAGATTTCTATAAAATGTTGAGTAAAATGTGAGTGAAATATGGTCTATATACTAAATTTGTAGATTTCTATAAAATGTTGAGCAAAATTTGATTTAAATACAGTACTTATGCCAAGTTTGTAGATTTCTATTAAATGTCGAGAAAAATGTAATTGAAATACGCCCTTTTTACCAAGTTTGCAGATAATTATCAAATTTTGAGTAAAATGTGATTGAAATAGGGCCTTTATACAAAGTTTGTAGATTTTTATCAAATTTTGAGTAAAATCTGCTCTGTTATCTGTACTGCTGTTCGAATATAAATCAACATTATAGCTACAAAACAAAGAAATATCGGTAAATGATTTCGTACTCAACTTTTAAATTGTAGACAACAATCAAATTTTAAACCAAATCTGTAATTTACAGTTTATATTTTTTGAAATAAGTAAACACCATAATTCAAAAAAGTGCAGTGACTAAGTATAACAGATTTAATATGGGAATTTGTTATTATAATTGCATCTTTGTGTCAAATTTTTATTTCAATCGGCTGAGAAAAATATGTCTAAAACACAAATTCGATTTTTGAGTACTATCAACGACATTTCAAGGATTAATAGCCAAATAACTTGCCAAGGATCAAATGATGGATTCAGTAAAATTGCTAAATTCATGCCAAAAAATATTTCGTGACTATAGTACGCTAATGCCCTGTAAGGCACTCTCTGGCATAAGTTTATTTGACAAAATGCAAGAAAGATTTGGGGAGACCACTCTCTCTGGTTTCCTTCAATCATTCTAATATTATTCTTTTTTATATTGTTATTCATTGTTTAGTAAAGCAAACAATATAATTTAAATTAAAGCTAACATCAAACTTTAAAACTTATTGGTGCACGCAACGCTTATAATATCTAATTATCGACATGTAAATAGAGAAACTCGTTTACCGAATTACTCATTAGAAATTAGTCGCTTATCATGAAATAGATTACCTAATTACATATCTACTATAAGTGGTATTGCATGTCTCACAGATCTTCAAATTTCCCCATTCATTTATTAATGTCTTGTATCTATTGATGCACCTATGAAACGCTATCATAAATCTTTGGCCACCAAATGGCAATTATCGGAGATTCTTTAGTTTAATACAAGGTTATTCAAAACAATCGGAACAATTACAAATGGCAATAAATTCCTGCCAGATAGGAAGAAAAGGTTTGAATACAATATAGAAAGAAGGTTAGTTTTATTTGCGTGCGCAGTAATTGCTCATTGTGGTGTATCTTCAGCATTATCCATGCTGTAGTTCATTTCGCTTCCATGCAAAGCATTCTTCTGCGTGTGGTCAGTTTATTTATTGTTGCATGCAAAGAAAGTGTTAAGACAGAGTTCTAGGGATGATCCTAATGAAATGAAGGCAGAATCAGTAATTTAAATTGATTTAGATTGCCACACGTAGAGCATGCATGCGTTTGCAGAAAAGGCACCATCTGCAAATTTACTTCATGGAACCTGGTAGAGCAATTCTTTTGAATAGCTATGAGCATATTTGGATGTATAAAATGACCAAAAAGTAGGATCAGAACCAGGATCATAATGTCTTGACACCATGGACATAGATGGAAAACTCTAAGACACCTATTGTCGATTATTTATGCTGCATTAGTTGAAAGTAACAAATAATTTGATCACAATTTAGCTATTATCAGAGCCTAACTAAGGTAATAGAGTACAGGGCAATTGACCCAGGCCCCTTTATCAAAAGGGGCCCCAAATTGCAAAGAGACCTATTGTCGATTATTTATGCTGCATTAGTTGAAAGTAACAAATAATTCGATCACAATTTAGCTATTATCAGAGCCTGACTAAGGTAATAGCGTACAGGGCAATTGACCCAGGCCCCTTTATCAAAGAGGGCCCCAAATTGAATTGAAAGTTTTTCTTTACGTTTCCTTTTGTAATGATCCTATCAAACAAAATATCAGTACAGTTTAAAAACCGACAGTTTTATGTTAGCATCTTCATTTATCTATGGTCTGAACACACAGACGCAAAAGATCTATACTTCGGAAGTCCATGGCTTTCTATGGCGGAATTCGGCTAAATTTTCGCAGAAAGAGACCTTCAAAGAAGTTTTTGCCCCTGACTTCAATTAGGCTAAGTCGGACCCTGGCTATAACTGGAATATTCTGAAAGTGTTTATTGTATATGTGATAAAATCCGATGAATAAAACGCAACTTAATTTTAAAATTATGTTATAATATTTTCAGTATATGAGGGTTGTAAATAAAATCGCAACACATCGGGCCTTTCCAAACAATATAATTAGTGAGATAATATTGTTATCTATAAGTAGAGTGCATAAACTGACTATCCAGTCAAAGGATAGCTGCTGTGTAGATTTGAAGCGGTCAGTACCACTTCTACAGCTCTACGTCATATTTACAAAAAGCCATCGGCAGTCATGGATCAAAAGTGTATCGCAATGTTACCAAGGATTATCTGTTGCTTGCGGCTAGAATGCGTTACCATACAGGACGGTGGCACGACATATCTAAACGTTTAATGCAGGTCTGACTGCTATTGCGAATTTTGCACCAAGCATATCACCCACAATTCTTAAACATCACGAAGACATTGTGAACCACTGCTGCTAAATTCTAAAACATATTCGGTCTGGCTATTCGGAATAAATGTCAATGTTTATAATGAGGCAGTTTCCTTACTATATTGCATGAAAAGGATCCTTGCCATGTTGCACAAGATCTTTTGAAAAGATGGATCTTTAAAGGAGTTGATACATTCACTATGGCCACCTGACATGGGCTCTTTTGACTACGACCTCTTTCCAAAACTAAAACATCCCTTCAATGCATCCGATTATCTGATATATCGTATATGAGTCAATCAGTAGGGTACTCCCTCGCTGACATCAACATGTAAAACCTTGTTCAACTACAGCTACAACTATTCCACGACTTCTTGACATGTGGCTAAAGGTAGTAGACTTTACCAACAATTATACTAAAAGAATATAATGTAATTTTTACTTGTGCGTTCATTAAAAAATATTTTCTAGGTAAGCTGCCATTATTTTATTTACAACCCTCGAATTTACAAAGTCTTTTATAAACAATTATAATACGTAAGAACGCAACCAAAAAAGTAAAAGTCCGATAAACGATGAGCGGTTTAGGAAGGCATAATGGACATTCTGACAAACATTCCTTTTTTATCTATATAGATTGTAGAAATCGAAATGACAGGCAATCTATTGTTTAGACAAAAGAGTGGAAAGGGTATGAGAGTTAGTACCTGCAATTTAAAACATAAGCTGTAGTACAATGTATACCGTGATACATACAATATGTGTATGTTAAAAAAAGAGATATTTCAATATAACTATCAATATTTATTATATTCCAAACTTAAATATAAGGATTAATGGAAACTAACTGCATTTAGCATTATAACTTTAACTATTTCTTCCCTTTTCTCGAAGATTCGACTTCAAAATCAAAATTGTTAATGATCAAAATATTTTAGCGAGTAACTTTAAACAATAATTTAAACAAAATAAAACATATTAAGTTGTTTATAGAATTTGCGCAGTTTATTAACTTTTTTCATAAAGGTAATAGATAAAAAAAAGTCTCACATTTGCCAAACATGCAACTAAAACACCAAATGAGTAGTTTTTAAATAACCCTATATTTTATAAGATTCCTGCATTATGATTAACCCCTTCCAGTAAGATTTAAGAATAAAAAAAATTTGGGTGAAAAAGCTATTTAATTTTTATTTAAGAAAACTTAGTTTATTTTATAATTTTAATTAATTTATAATTATTAATTAAAAAGTGTTTATTTCACTGCATGTTTTGCATTTAGTTAGACAGATGTCCAGGCTAAATGTTTATTAGAATAAATGAACGAATTTATTAGAATGACTACTAATAGTTTAACCGTAACTTGTACCCAGACAATCAAACGATGTATGATAGTGATCTATGATATCAACATAAGTAATAAAGTGCCTTCGTGTTCAATACACTAGAAATTTTAAATCAAATTTATTATTATATTCAACAGTTACTTTAGTTGCATGACGAGTATAGCTCGCCATTGTGCTATATGATGTGAAAAATCAATGACGAGCTATACTCGTCATTTTACGGGAAGGGGTTAATTCCAGAAAAACAAGTGATTCTTGGAAAAACTGAAAAATATCAAACTGGTTCAGGTATATCAAACCCACAGCCGAAATGCTAATAAGTATACGATAACAAATTACACTAAAGTAGTAGGCTCGCACAAATATTTTTAAGAATGATTTCAAGTAAAAGGGTTGTCAATCTCGGCATTTCTTAAAGGACGGACGCATATCCTTAAAATCATTCAAGACATTTCGTTTGTTTACACACACTATTCCATTGAAATCTTAACTGTCATACGAATCGGATGAAAATAAAAAATCGGGGCTTATCACTGGATCAACGACCTGGATGGAATATTGGATGGAACCAGTCAAAGTGTTTTGCCATGACATATAAGAATCAGGAGAAAGAAAGAGAGAGGGAGGGGAGGGAAAAGAATCGTCCTCTAGCGCGAATCGGTAGCACCTGCCATTTTGCATCTGCCAACCGTTCAAACAATGAAACTGAATCACGACTTTAAAAGATGAAAGGGTGGAAAAAAAAAACAGAACTGGTTATAAATCTATTTTGGAGACTTTATTTGTCGCATGACGGCTAGGGAAAAAAGATCATAAAAAGATCGTAAAATAGCAAAAAAAGTGTTCAATGATAATTTACTTATCCATTGACCAGAATGTAGGCGAGACACCAAAGGGTTGAAAAATCCAGACGGCTCGAAAAAGGCGACAAAAATCACAAACAAGTTTTTGATAATGCCTTGATTCTGCTTTTTGTACCCTCAAATTAGCCACGTTTCATGAGAACTTAAAAAAATTGTTTTTACTGATTTTGAATTTTTCATGGAAGTGCTTTTCTGTCATAAATAGTCTGAATTGCTTCCTACGAGACCATCAGTTTTAATGATATTTCTACGAAATCGTCTTTATCTTGGCGGTTATGTTTATTATTAACCGTTAAATAAATGCGAATCACATGAAGAGTTTTTTCATATCCAAACAACTCATAAAAAAAATTCTGTCATAAAAATTTATTAAGAGGAAGGATTTAATTTTCATTTTTTAAGCAGTGAGAATTAGTCAATTTTCATAACATTCTTTTTTCATTGTTTGACACATTGTCTACCGTGTCACCTACATATAGATGTATTAATAAGGCGGTTTTTTTTGCATTCAGTGAGGAATTTGATGGGAGTAAAACACGCATATGTTTAGCTTATATCTCCTTGTTTTATGGGTGTGAGTCACCTATGATTCGCATTTACAATCTTAATAAATATTCTCTTCTCTAGTTTAAGAGTAGGCAACCTATTGAAGCGGAAGAGCCAAAAGCAAACAATTTACAAAATTCTCCAGTTTTTAAGAGCTACTTAAACTTTTCGATTTAATATTATAGTATTTGCTTATATATATATATATATATATATATATATATATATATATATATATGAAATGGTTTAAAATAAACGGCTTTAAATAAGGAGTAATCTTTATTCATATAACAACACAATTACAGATATCCATCAATGGAACCATTGGCTTTGCATGCTGTTTGAAAGTTTGATTAAATCTGGCTTATAGCTTGTTTTTTTAAGTTTCAAGCACGATTCTAGATTTTCATTTGTCAATTGACTTCTGAATTCTGTTTTTACTATGTTCATGCAAGAGAACGCTTGTTCACGCTAATATGTCGACCCGAAATTCGTCAGCATTCCATATACCAACTTCTTCACCTCACTGTGCTACTCCATGCTTAGAATAGGAGGGCCACAAATTAAATAATTTCTTTTAGAACTATCCACCTGTGCTTGCGTCCCTGGACCCCCCTCCCCCCAACTCTTCCGATTGGCTCATGAGTTCTGTGAACTTGCCACAATTTATCTCATTACAGTCCTGTTAAGTTTAGGGATTTTTAATTTATTGTTATTGTCGTGGCTTACGTGTAGGCAAATAAAGTTCAAGCTTTAAAAAAATAATCTTCTTTATTAAACATTTCTTTCAACTCACAACTTTCCACATCAAAACTTTCATTTTTAATTCATACACAATTCTCAACAAACACATCGCCATCTTTATTCTCCTCTCTTTTTCTTTTTCCCCGTTGCCAATCCACAAAAAAACCCAAAGAAACTACTTTTATATTTTTGGTTGCCATACAGGAAATATATAAAAACAAATTAAAGAATGAATTTAAATAAACATAAATTTAAAACTTAGTGACCCTGACACCTTCCCCCCCAGAGTCATATTAGATCCAAAGATTTAATATGGCAAAAAAAAAATAATAAGGGTCACATCATTTACACTTATCAATAGACTTTCCCTACTAATAAATAATTTTAAAGTTCCAAAAATTCTTAAATTCTCTATAAAGTTCTAATTTGTCTTTTTCTATTTACAGTCGAGATAGCGCATCTGCATTGCTTAGTTTTGACCCTTTTATCTGACTTGCCTCGATGTCATGGCGTTGAATGGCTAACGCCCATCTCTGCAATCTTGGACATTGGGGCACAGCACTCGTAAGAAACACTAGCGGATTATGATCGGTTAGCAAGAAGATCTTAGCTCCACAAAGTAAAGTTTCAAATCTCTTCAAAGCCCAAATAATAGCATACGCTTCTCGCTCGATTGTAGACCACTTCTGTTGTGTTGGACTCAGTTTCTGGCTTCCAAAAGCTATTGGATGTACATTGTTTCCTTCATCCATTTGGCCTAGACAACACCCCACTGCTGTCTGCGAGGCATCCGTGTGCAAGTAGTATGGTTTCTCTATATCAGGAACTTTTAATTCTGTAATTCCACACAATGCGGCCTTCAACTCGTTGAATGCTTTTTCATCCTCTTTACTCCATGGAATTTCATTCGGCACTTTCTTCTTAGTAAGTTCTGTTAATGGTAAAGCAGTTTTTGCAAAGTTTGGAATATATTGCCTGTAAAAATTGCATAATCCTAATGCACTCCTCAGTTCTTTCTTTGTCTTGGGAGATTTTAAGTTTTGAATCGCCTTTATTCTTTCTTCATCAGGTGCGTGCCTACCTGAACCAACTACATGTCCCAAGTATTTAACTTTCTGTCTTGCAAAATCACACTTGTCCAAATTTACTGAGAAATTAAAATACTCCAATCTTTTGAAAACTTCTTCCAAATGTTTCATATGCTCCTCCCACGTATCAGAAAATACTGCTAAATCATCAATGTAAGCACAAGCAAAGTCAGATATAGGTTGGACCACTTTAGACATGGCTCTTTGATAAGTTGCAGCAGCGTTCCTTAATCCAAACGGTAATACATTCCATTGATACTGACCTCGGTGAGTTCGGAAAGCTGTTAAATGTTTGCTGCTTTCTTCCATTGGATAGCCCAATATCCCTTCAACATATCTAGCACCGTTATAAAAATTTTCTTCCCTACTAAGAAATTCAACTCCATCATATTCTGCATCGGATATGCATCAGGTACAGTCAGTGCATTTAAACTTCTGAAATCTATGCATAACCTTATGGTTCCATCTTTCTTATGAACACATACTACTGGGTGTGCTATTTCACTTACTACATGCTCAATTAATCCTAACTCTAATAATTCATCTATTTGTGCATCCACTTCTCTTTTCAAATTCTCCGGTATCTTATAAGTTTTGGGTTTCATGGTTTCCTCTCCAGCTTTTAACTTTATCACATGCTCCCCAACTTTAGCTCGTTTAATTCTTCCAGAAAACAACGTTTTGTATCGATATAGCAAATCCTTCAACTGCTTTTGTTGTGTCTCGGTTAGGTATTCAACATTCACTCTTTCTAATGCTTCATCATTTCTCTCAGCTATTGAAAGTTTTGGTGTTTCGTATATCTCACCGAATTCCTCATCAATATCATAAACCACTCCAACAGTCTGAATTCTTGCTTTGTATTCCCTCATCTTGTTTACATGGAGCAATCTTAAATTCCCTTCAGGCATCCTCAAATAGTAGGAATTTGGTTTTACTCTCCTCACAACTTCAACAGGACCTATCCATCTAGCATAAAGTTTATTGGTTGAGTCCGGTGTTAATACAAGCACTTGATCTCCTGGTATAAATTCTCGAGGTTTTTTTTCTAATATTGTAATATTCAGCGTACTTACTTTGTTGTACCTCACTTGTCAATTTTGCTTTTCTTGTTGCTACCTCTAACTTTCCTCTTAACTTCTTCAAATAATTCTCTACTGATCCTTTCAGGTTTAGAGATAATAATATCTCTCCAGTCCAAGCTGATTTTAATATCGACAGCGGACCTTTTGGTTCTCTTCCATACATCTGCAGAAAAGGTGGAACACCTGTCGTTGCATTTGGAACTTCTCTATAAGCCCATAGTAAAAATGGTATTTGTCTATGCCAACTTCTTCCTTCCTCTCTGATAGTGTGATGCAGCATATTCTTAAAAGTTTGATTCCATCTCTTAATTGGTTGCCATACAGGAAATATATAAAAACAAATTAAAGAATGAATTTAAATAAACAAATTTAAAATTTAGTGACCCTGACAGTTATGTTCATAGAAGCTGTTGAGATTCGGTACTTAAAATTATATTTTCTTGTTTTTTAGGGATTTTGTTAATAAATAATTAATTTTTTCGTATGGATTTGGGTAGCAGCAACTTTACATTAAAAGAGCCACAGGCTTCTGACCGCTGCTGTAGTAAGACTAAGAGATAGTAAAGAAACAAGCATCCTATTAGTTAGTGGCCGAATTACAAGCGTGAATCATACAAGAGAATGTGTTAAATAATATGAGGGAAATAGGTGTGAATCACCTGTGATGTTAATAAATATTCTCTTCTGTACTATTATTAAGAAAGAGACAGCAAAGAAGCAAGCATCATAGCCAACTAGTAGTCCGAATCACAGGCCTGAATCATGGCAGCGAACGTGTTAAACAGTAAGAGATATGCCTAAAAAAATTATTCAGATGGTGATTTTTAAAATTTCAGCAATATTAACAATTTTTTATATTAGTTTTCTCTGCAGACCTCATCTATTATATTTATAAAATGTTGCTCATTTCCAATAATTCTTGAAATTCAATATAAATAAAGATTAAAAATAATAAAATGACGCTATCAGATTAAAACTCTTTCGCGTGGAATTCTAAATTAGAAAACATTTCTCTATAAAGTATTATAATCCTTTTACCATCAGCAGTTCTGTGTTTTCGGAATAATATATAAGTCTATTTGGAAATAATCATTTTTTGTCCAAATATTTTTGATTAAAACGAAAATTAAAATATCATAAATATCGTTAAAGCAAACGATTTTAATAACCATAGAAAACGGATTTGTTCCATGAATTTGAAATATTTATTATATTAGTACTTCAACTGCAAATTTTGTTCACAAATATTGAAGTATCGGAAAGGTTTAAATAATATTTTGAGAGGCTAATTCATTAAATAAATAAAATTTGCATTACTAAAAACTTTGAATATAAACTAAATCAATAGTTTTCTTAATAAAAATTGTTAATCGTTAACTTTCCGAGTCTTCGTTTCAGTTTGAGCAAGCAATACTTATTTTTCTTTTGATCATCACTAAATCACTAGCTTATAACGCAAAAGTTAAATTTGTGTATCAAATTAAATCCATCTAGATTGTAATTATAGTGCCAACTTATGTTTGAATAACTGGACAGACAAACTTCTTCTGAACAGGACTTGCTCAAAATCTGATAGAAATTCAAACATTTTTGTAAAGACCGTACACGCAATCGCATCCACTCAGATCAAAACGTTTTT
This sequence comes from Argiope trifasciata, assembly GCA_026543055.1. Taxonomy (NCBI): domain Eukaryota; kingdom Metazoa; phylum Arthropoda; class Arachnida; order Araneae; family Araneidae; genus Argiope; species Argiope trifasciata. Next base: position 244,092 of record JAPMOQ010008606.1, on the reverse strand, counting down.
GAGACGTAGATATTCATCAAAACAGGATTCGAATTTTTAGTCAATTGCATTATTTTAACCATACTAAATGAAAAAGAAAGTAAAAATATTAATAAGCACGCAATATTGTAAAAAATTGTTTATTTCGTCTTCGTATATTTATTTTGATTTCGTTGACATTTATCATATCATGTGTAACATCGTAAGTATTCTGTAAATCTTTATTTATGAACTGTGGAAGGTCTAGTGCGTCTGCTGTGATTTAAAGTTTTTTGCATATAAGGAATGCATAATGCATTCTGAAGCGTGAATTTTAAAAGTTAAGAATAAAGAAATTTTTTGTTTAATTTTCTGAGAAATTTTACCTGATTTTTCGCATATATTTGCCCGTCGACAATCTTTATTGTTTATGGGATAAAAAAATGTGTGCACCTTAAAAAAGAGATACACGAATTACTATGGAAACCAATAGAGCAATTGCCATTTTAAAGAAATTTATCTCTCACTCTTTATGGAATTCTGAAGAATATTTTAAAATATATAAATTTCTCCCTAAGATTTTAAAAACTGAAACTAGAGTCCTTGCATCTTGCACTCTGATTTCGCTATTTTTTATTTGTTTTCCCCTTGATTATTCAAATATTCCTCTCTAATTTAAAAAAGCAACAATAAAAATACTTTCATTCCTTTTTCTAAATTTTGACAGATCTCATTTGACTGACTTCACTTTTATTTTCTTAATGAATTCTAAGTTTTTTTTTCTCCCGAATAAAAAACATTTTTTCACCTGATTTAACAAAAAAATGAATTAAAAAATAGATTACGAAAATTATTTTTATATAATTTATCTTCTAATAGTATCGTTTGTTGGATGTTTTGTAATTTTATTTTCGTTCAGTATCTTTTTTCAGCTTGTCTTCATTTTCAGTTATTTGTTTTAATTTTTATCGTCTGCAACTTACCAGTCTAAAACGAAGGGAAAAAAACTCTCACAGAATCAATATTATGTTGCTCCTTTTTTTTTTCCTTCGTTTCCATAGTTTTATTTTTGTTATTATATTATTTGATTTTGCTAGTATTTATCATCTTTTAATAATACACTATTTGCGAAGTATTTTAATTTCCTGTTCGAATTTCGATACTTCAAAAAAATATATCCTTTATTTATAGACAAATCAAATGGCTTTTGATATAAACATTGACTATATTTTAACTTCAACGATTCATTGCAGGATTTAGATGCGAATGTTCTTCCTAAAATTATTGTATTTTGAAAAGAAGAATCGATATAATTCCACATTAATCATCCCATAAAAAGCACCGTTTATCATGTCATCTAAGACAATGACGTCTTTTTAGTTGCACAAAAAACAACTCACACGGTGTTCGATAAGTCATTGTCCCAAACTGATTTAAAACAAATTTTATGTAACGTTATCTTAATCTTTTGTCTACACGAAATAAATAATTGCAGTGGAGATTACTTATTTACCATATAGTGGTTGATAATCGGAAAAAAATATAATTAAATGATTAAGGAAAATATATTTATCTTCCAGTCTATTCTCTGTATCGTTCTTCAAATAAAAACACAAGAAGAATCGCTTATATTTATTGCGTTTTATCACCTCAGGGCTGATTTTTAATTCTATATTGGATTATATTTTAATTGAAGCACGGGGAACAAAAATTTGACTTTAGAAGCGATATAAATAGGGCTAAAAGAAGGCAGATCTCTTGAATCTCATATTTCAAGAGTAGTTTCCACGTGTTAATAAATTGCAAAGCTATTTTAATTTGTTTTGTGTTTTTATTTGCTTTTCAAAGACCATGCACTTGGAAATATTTAAATAAAAATTAAGTATCTTTTTAATTTAAAGCATTATTCGTATGTTTTTTTCTCATTCTAACATATCAGTAAGACCAAAATATTTTTGCAATTGAATGTCTAAACAATTGATGCTGCAGTAAATCTGTTAACTTGTCAAAATGGCTCATATTGCGTAATTATTAAAACAAAAGGTCCAATAAATATTTTTATTGCAACTTCATGATAATGTATTGTATTAGGATACATTAACATAATATAGAAAGCATACGGTAATTGATTTGCTTTAAATAATATTATAAGCATATTTTTTACAAATTTAATGATAGAAATAGCAGTGGCAAAATAAAATCAGAAATTTTTTAAAAAAACTAAAAGGTTACTGAATTGGTAAACAAGAGATTATTATTGATAATAAGTAAGTAAATTCGAAACTTGGAGGAAATATTTTTAATAAAAAGTAATTTACCGATTAAAATCAAAATTTAAGGCAAAACTCCAGTAATAAAACTATATGCCAAATTTCTTTTATCTAAATTGTTATATTTTTGACATATAGCTTTGATACGTATTTCAACAGGTGATCAATAGGCGATTAAAGTATTTGATTCAAAATTTGATATGGATCTATACTTTAAAGCAGCTTACCAAATTTTAGCAAGCTAACTCGGTATTTTTTACAACTATCTTGTACTCAATCATTTACTTTTTATAATTATTCTGTACTCAATCGTTTATTTTTTACAGTTATCATGTTATCAATCGTTTATTTTTTACAATTATCGTGTACTTAATCGTTTACTTTTTACAATTATCATGTATTCAATCGTTTATTTTTACAAATATTGTGTACTCAATCGTTTACTTTTTACAATTATCTTGTGCTCAATCGTTTACTTTGAACAATTATCGCAAATTCACTCGTTTACTTTTTTGAAATTATCGTGTGGTATTTTACTGAACGGATTTTTTTTATCTCATAGAAATCTTCAAGTTAAGCGAAAAACTGACGTACCACATTTCATCCATTAAGTTCAAAGCTTTCAAGTTACTGCGTTTACAGACAGACAGAACACAACTGATTGAAAGAAAAAGAAAATTCCCAAAAATGCATTTTTGGTACACAGGAAAGTATAAGACTTGAAAATTTGCCCAAATCTAAAGATGGGATTTTTTTCACATGTTTTCTGAATATTATGTTCCGAAAGATTTTGATTAAAGAAGTGTGAAAATCAACTAATACATAGAGTTAAAAAGGTAAATATCTAACGAGGAAATGATAAAATAAATAATCATATGACATTATAAAGTTATTGGTGTATTATGATATTCCATATTTTTTTTAGGATTTAAAAAAAGTATGTGAAAAAAACCACCCAATTTCAGCTTTTAAAATCTACGTTTAACAGTTGTTATTTCCAGTTTTAAGAATAAATCAAGATTTTTACTTAGAAATCTGAAATCATCTTGACTAGAGTTGCAAATTTATCATGAAAAACATTTCAGATACCTAATCCATACCAAATAATATTTCTATATGTAATAAAATATCCTTATTCATCTGTGAATTCGCTAGAAAAAAATGAAAAATAAAATTGATTACATATTTGAGACGAAATAAGACATTTAATCATTCTAATAAAAATCTTCTCCAGACATATTCGAAATAGGAAAAGAAACTCGATACTAAAATTCATTTCACTCTCATTCATTTATATCAAAAAGCTGTTTTAAATTTCAATTCACTTTAAAATTCCATCAAAGCTAAAGAATTAATAAATAATCTAATTTACTTCTTTCAGAGTACCTGAAAAATGTCGTTTGATATATTTATATATATTCATTCCATTTTATAGTTTGTTAATTTTTTTAATTTTGTGAAAATTCTTACAAAAATTCTTTTTTTTCCTTCTATATCTTTCAGATGTCGTTTTAATAAATTGGTTATCAAATTTCCATAATTTAATATTATTAATTAAAAAGTACAATTGATATAAAGATTTGATTTTTTAAATAATTCCAGTGATATCTTGTATCAGAAATTGTTTTCTGCATTGCATTTATTTCTAAGAAATTTCATTAATTTCCTTCATTAGGTTTTAAATTTCGAGTGTCAACTTGCATTTCTCTTTTGAAATCGCTTTTATTTTCAATCTTTTATATTTGATAAGGGAGGGGTTGAACTAGGAACATATTTTTAAAAAATTCCCCGATTGAAAACAATTTTCTTAAATAGAAATATTATATTAAATAACCCTATTCTTTAAAGAAATTAGTAACATAATTCAAAATTCTTATACCTAAAAAAATTGATTGAAGGTATCCGACTATGTTCAAAGGAATATTTTTGAAAAATTGGATTTTTAAATTTTTTTTTTTGAATTATGATTTTTAGATGTATTGTCAATTACGATATAAAATACTATAAATACAACAAAAACATTTGAAAATATAAGATTTTTTGAGAAATAGAATAACTTGTTGTAAATTTTAACGAAATTTAATCAAAACTGTTGACACTTTACAAAATTGTAATGCAACAATCCTATTTTTCTTCGCACGCAAGTTATATGAATCTAATACTAAAATACGCGGAATGGTTGCCAAGTCGAAAATCGCCCAGAATTAATAAACTCCGGTAAACTTGGGGGTCTGGGGTTTTTGGCCACGAGGAATCGATTGGCGCTGGTTTTGAAGCGCTACGATCGAGCATCGAGCAGTTCGGAGTTACAGATAGGATATTTTCAAACTTTATTAGTTCGCCATAATGGCTACTTAAATTTTCAAGCGGTAACGTGCTGCTATCTATAGCCAATATGGCGAACTAATAAAGTTTTATGTTTATGCTGTTATAGGTTTATAATATGTTTCTTATGTATGTATATATGTTTGGTTTTTCTAAATAAATTTGTCCAAAATATTGAACTTCAACACACTTCAATCTTTACCTTTACTTTACCTTTGTATAGAATAGTTCCCTTTCCAAACTCTAACTTTGTTTAGAATAGTTTACAATGGTGCACTTTAACCGGTTATCTTTTCACCAATGGTTTCACAAATTTTCTTATGGCATGTATTGTTTTGATAAATCACAATTGAAAATTTAAATCTTCGAGTTAGCTTCGATACCTGTTTTCTCCGAGCGGAGCTCGGTCACCCGCTGGTGAATCAAAATCTAAGAAACATTTTGAAATGCAAAGAAGTTATGGTTAAAAAAATACGTATATATGCATTTTTTCCATAAATCAAATAAAAAAAGTATAAACCAAAAAAGTATTTCACCAACAATAAAACTTCTGGTTCCTTCCGTTGCCCGTATTATTTAAAAAGCACGCTGAAATTGTTATATAAATATCTCTATTAGTATTTGAGATATTATGCTAACGGTGTAGAATTTTTATGAAAATTAAAGTTTTGAGAAAATGGAAGCTAAATTTTAACTGAAAAATAGGTGACCCTGGATGACAGGTCAGACCTTGCTTTTCCTAGAAAAGAGAAACTGTTTTGGAAAGAAGAAAAGTCTGAACAACAAAAAATAACAATGAAAGAATAAATCGCCAATGTGGTGGATAACCAGTTTTTAACGTAGTCGGATGCCTTAAAAGACAGTGATTTTGCAAATTGATATATCAAAAATACTTGTTAATATCTCGAACAACTTTTAGATATTTTTAGATCAACCTTTATATTATATTATATTACATTAATCGCCCTTCTGGAAATTGAATAAAAGAAAACGACGTTTTCACGAAAACAAAGTCATCATGTGCACATCGAAAACTGCTAATACAGAAATTAAGAACACAAGTAGGATGCATTTTGCCATTAAATAATAATAACCTTATCAATAGCACTTGGCATCGACAACTCAACTTTAACATGAGCACATTAAAGAGAGAGATGAAATGATTTGAGCACATTATCAGTTTTATATATTTTTCGAACAAGACGTGACATCATTTAGAATTCTCCAGAAGAATACCTTATCTCGTTTCCTAATACAGATAAGGTCATAATTCTTGTATTTTTCAGAACTTTCTTTTGCGCAACCAAATCACCGAAGTCAGATATCAATCATTGGACATCCATTAAAAATTTCATTAAATGTCTCTAATATATAAATGTGACTTACCAAATTCCATTTACGCAAGTCATTGCGGTTTTGAGTAACCTTGACCTTAGATTCAGACGGACAGAAATATCCTACCTTCAATTTTGATAGAAATCAAAAGGTTTCATGTTAGAATCTGTATCAAATTTCAATCCCGTAACCGAAAAAATGTTTAAACTGTCACATTCAAGGACATATACAGTTCTAAAATTTGTATTTTTCAGTTGCAGTGAGATCTAAAATATGAGAATTTATCAAATTTCCGTGTGGATATTTTTTAACAATTTTCAATTTTTGTTCACGAAAATTTAAGAAAGGCGAGAGTCACAAATAAAACATGAATGCGAAAAGCATGCGATAGGCAAAGATAAAACAAAAATGTGATGAATACAGATGAATGTTTAGACACTGTGTATTCACCTGGTATCATACATTAGGCTTTATCATAACAAAGACTTATATCCTTAAAAATTCTAATAGTGTAGTTTAGCTGCATTAACATTCCGTTTTAAAGCATCACTAAAGCTATTTTGGGACAAACCTCGTCATTTTGAACCGCGGTCAGATGAAGAGGACAACACAGGAGTTGGCACTCCCCCATCTCCATACCATGTCAGTAGGGAGGGGACTTTTGGTCCAGACGGATTTGACTTGCACCTGATTTACTGACACAACGGTTCTTCGGCTGGCGACGAAAGTCTTTTTTATAGCGCCACGCGTTGTGGCGATTTTTGCTACCCGTAGAAGGCGCCAAGAAGGTTGCGTTTGTTCGTTCATAACCAGAATCACCAATGTGCATTCTTACGGTTCGAATTTGCAACGTTGGAGCTCATAGCCATGTAACATAACCCCTAGAAAAAAGTGTGCACTCTTGTCCAGAAATTCTTATATGGTTTATGAACTTACCAGCACAAGTATAATATCTATTTTTCGATTACTATATGATTGGATGCTTTTAGTTTATTATCTTAATTTCCTTATATTAAATGAAATTAAATAGAAAAAATAAAATTGAAATCTATTTAATAAATCGAGAATCTTTAAAGTAAATATTTCCTAAATTATTCAGTCTGGAAGATCATATTCCAGTAATTATTTATATTTTTTTTGTCGGGCAGAAATTGTATCTAATATCCCGTGAAAAAAAAATATTCAAATTTCGAAATAGGATCAGTAATATCGAAATATGATATGAAATTGAATTTGTTTCATTTATAATATTAAATAGCAGTTTCATGCAGAATACTCATTAAATTTAATCAATTCATATTATACCAAATATAAATTTACATTAAATTATTTTCAGATCAAATGCAGACAAAGTTATATCCCATTTTTTAAAACCGTTTTTATGAAGATTTTTAATGAGCTCCTTTATTTGAAAGAGAATTTTCATTAACTAAAATAAATACGAAAGTAATTAAAGATATTTTAGCTATATAACGAAAACGAATATGGTTGTTTTTAGAAATATCTGTAAGTGGTCGAATTATAATGAAAAATTTGCATTTGTTTTAAATATTAACCCAGATAAGCCTGAAACTAAAATTTTCTGAAAATTTTGAAAAAAGTTAAACTAACTGTTAAAATAACTGTCTTTTTATTTTTTCTAATAAAGCTGACACGTTTCTTACTGCAAATCATAAGACTAAATAATCTTAGATAAAGAGGGTATTCTGATATTTTTTTTTATTTCTACTGTCCTAAATATAGGACAGTAGGCTTATCTGGGTTAAGTTTCATTCAAATTTTAGATTAGAAGTAATCAGAAAACCCTCATCATTACTAGAATGTCTATGGTACAAAAGAGTCCTTTATAATCCTTCTTCCAAAAGTAGAATCATAAATATGATTAGGATTCTAATTGATCAGGGAGAGCTGCTTCAATTAGATTAATTCAATTATTTTCTTATAACACCATTTAATACAGCTCGTACTTTATTCATAATTGTTTTTCATCACCCCTCCGCAAGTAACTAATATTAATAATCCTTTATTTTTGCATTGTACATTACAATGTTCATTCATCCAGTTTTATTGTTCTCAAGATATTTTTCATTCTAGCATTTATCATTTCTTATTATGTTGTATTTATATGTATTTTATCATTTGTCTGCATCTTTCCGATTATTTGTTGTGTACTTTTTTATAAATAAAGTCCACCTACATCAATAGCAAAACGGAAAGGGGTTACATGAGCTCCACAAGCGGAGGTGTAGTGTGGTGTTAAGTATGTTAAATAAGATTAGAAGTAATAGCCAGTGGAAGTGGTGTCCCCAAATTTTTTCGCATACTGTCAAATTTGTCATGCTATAGAATGGTTTACATGACACTGGCGTACAACAGTGCATCCTCCTCACAAATATCCTCATCAATTCTCTGGTGTTTAAACGCAGTCTTACCATTTGATCACAACTATCCCAATTACAGATATGGAAAAAAAATTTCTATAATCAACTTCGTTATTATAATAATCATATATTATTATTCTATTATCGACTTTATAATAATAATCAATCATAATAATCAATAGTAAACACTAATGCCAGAAAATGTAGAATTTTAAGTTACTGGAAGATTTGCAATTAATAACCTTTGCAGAATGATTTATTTTTATAAACTTTCCTATGACCTTTATTAACTGATATAGCCTAAGTCTATATTTAATCTATTAAGATATATTAATATATCTATACCAATGTATGTTCAAAATTCACTTTCCTACGTACCAAAGTAGTTTAGTTATATATTAACGTTCCGTTGTAAAGCAACACTAGGGCTATTTTGAGACGGACCTTGTAATTTTGAACCACATTCGGATGACACGTACCAATGTAGCATCAAAATTTGGTAAGTTTTAATTCAATGGAGTACAGAATGTCACGGTTTAAATTTTTAATTCATTATCTTCTGAAAAATTAATACTGGCAAAATGGAAGGCAAAGGTATATTCCCATTCATCTAATATTTCATGAATATAATTTCAAACAAAATTAGGACTTGGAAAATTATTTTTAGTCCCAAACTTCTGAGATATTGCGATCATCGAAATACTTCAAGCACAAAAATTGCACATCTTTATGAGGTGCTCTTTTGGCTAATTGGATTAATTTATTTAAATATTAATAAAGTTAAAACGAAATGAAAATTTCATCTCCCCACCACCATTTTGAGCCTCTTTGAGCTAGATTGCCATTTACGAATTTATCCGAAGTTCCTACATTTCCAACATATTCCCAGCCAGTTAAAATTCAAATAAAATTACTCCAGTAATTCTGTTTACAAGATAACATAACCCCTAGACAAAAGTGTACACTCTTGTCCGGAAGTTATATGGCTTATGAACTCACCACTACAAGTATACCTATTTTTGGATGTGATATGATTGGATGCTATTAGTTTATTATCGTAATTACCTTATATTAATTGAAATTAAATATAAAAAAATTAAATTTAAATCTATTTAATAAATCGAGAATCTTTAAAGTAAACATTTCCCAAATTATTCTGTTTTGAAGAAACATAACATTAACATGCATATAAACATTATAACATTAACATGCATATAAACATTATAACATTAACATGCATATAATGTTTCTGAGCGAAACATTAAGAGTTAAATATTTTTTCCTAAAGTCGAGTCATGAGAACCATTGTAATTGGTAATCTTCCTATAGGAATCTGCCTAAAAAGCAGGGAAAATACCATCATAAGATTAGAAGAAGCAACGGGTTTCAGAGCTAATTCGAACTCAAAAGTGACTAAATAACATATGAATGAGCAGATCACTTTTATTTTACAAGACTTTATTTTCAAGCTTTAAAAAATATTTGCTATTTCAAATAACAATTTTCAAACATAGGAAAAAAATTCTTGAATTATTCATCAAACAGTAATTCCATTTTATAGAATGAAAATGGAAATGTTCAGGACATGTACCAAAGTTGCCATCATTTTTTTTTATAAAGTTGCCACTATTTTTCTATCAAAAATGCAACATCTGGTATCTTAAAGCAAGTCTCTAAAACTTCGGATTTGCAGAATTATAAAGCGTTCTGAAGTTTTTAGTTGAGTTCGATTCAATGAAGAACGATATAATTAGGCTTTTGAAAATCATCGCAAATATGTTTCTTACGAATTGGAAAAAAATAAGGTCCTATTCTCTTCACAAAACTAATGTCTGCAACAATGTAAAAATTCACTTATAGACACTCATTAAAGTATCTATTTCATGGATATTGGAAAATATATAAATATCTGCCACTGAGCATGGAATCCTGTAACTGGTTTTAAAAACTTTTTTCGAAAATAATTTGATTTTTTTAATCTTGAAAAAGCATTTTCTTTAAAATGCATTGAGTACTACATCAGAAAATGGGAAAGAAGTTTGCTGATTAGAGACCTGTTCAGACCCAAAGGAAAGCTCCACGGTTATTTCAATGGCATTTGGACCTTAAGATTTTCTGAAAAATCTTATCGGACTCGTGCCATTCCAATGAATCCAGTCTACTGATAGTAGTACACTGATTCAGTTCTACATCAGAAAATGGGAAAGAAGTTTGCTGCTTTAGACCTTAAGATTTTCTGAAAAATCTTATCTGACTCGTGCAACTCTGATGAATCCAGCCTACTAATTCGAGTAGCTTCACTGATATTTGTAAACTGATTGGCCCGCTGCTGTAAACTGATTCATTACTACATCAGAAAATGGGAAAGGTTCTATAAAAGAAAATGGGAAAGAAGCTTGCTGCTTTAGAGGCCTGTTCAGGCCAAAAGGAATGTTCCACGGTAATTTCAGTGACGTTTGGACCTTAAGATTTTCTGAAAAATCTTATCGGACTCTTGCCACTCTGATGAATCTAGCCTACTGATTCGAGTTTCTTCACTGATACTAGTACAGTGATTGGAATCAGACTTTATTAGCACATCAAAAGGATTGGTGTTCTTTCTGAATAATTTATAAGGATTTGCAACAAAGTCATCATTGAATGGATTGGTTAAAAAAGCTTGAGTAAAGGGATTTTTCGACACCAATGGTTTCGCAAATATGTCGATTAGTTCCTGTTCTTCAACTTCGAATTCAGATTTATCTATTTCAGGCAATTCTTCGTTTACTCTTTGAAACAAGTGAACTGGAATCTTTGTTGTTGGCATTGTTTTCAAGAAAGGATTAGTTTCTTTTGCAGCTATAAAATTAAAACTTGAATCAGTCACTGATTTCAGCACTATTGAATCACTGTATCTCCTTTTGCAATCATATGCATTCATAAACTGATTCATTTTTCAAACATTAATTACTTCGATATTTTGAACTTCTGTAAAACTATAGTCTGGATTTTCGGTTTCATCTTTTTTCTGAATCTTCAAAAGTCATATTTAGATTTTTAATCCGTTGAATATCTATTTAAAATAAAAAGTTCATTGATTAAATATTTAAAAATTTTATTAAAGAGATTCAAATGTTGATTTAAATTTAGTGAGGAAATCTTAATTCCTAAAATAAAACAGTAAAATCTGTTAAATAATCAAAATTTCTTCAATGACTATTTTAAAATTCGCACATTGCTTCACAGTGCATAAAAATGTTACAACCCACAAATCAATTTATCAAAATATTTTTCATCATTGTTGGAAATTAAAACAAAAAAATTGCCTTAATTTTGCTCTAAGGGTGAAAGAAATATAATAGCAAATACTGAAATTCAGAATTATAATACCTAAAGTATTAAAAAAAGCCTTTTCCTGCAAAAATAAAGAATCTTAACAATTACAACTATATTCTTAAAAATCTCTGAATAAATGTTTATTAAATATTGAAAGGATTTCACACCAATTTTTTTTAAAGTTTTGGAATCTTTAACATTTTTAAGGATGCTAATATTTTGCTTAAATTTTAGTTTTAAGAAACTAAACAATTCTAAATGAAAAATCTGACGTATTGAAGAAATGTTTTTTTCAAAATGAATTCAGGTTTTTTTCAGCAGTGTTCAAGTGTCAATATCAAACAAATGCAATACAATAAAATACGTCTTTTTTTAATTAATCAAAACCGATCCTCTGGCGGTTAAAAATTTAATATTTCATTCCGTATATTCAGTGATTTTTTGTGCAATTTTAATGAGTTAAGTTTAGTTTAGTTACATTAACGTCCCGTTTTGAAGTAACTCTAGGGATATTTTGGGATGGACTTGGTAATTTTGAACCATGATCAGATGACGGGGATGACACCTGAGTTGGCACACCCCTCTCCAAACTTCCGTACTACACCAGTGGGTGGATTTAACCAGATAAGAAATTTCACGTTAATAGTCTCAATGATAGTGCAACTATGAAGAAATTAGAAAAAGGAAGAATGAGTTATCAATAAAACACAGAAAGTTAATATCAAAAAAATTCACACAAAACACAAAGATTAATTGCAATAACAAATTAATTGCAATGATAATTTTTTGAAATCTCTTTTTTAAAATGCTGAATCGTCAAAAGATGGGTGCTACTGCAGAGAAAATAATACAAATAAGGCAGATGGCATATTTAAAGATTGGCTAAAAGCTTAATGAAAAATTCATTTTCAGCAAAAATTAGCTTAGAGAGAACTGCAATTATAGATTTGTCATTGTAATATTACTTTTTACGAACGAAAATTTTTAATAACGTTACGGTGTTTGAGAATCTGAAATGCGTAAAAATTATGTCGATTGCTTCTTAACTTGAAACATAGCTGTGAATTTAGGTCTCCAGGGATTTTGCTAGTATATTCCAAGTATTTTGATAAATTATATACAGAATAAAAAAGAATTGTCTATTATAAACTCTACTAGTCATGGAAATTTCTTCTAATTTGTTTTCTAAAAATGATCCGCAACCTTTCATCCATTTGCCGAAGAATAAAAGAAATTCCACTTAGTAGATCAAAGCAAGTAATAAAAATCTGACCTCCAAATAGCAAGTAATAAAAATTAAATGAGTTCAAAAAAGTTCAAGCAAAAATTTGTATTAAAATGAGAAACTATTAAAAATCGTCTATTTATAAATGGTTATAAAATAAAACCAACAAAGTTCTACAAACAATGTGGCTTAAAGATTGCTAATGGAACTAAAAACACGGATAGTATGTCCCAGGGTGAAATTGCGAGATTTTCAAATAGTAGATACGAATAATTTATTTTTATGGTAAAACCAAGATATCTATTTCAATGAAAATGTGCTACATATTTACAATTTCAAAGAAAATCACTTAGATGAAAACGTATATAAATTTGGAAAATATATACTCTCTTGCTTTCCAAGGGAAATAAAATATTGATTGTAGTTTGATATTGGATTTTATAAAAATTTCCAATTTTACAAAAAAATCTTATAATAGAACTTCTACTATTATTTATTTATTTATTTATATGAATCAAATTTTTTTATAAAAGTTGTTGATAAAATTCTCATCTTATAAACTTACTTTCTGCGAACATTTAATAAATTTTCAAGCGTAGAAGCTGACAAATAAAATGGGTAGACATATCTGGTTTGAATATTGTTGCCATTTTTAATGCTATAAATTCACTGGAAAGAAAGATTATATTCTATCTGGAAATAAATACCTAATAAATTTTTAAACTACACGTGGTAGAATGAATTCTCATGACATGTTTTTGTATCAATTAAAATGATTCGCTAAAGAATTAATCCAAAATTATAATAATTATTTCCCTTTCTTAAATATATTTGATAAGGCAGGAAATAATCTTTTTTAAATCTACATTCATATTTTTAATATATATTCATACTGTTTTGGGGGCTCTTCTTTGTGCATGATAACGATAAACAAAATTTTAATTGCTTTTAATGTTTAAAATAATAAAATTTCGATTAAGGATGAGGTTTAGAAAATTAAAATTATAAACACTACTCTTTATCTACTTATAAATATCTAAACATATATCTATCTACGTTTCTCAAAAGTACTCACCTATTGCCCTTGCATGTCTAATCTGATTTCCCATTAATGTCAGTTTAACAAGAGCTCACACGAGGCCAACTGTAGCGTACAGTTAAAAATCACGTCTACTTAGGAATATCATATAACCACATTGAAGTAATGGCAAATGGTTATCCCGATGAGATAACCATTTGTCTTCATCCTTTTGGGGTCTCATGATTTTATTGTAGGTGTGGCCTTTCTTTGAGCTATAGGTGGTCTCATATGAACGCAGCTTAAAGGTGGGTTCACACGAGGCTAACTATTGCGAGATATAGAAGATGACGTCCACTTCCGGAAAATCATGTGACCACAGCGGGACAATGGCAAATAGTTGTCCCTTTAGGACAACAGTCGGCCATTGTGTCAAATTGAACCCACCTTTATGGTGGGTTCACAAGAGGTTAACTATTCACACGAGGCTCAATCGTTGCACCTCTACTATTGTCTCTTATTGCTCTCGTATGAACAGTTAAGGTGGGTTCACACGAGGCTTACTATTGCCCGCAATCGTTACTTCTCTTTTGTTGTCCTGACATTGTCCTCGTGTGAACAGTTAGACAGCGTGAACAACGTTTAACCAGACGGGACAATTATTTGCCATTGTCCCATTGTGGTCAAGTGATTTTCCGGAATGAGGCATGATCTTCTATTGCGCGCAATAATTAGCCTTGTGTTAATCCATCTTAAGGCGGGTTCACACAAAGCTAACTATTGCGCGCAATCGTTGCCTCTCTGCTATTGTCCCTGTATTCCCCTCGCATGAACAGTTGAGACAACGTCGCTGGGACAACGGCCAACAGTTGTCCGAACTGGTCTTTCTCTACTATTGTTCCGTTGTGGTCATGTGATTTTCCCGAAGTAGGCGTGATTTCCTAATGAGCGCAATCATTTCTCTCGTGTGAACCCACCTTTACACTCAGCCTATTATAAGATTCCAGTGTCACGCATGCGCTGAGAGAACAGACATTTGCTAATTCTTGTCTCTAAGGGACATGTACTTGCTGCTGTACTGGTTCTTTGTATGCGCGGTCTTATTGAAGAGTTTGTAGCTGGTTGAGAGCGAATTTACCTTTACAGTAAAAGTAGTGTGGTGTAAGGTTTTGGCATCAATTCGGCATTCAGTGTAGCCAAAGAATCACTACATCCAATTCGATGCCTCTTAAATCTATCTGGCAGAGAAACCCTTTTGCTTGCGTGGTGCAGATGTTTGGAAAAGTGAAAAGTTGTTGGTTAGTGTAATCCTCGTCATCTGCACATGATTCAGTCGTCATGTTGCTGCTCAACGTAATGGAAGTTAAAATAAACTTCAGTCATTTTTTTGAATCACTATAATGTTCAATTTCGGCATTTTAATAGATTAAGACAGTTATATCGCAACTAGGCAGTGCTGTAACTAATTAACAGTGTTATAACAATATAATCATGAGATCCGATACTAAATGTCTGTAGTGTTGCTTTTCAACTTAAAATAAGTTAAATCAAGCTTGAATCATTATTTTGAATTACTATACTGAACTATTTTGGCAATTTAATCTTATGATTGCGTAACTTTTAAAAAAATCTCTATTTAGATGCGATGCTTGCAAATAAGTACAAATATTTTTTAAACAGAATGAATTGATGCTATATGCTATACTATAGTTATGATACAATAAAATCTGTATACAAAAAAAAGCTCTAAATTGCGAAAAAGGTAGATGGACTGATTTCCAACCAGCGGGAATTTGTATCTGGAAGGTTAATAGATTTAGACAGTTATAGCTTGATTAGACAGAGCTATAACTGTCTAAAGTAACTTAATAGTGATATGCAGCTAGAGAATAAGGCCAGGGTTAAAAAGGATATAAATCTCAACTGAGTGTTTGTATAAAACTTGCATTAATTTCCATAAATTACTTAAGAAGAATTTCCGCTATTCATATCTCAATTCAGTCAAAACATTATACAAATTAACTCTCTGCTCTCAGAAAATAATTTGATGCATAATTATTAACCTAATAAAAAGATTTGTTTATTTCTTAGAAAAATAAATATCTGCAATTAAAGGGTTTTATGCGAAAAAGTTGTAGCTCCCATTTGGGGAATTCAGTTACATGCAATATGTTAGTTACATGAGGTAAAAAAAAAATTGCATGTAAATTTGGTTCCAAAAAGATGTAATCTTTATTTTCGGGTTTTTCAAGGGATGGCTTGTCTGTCTCATTGGAATTTAGAATTTTCAGACGTTTTTTTTACAGCTTTCGAATTTGAATAACCCTAGCTACCACCTTTTTGCAACAAAGCCTTCAATAGTTTTAATTTGAATTCTCCCGTTTGATTAATTTGAATCTTCTTACTACTATGCGGGTAATTTTAACTATCAAAATTACAAATAAAATGTCAATGATGCACTGTCTTAAATGGTGAGTGCGCGTCACCATTTGAGTAAAAGTGTTGATTTTTGTTGATAAAAATAAACGCGAAAAACGGGAGATACAGTAGAAGACTGATTGCCAACCCGCAGAAATCGCGGGACACGTATCTGGAAGGTTAATAGATTTAGATAGAACATGACAGACGGATAGAACAGTAGTTACAGACAGACAGACGGATAGAACAGTAGTTACAGACAGACAGACAGACGGATAGAACAGTAGTTACAGACAGACAGACAGACGGATAGAACAGTAGTTAGACAGACAGACAGACGGATAGAACAGTAGTTACAGACAGACAGACGGATAGAACAGTAGTTACAGACAGACAGACGTATAGATAGAACAGTTATAGCTCAATTGGACAATGCTATAACTGTCTAAAATAAATTAATAGTGCTAGGAAATAAGGCCAGGATTAAAAAAGATATAAATCTCAATCTACTGTTTGTGTAAAATTTGCATTAAAATAACACTTTATTTAAAATTAATATTTTTCGAGTGTTTGTGTATAATCATCAAAAATCAACACTTTAAATTACCTCGGATGTTCTTAACTTTCTTGTATGAACTGAAATATCAATTGATATCTCAGAAAAAATGCGACAGCTTATTAGAAGACTAAATTCATAATTCAATACGTGAAATCAGCCGTAATTGCATCTTTCAGCAACAGAAGTCCTAAAATGTATCCCTGAAAATGAATAATGACTGAATGAATTTGTGAGTACGTTGTCTAAATATACTGGGCAGAGGTGAGGAAATGTTTCATTTATAGGCCAATCAGCGCAAAATTCATTCAAAAATATGGCATAATTATGTAATCGCCATGGTAATACAGATCGAAAGCTAAAAACAATTACAGTAACCAAAAACAAACGGATGAATTTTGCAATAATTCATTCACAAAACAAAAACAACTAAAAACAATAGTTGATTTCTAAGAATAGGTCAGTTCTTGTCAAAACCGAAGGTGGATATTCGTTACATTAATAAACTTTGTTTTACACATATGAAAATCTTTCATACATAAATGCTTTTGTAATGCGATAAACTATATATATATAGTTTGTAAATAGGTTTTGGCAGATGCTTATCCACATAGAAGAAACTTTTGCAATTTTAAATTTCGATTTACTTTACCATGGGAGACATAATTTACGTACAAAAACTAAGCGATAAGAAATGTCAGTCTACATCGCGAACAAGAACAGAAGAGAATAAGAAATTTTCCTTCAGTAATTTTACAATGACATTTTGGATATTTTTTTGACAAATGTCGATTTTGGGAAGGAATTTTAACTACGTTTAAAAGAACGCTGTAAAAATTAAGTATTTTTATCCCTTCGCTTAGAGCATGAGAAATGCTTTTGTCAGCAGTTCTATAAAGCGCGTATAGAATAAAACAGAAAATGGAAATTGAATCAGGAAATAAAAAACCTTATAATGAAGTTAATATGGGCTAAATCATGATAAAATTAGGTATTTAATTATGATTTATATTTAATAAGATTACTATAATTAGATTAATTACATATACGCAAATGAAAAGAAATACATAAAAAAACTATTCATCCCAGATTATCTTTATAATATAAAATACCATCAAAAATTTAAGTTGAAAAATTTAATAATGATGTTGCTTTCATAATCGCAAATACTAATCTGATATTGAAAAAATTAATCTTAAAATGCTATTGTACATTACATTTGCATAAGTATTCTACCTAGTGTATATAAAATCCATTCTTTGATACGTTTATCAAATTTTTGACAACATTCTCTTCGTATTTAAAATAATTACCCACAATTGAAAAAATGTAATCGCCCGAACTTAATTTGAACTATAATGTGTTAAAAACGATAACAGGATGAAACTTTTATGTACTGACAAACGTGAAACCTTTTGACGGATTTGATTTCAAATTTGATGCCTATTTACATTTTAGATGTAAACCTTATGTAGTTAATTTTTAAATAGCTCTTAAAACTGCCTAGTTAAAAAAGGCAATATGTATCTGGATAAGAGAATACCGTCTGAACAGATTTCGGACAAAATTTGTTTGAAATACACAAATTTGATGTAAAATTCATATAATCAAACTCGCCCATCTAGCACGAATCTTTTTATACTTGTCCAGACATAATTCCTTGTTAGATATAATTCCAAAATATGTTTTTTAGTCTTAGAGACGTGCATATTTGTGGAAATTTCTTAGAATTTTCTTTTAGTAATTACAACAGTTTCTTTTTCATATTCTTTGCATACGAGAATGCATATGGTTTTTCCATTACTTTAGTTGTGTTTACTATCGAAATTAATAAAGCACTTCAAAGTAATGAAAAATTGAATTTTATTCATTTTAATTATATTCACATTTTGGACCCCCTTCTATTGCGTTAATCACTTGACATACGAATTTACTTAACTTCCTTATTAAATGACGAATTAATAGCTTCCTAATTGGAATATTTAGTATTATTTTAGTTCCTGTAATAATACGTATCATGAGACTTTTTCATTTTAAATTATATAATACTTTTCACTTAATTGCAAATTAAAAATTAAAAACAATAATTCGATCGCGTCTCAGACACATTACTGTATGCGATGCGGTTAATGTTACTCTCATTTTAATGTAAAGTTGCCGATATTTCGGGATACATTTTTTTAATTTTGAAAATGATCAAATTAATGGAGCAATGTCTCATCAAGTACAATTTTTCCAAACTTTCATCCCACACCCAACGGAATATTATTTAATGTGATTCAGATCAAAATACTCGGTAGATAAAGGAATTAGAGCTGAGCATTAAATCTTTAGATCTGAGCATTAAATCTTTAGATCCGAGCATTAAATCTTTAGATCCGAGCA